>JABFDZ020000039.1:5220470-5249179 GCA_019775955.2 Pollimyrus isidori
CTGTTGATTGCCAGTTTCTGTATGCCCACCCCTTGCAGGCCCCACACACACAGATCCCTCCCACTTCCCTGTTGATTTCCAGTTTCTGTATGCCCACCCCTGCAGGTCACATCCACAAACATACAGATCCTTTCCACTAGCCTGTCGATTAGTAATTCTGCTATTCCCTCCTCTAAATGCTCTAGACAAGACAGACCCCTCCTACTCATAGACTGATTGGCAGTTTCTGTTTTGCCCTCCCCTAAATGCCCTACATATAGACAAAGCCCCGCCCACCTGCCTACTGACAGACAGTTGCTCTCCTTTCATTATTCACACAGGCCACTACCCCTTTCCTGTTCTTCACTAACCAGTAACCTAATTCCAAGACAGAAACAATATGAGCCTCGTAGCCATTCACCCCATTTGCTAATCTAGGGCTCAAGGCAGAGCAGCACACGTGCATAACACACCACCTTTGTTGAATAGCACACGCTGGTTTACAGAGACGTGTTGGGGCCTGGCACAGCGAGGCCCTTCACCCGACATGATGGCAAACGTGTACTGGCAGACGGTTTGGGACAACCAACAGGATGTTTGGATACTACACACTGGGCAACAGAGCTTCCGATTGGCTGAGCAGGGTGGTTAATCTTAATCATCATGTCAATGTTTATATTACTAAAATGACGGCCGAAATAAATCACTTTAACATGAACTTAGACATATTCCTATTTATCAGGCAGCTGACAAATTTAGTTTTACAACAAGAGAACTACAGTCGTACCTCAGAACTTGACTTTAATCCTAGAAAGTTCGAGTTTTAATCGAATTTACTCAAAAAGAAATAATTGGTTTTCTATTAATTCATTCCTGGCCCCAAAAAAATTACACCTATGTCCTTTTTTTTGCATTTAAACACAAAATAAAATGGATAAAACAAGAGCAGCATATACTGTACTAAACAAATCTAAGCATATTTATCAAAACAGTAATTTGTAAAGAAAGAAAATAAATGCATCCAATGTGTAAAGTTAAAAAAAAAAAACAATGTGTCCTGCCCTGATCGTTACTTTACAAATTTTGATAAATGTGCTTAGATGTGTTTAGTACAGTACATACTCATATTTAGGTGTAATTTGGGAGGTGGGGGGGAGGGCGGGAAGCAATTAATTGGTTTTCCATTATTTGAGAATTTTTTTATGGGAAAAATTTGATCAGAACTCAAACTTTTTAGGATTCGATCCGGAGTTCCGGACGGATTAAGTTCAAGAACCGGGGTACGACTGCATATGTATTGAGTTAGTGTAAACATGCACGGAGCAATCACAGAAAATTAAGGCTGAGACTGAAGCGCTACCCTTTATTTCCGCTGAGAGACATGCTGGGTGAGTCATTCCCTGAGCGTACAAGTTATCTTAGGTCAGCGTTCACGGTTCAATTCAGATCGAGCTCTAGGTAATTTTTTTTTGCAACTGGATGGTTCAACTTAAGAAATTTGAGTTCTAATGAGCTTGACAACTGATGTACCGCTGTATTTATCAGCTTTATTAAGTGAAAGTATGTTTTCTAAAGATAAATTTGAGAAGGTTACCATCCCGTGACAGCATCCTAAAATCTGACTTTGTACCCGCATCTGATATTACTGCTGCACAAAGAAAGGTTTCAAAGCCTTTTTTGGATGGGATGTGAAAGTTTGTTGAAGATGCACTAATCTGGCCCTGAGCAGTGACAGTGAAAAGGCCGACTGTGCCCGTCGCATGGAAATCACAGCACATCTTACAGCCTCACCGCACCTTGCCTAAAGACCCCAAGGGAAAAAAAAGCTGCCAAGCCGTAAACACAAGACAGGGACAGTGTTTAAAGCTTTATTTTTATCATACACAGAGCACAAGGGAAAGCACAAAGCAGCAGGGGGGGCAAGAGCTCAAAGGGCGCACTTCCAGAAGGATCCTCACCTTGCCGTGCGAGTCATCGAGCTCCCTAAAAATTAAAGAGAATGCTTACATCCATAAACAGCAAGTTTGGGCCTGTGCGCTGAAAGATATCAAAGTGATGCTGAGAATGTGTGGAGCAAGGGGCAGCACACTGTTTGGCTGGCTGAATGACTTTACCAGCACAACACAGAACACCCCCAAATAAGAGAGAGAGAATGGGCTCAGCGGCCACGCATCACCGAGAAGTGGAGGAGAGGGATTGTGTCCGCCAGCAGTCCTCACAAATCACCTGATGCAGGCAGGCAGGCGAGAGGGCTGCCACCATCACACCCAAACAAGAAAAATGTCAGTTTATAATTAGTGAGTGAGAGGCAACACTGTTGGCACGGGAAGCCAAAGACACAGCAGCTCTTCCAAAGCATTGCTTCAGCGCAGCGAGCTGTAGTATCCTCAGCTGGGGAGGCGGGTGACAAAAACCTCCTTATAAGGAGACAGGATTATAGCCAGCGGTGGCCAGGCGCCTGGCAGCTGTCCGAAGACCTGCCTCCCCGATCGGCAGGGCAACAATGGCAGGCGGCTGCCGCGCGACTGAAGACGTACAACTTATGGGCATTTTCACCATCACAACAGGATGACCAGGGGCAGCCATTTTAAAACAGACAGCAGGTTCCTCTTCAGAAAGCAAGCCTACAGAAAGCGTGAAGGAAAGGTGAGCGACATCCGCTTAGCCAGACAGGAAGAATGACTCCTAACCCCCAAAAAGGTGAGCCCGTCCACTAAACCAGGAGGACTGAGTCCGAAGACACTGACCTAGAACCCTAAATTCACACTCATCAGCAATGTTCCTAGGGGCAAGGAAGCCCTTTGAGAAGCTGCTGAAGATGAATGAGGAATTAAAGATCTCCAGATCAGATGGCTCAATGGTTGCATCACCCAGATGAAAGCCCTCCTCTCATGAAGGAGTGCATACAGCTACCATGGCATTACAACTCATAGGGGATGCCATCTCATCCACGTCAGAGCGAAAGATGAGGATCTCCTGTTGTGCCAGGGCGAGCGCCCACTGATACAGGGCCAGACCCACAATGCAACACTCCACTCCCATCCCACCCACCGCCGCAGCATCCTCACAGCCGGCTACCCAGCCTCATCGATCAGTTGCTGTGACACGGCTGCCCCAGATCTGCTGCCACTGCCATAGGGGGCTTGCATTTGGGGGGGAGAGCACAACACTGTTGATATACCAGACAGAATAAAACCTGACAGATTCAATACAAATAGCTGGAATGAAAATGTAAACTGATGCAGGACAATGTGGCCTTAACTCTGCCCTATTTACACAATAGTATTTTTTAAACAGCACATACTATATGGAAGGCAGACAGAGGTATTTAAATTTGTGGCAGTAAATTCCACACATCCACCATATTGCTTATCCAGGACATGATCACGCTGGATCTGGAAATACTGGGTATCAGACAGGCTGCCCATCAGAGAGCATGTACATACACAGGACAGGTAGAGAGACAGTGAGTTTGACCACCACTCTTGAGAATGGAGTATTCAAATTTTACAAGATGAAAATGCAACAGAAACATCTGAAGATTGGATTTTTTTTTTTTTTAGTTTTGGAACATACACACACAGACTCCAGAGCGGTTGATACTAAATACCCATTGTACGGTGTCTGTGTTCAGTGTTGTTCATCTGTACACCTGCTTATAGTATCACGTTCAAGCTCATGCTCCTGGGACTTGTTCCAAACACTTCAGTCCATCCATCAGGACCTCAAGAGAACCCGAGCTGTGGCACTGAGCCATAACCTTCACTATCCCGCCACAGCCATGCTGCGGCTAAAGCCCGTGAGCTTGCATGCGGGCCTCCTGACCACCACTTCACGTGTGTGGCTTCCTGACGGTTTATCTCCAGTGTCCACAGGAGCTCTGTGGCATCAGAGCGGGAGCAGGCATGATGAGCCCAGCTGCAAAAGCAAGGGAAAAGCAGAACAGGAGCAGAACGGCATACAGGGGGCATACAGGGCTCTGGCCGATAACGTGGATCACATGGCCTCAGCATGCTATCACAGCAGGAAAACACCATCACAGTGACATTTCATTTCATTAGCCCGCAAGTAATGTGGTTAGTTAAGCAAAACAAAAAATATATACATTATTTTTTTTTTATTTAAAAAAGTAGCTGTGCACTTAATGTTTACCCTTAAACACCATAGTGTCCACATACATCTGCTTTTATCACCCTGGAAGTGATGCGGGGTTAAAGTCAGTGAGGGGGGCGCCCTTGAGTCAATAAGAGATGCAGAAAGGGGAGGGGTCAGCCCTACATGCCAATGACAGCAGAGGGATGCAGAGGGCACTGAAACAAACAGTGAGATTCAGCCAAAGCCACCAAAGCAGGCCCCACCCTGAAAAGGCCTTAACCAATAACACCCGACCATCCTTCTCCAATATGACCCTAACCCCAGGGGTCACACTTTACTTAGGAACAACCTGTCAGGAAGGGTCAGCTGCTATGCAGTCTCCCAGACTAAACATTAGCATTTGCCACGGTGCCCCCTCTCCATCCAGCTGCGCTACTGGTTTTCTAGAAGGATGATCTAGAGGAGCCGGGTCCAGAACAGGACAAGCTGCCAAAACCAGTCAGCTTGGGCTCCACCTGTCGGGGCACACGAGTCTGCCCTGGCTCAAGGCTGCATTTGCTTACTGCTCTGCAGCTTGCCCTGCTTTTGGTGCAGACACACCCCAAATTTTAATCAAATCCTCCAAACAAGACATCAGATAAGAGGGACTTTCCTGCGATGCCATTTAAAGTCATCCAGCTGTACCTCTCCAGCAGGTGGAGAGTGAGACAGCCCCACATAACCCCACAAGGGGCCTGATGTGAACCTGAGACCTCCACAAGCAAGTCAGCACAGCCTGAATGAAGAGCCTGGGACAGGATGACAGGAGGCTGTCTCCAACGCCACGCCAACAATGACGGCCAGACCCTACCGTTCTACTGGGTTCGGCCCAGTCATACAGTCACATCCCATAAATGTACAAACCTAATGAGCCTCTAAGCTGCTTGCTGCAAAGATGGCTGTATTGTTAATTAAGCCTTCCCAAATCAATAGCAGAGGTTTCACTGCGTTGCAATAAAAACGAAAATGAACAGCCAATTAGAAATCGAAAAACAGTCTAAACTCAAATTACCAAGCGACTGTGGCCTTGTTTGCATATAGAGCCTGGCAGACAGATCAAACCCTTCAAATTAGGACAGGAATCTAAGAAATTCAGGGGGTAAATCTCTCAGCGATCTCCCTCTCTCTCACCCTCACACACACACACACACATATATATGGACAGTGTCCATGAGGTGCTCCGATAACCTTCTGCTGTCACAGTCCAGATACACCAACAAGGCTTTCTGGGGCAGCCCATGCCATTTAACTCACGCCCTCGAAGATCACCAACACCCCCTTTGCTCCACAAATACTACCTGAGAAATTTGCAGTAAGTGATGACCATTAATTCAGCTCAGTCCATTTTCTACACGTACATATTGATGCATTTAAGAAAACATCGCAGACAGGCACAATTTAAAAATTTGTATTCCCTTTTCTAGTATACAACTTCATCTCAGAACAAAAAAAAAAAAACAGCTCATTGTAGGTATGGGGCCCAGATACATTAAACAAACACAAAGACTGAGAAAATCTGTTCTCAGCCTTATATGCAGGTTAAATCAAAACAGACCTGTTTAAAACCATATCCAGCTCTCTCTGACATTCAGAAGGAATCCCAGGCCCTGGCTCCATTGCAGGAGGACTAAAACTTTCCCCGAGTACCTCATATGTTCCTGTTTTTCAGAAACAGATTAAGTATCATAGGTATTCTAAAGATTATATTGGTTCCTTCCCTACAGTTTGCGTGTGTTCACAACACTTTTTTTTGCAAGGATTGGTACCAATGCACCTCAGAATGGGTGATTGGGCCAATGGAAAACAGCTCCCACGGGCAGTACACCAATCAGCTTTGACTGATGGGGTGAGATAGTCCCGGTATTCTGATAAAGGTTTTTCATAATTATTTGGACACATTGCCTCTTGGGAGAGCTAATGCATGAGCCTAAATATGTTCTTCTGGGGTGCCCCCTACCTTGAAGTTGCTGGAGTTAACCCAGGAGCTGGCGATGCCATCCACCATCCTGTCCAGCACAGCCTGGTCCTGTTCCAGATCATGGGACTTCTCCTTGTCGGTGATAAAGTCTATGATCTCCTGGCCTACCTGCAGGCGTCGGCCCACGTCCTTCTGCATCACCTGGGCCACGCAGTACTCCATGCCGGCCTCCATGACCAGGGGACGCTCACAAGCAGACCACAGTTCCCCACAGCCGAGAAGGAAATGGAAAAATCCAATGTATGTTTATGGGGCGGCAAGCAGCGATAAGTCCTAGGTTTGCTGGGGCGTCAGCGGCAGGGCGGCGCTGTGGAGACGCAGGCCTGGGTATGGCAGCTATGCACCATGTGTGTCCAAGCAGCAGCTGCTGGGTCAGTGTCGCCCCCCTCCTTCCTTCCTTCTCTCTCGCTCTCTTTTTTAAAAGAGTATCACTGAAGCTAACAGCTAGTAGCAGTGGTAACCGGAGACAAGAGCCAGATGAGAGCTGTGCTTCATAATTCAGGAGTCAGTGGCCAGGCAGTCCTGTGGTCAGGGCAGAAAGGCAGCTTATCAAAAGGGGGAACTTTCACTCTTCAGCAGAGCAAAACAAACAAACATGCTGAATTGACAAGCACTGCATGTACACGCCAGCCAGCATACAGCAGGAGTAAAAACCATAACCTATGTACCCTCAAAGGGCGATGTCCCAGAAATGCACATCAATAATGTCACTGAATATTCCTGAGAGAAAAACAGCCCCCTCCCAGATCAACAGCGACGGGGGGGCAGCACACTGTGACCGGAAAGCCCCGGTTTGATCTCCAAACCCCCCTCCTCATCCCCCCCTTTGCCGAATGCTGGGTCCTTACAGAACCGACGGCAGACACGAGGTTCCCAGTAATAAAGGACGACATGCTGGGACCGCTTGCAGGGAGAACATCCTAACGGGGCCGGAGCTGTTTAGGGGAGAACACCCTGATGTGTCCGGGGTTTTTTTTACATGTACGGGAGGGGAAGCATCGTTCGCCTCACAAACCTCCCGACAGACGCTTGCGGCCCCGATAAATGGGCCCAGCGCCGGGCACTGCCACACCTGCGTTCAGGTTTAATCTTAAGGATTAAAAGCACGGTTAATGTCTGGAGGCTTCGGCCTCAGAGTACAGGGAGAATTATACCCCGTGAAAGCGACCGGCCCCGGCCCAGCCGGACAGGGTCCCCCGGCCTGGGGAGAAACAAGGCGCCGCCGTATCGTTACAGACTGACATTTGGGCGTTGAAACCGGCGGTAATTACTGGGGAGGCGGTGGCCTGAAACACCGCGCCTGGCTCGTTACGGGTAATTCGTAGGGCAGATGACGGCTCGTTCCGCGGGCGGTTACTGGTCCGTCATAAGCTACCCGGACCTCCATTTGCACGGATGCGGCCGCCGACCGTCTAGGATCCGCCATACGGAGACAGAAAGGCGCTGCAAAGCCAGTCACATTTTACAGATACAGCAGGCAGGAGCCGAAGGGCGAAATGCGTCCGGTGACCCAGTTGGGGCGAGGCAGTGGCCGGCAGCGGGTTAACGGACCGGAGCCTCGGAATAACGCGTCAGGGGTCGGCGCTACGTATCCACAATGAACCGCTGTTTAATCCGGGAACGGCCACACCTTCACTTACCGTGCTCAGGCCTTTGCCACCAAAATAGTGAAAGAAATTGTAACTGATAGGCGAGCGCCCGCTGGGTCGTGCCCTCGGCTGTACGACGGCGGCGGCGGTACCGCGGCGTCGCTTCACCCGGACCGCTGCGGCTGGACAATAATGGGGCGGCGGTGCGCATGCGCTGAGCCAGCGGGCCGACGGCGAGCATGGCTCCGCTTCCTGCGCGGCGCCGACGCGCGTGCACAGTAATTAAGATGAAAAAAAAAACACTCACGTAGCATATTTTATCAATGCCTGAAAACGAGCCTTATTTATAAAAAAAATATACTAAAAATACTAGTATGATTTTAATTTATTGCCGAATAAGTCTAATAGTAATATAAATCCGGGTCCGTAAAATGGCATGCTTTCGGTTTAAGATGTAATCTCCAACGATATTAAGTTCTATCTTTATTACGCAAATTTTATATATAATTCCGTCAACATTTACCCTGTCTTGAGAATGAATTTCAGGATTACAATAATAAAACGATCACAGCACGAGAAAACATCTCAAAGCGACGTGCTTATATGATTATTCGACATGGCTAATGGGACGTGTCCTTATTACGAACGACTGAGGTCTTTTCAGGCAGTTATATTTAATTATTCTATACTGAACGACTGGTGTTTCTGGAAACGAAAAAGTTTGCGCTCCTCACTTTACCCATAAGCTGATATAGCCTCCAGAGAAATTCCAATATTGTGATGATCATTTGATCTTTGTTATTGCAGAGGAACGGGTAATTAAATCATTTGCTGCATTTTAGCACAGATGGGACAAGACGTTGACAAGCCCGTGAGCCTCCCCCTGAGCAGTATCGGTGCGTTTTGGTTCAAGTTACAGCCCAATATGTTCACGTTCTAATAGCGCCACTAAGCGGCTGCGCACGTAGATACACCCGTGTTAATATAGCCATGAAATAAGAGCGAAGGTGGGTAGGCAGAATCCCAGGTACGGGTCGGAAACCTTTTTAAAGCAAAGAGCCATTTTTTTCTACATATCTGAACCAAGATTTACAACGAGCTGCAATGGGTAAATAAAGGGGTTTGAGATACGAATTTTTAATGTGATACAAGCATATATGTATTTAACGCAAAAACAAAAATTTAAGTACTTACAAAAAATAAATAAAATCAATTTCGGGGGTCATCTCAATTGTAAATCACTCAGACGCGTAACAGCGCAAAGGTGACTAATAGTGAATACGTTTATTAATGAATAATACAATATTGTTCAGTGCCGTAGCGATAGTCATCACCCTCATCCCTCCTTTCGTCCGGTTCTGCAGTCATTCTCCTTTCACTCTCCACCTCACTATTGCTGCGCTGACGAGCAGTGCAAATGTACTCACAACTCAGCTGTCTGTAATATATAAATCGGAGAAAATATAATACTTTTTGCGAAAATATGGGAAGGCGTGGTGACGATTTACTAAAAAAAGTATATGAACGAATTAGGAGTCCCAATAAATGTTATGGAATGAAATTTGTGCCAAATTATCAAGCAAAACTTTTTTTACATCAACCAAAAACAAAGCATCGAGAAGAAAAACAATCCAAAGAAAACTTAGGAAAGCGTATATAACATTTAACCGAAGACGTAATCTCGTTGTAGAGAATGACTTTGAGGAAGAAGTAAATGATAATGCCGTTAAAACGTAATAGAAGCGCGCGATGGACCGCCTCATTCACATATAGCTAAAGAAATATCTAAATGAAAGATATTAATCCATAAAGAAATAATTAATCTTTCCGAAAGTATCATTATAATCATGTTAAGACGTGAAAACGTGAATGTGGCACGTGGTCAAAGAGTCGCATGTGGCTCGCGAGCGGCACGTTGCCTACTCCTGCCCTAAAGCATAAACCATGAACCCTCATAGATTTTGACGTCAAATGGCAAGTTATTGAGTTCAAGAGGCTGCAGGGGCACGATATGGTATAAATAAGAACGGGACAAACGTTGCAACAAGTCCTGTCACCTTGAAAATGCCACAACATATCCCTCAGTATTGTGGATTTGGAATTTTTTTTAAGATCTGCACTTTCTTCATGGCCAGGGCACTTAAGGGACAGAATGGATCATTCGAACATATTTCAGCATCATTAAGCAATAACTAAAAGAAAGTTTGTTAATGTTCATTCTTCCAAGCAGTGTGTGGCTCAAGCCTGTGTGCCTGTAATAAGGTCACGATTCAAACCCAGCCTCAGCATGTCTGCCGGTCCTTGAGCAAGACCCTTAACCCCCAACTCCCTGAGTGCCCCAACAGGTGGCTGCCCTTTGTAGACAGCTTGCTCTACAAGAGCAAGTTGAGGGAGGTGTAAAAACAACTTCCTCACGTCATCAATAAAGGTATCCTTTATTAGCTCTTGGTAACCCTGTGTATCACACCAAAATGGCATGAACTATGGGCCATAGATAGTTTTGCAGAAATGTGGACTTATGGAAAGTGTGTGTGAAGGTTCTCTCACAGGCATTTTGAGCCTCTCATGCACTTGACAACTGGACAGCCCTGAGGCCTCAAGGACTTAGGAATGTGCATCAAAGTTTGCAGACTAGGCCGTACACCACTCACTACTCCAAAAACATTTTTAGGTTAAATTAACAGCTTTAACACCATCTTAAAAACATAACATCCAGACCATCTTTGAGACATCAAGTCAAATCCCCATGTAGGTTGGACATCATAGTTAATAACACAAAACCCTTTCTCAATTAAAATAACTAATTATAGTCCTGTTAACCCACTGGATAGCTGGCTTATGAATAAGAAATATATATAAAAAAACAGATCGAATGGTAACAGAAGACTTCACCACTGGGCACTTGAGCAAGGCTCTTAACCCCCAGCTCCAGGGAGGCACACACAGGCTGACTATGTGCCATAAGCTTGCTCTCACCTGTATATCTGTCTCTCTCAGGAAGTGCAAGATGGGGTAGGTGCCTGTGCGGCTGGAGGGTGGCCGGATCAAGCCCTGGCCTATAGATCCCTCTCTGTCAGGCCCTTAACTCCCTGGATAAATGGCTGACCCTGCACTTAAACCCCGTGCATCACCCTCAGCTGTACACATGTGCTTCTCCAAAGACAGTACAATGGGATATGCCAAAAGAGGCATTCCGGCGTACGTGAAAATGGCAATGATTTAATTTTCATTCTATATACAGAGAAGGGGGTGTCACATAAATGAGACAAGCAAGATACATAAAATACATTTCCATTTTCATGCATCAACAGCACAGACTCCCACAGTCACACCAAACAGCACAGACTCCCACAGTCACACCAAACAGCACAGACTCCCACAGTCACACCAAACAGCACAGACTCCCTTAGTCCCCTTTTATGTTCTTCTTCTTCTTCGTTCTCCCCTTAGACACCGGTGCAGCTGTGCTCCCAGTGTCAGCCTGGTCACTCGTTGCTCCTGAGAATTTCTCCAACATCTTTTTCTTGCCCTTTGATTTTGGCGCAGGTATGGCTTTAATGACGATCTCGTCATCCTCCTCGTCATCATCAATTTTCACGGACTTCCTCTTCTCCAGTACGGTCGGCGTGCACACTGGCGTATCCGCCTGCCGACACGCACAAAACCACGTCACCTGGATACCGGCGACCTAGAGCTTCAGTGCAAGTGGGCCTCCATAGTCACAGCAACCGCATTCAGTAACACAGCATACAGTGGCAGGAAATAACACACTTCAGGACCACAGCGCTACATACATAAAATGCAGAGATATCAGATCCACTGTGGGCACATGGGTTTCACTGCATGCAAGCAGGCAGTGAGCTTAATGTACCTTTTTGCTGTTGGCACAGTTATCTTACCCAAAATGACACACACACCTGGGGTAATTTTCACAATGTGCCACCTGGATGCAGTAAACATTCCAGCTGAAGCTCAGGCTTCATTTCACCCCCCCCCCCCAAACCACCACCACATAAAGCCTGGAAGGCTTCTGTTTTTACACATCTACCCTCTATGGATGGCATCCGCATCAGACAGGCGTACCCTTGGTCAAATGGCAGAGTACAGCCTGAACAAGTCTGGCATTACTCAAAAAAATAAAAAGCAAAAAGGAATTTCCACACTTACCTGACTGCAGACTGATGCGTCGGCTTCGGCCTTCATCTTCCTCCTCCTTCCCTGCACTTGGGAAGCCTTCAGAGATTAAAATCACGTCAGTAAAACTGCGTCCCAGCATTTGAAACGACAAAAAATTCAGACTAACACCTGAGCTAAACACAGTTTGAAGGACAGGGAACATACAAATCCCGGGAAATTGTAGTCGATTCCCTTCGCTGCAAGTCTCTTCCGCAGCTGTGCCTCTTTGTGCAGAAGGCGGCTGGTCATGCGCTCCACCTCCTCCGGCGTGTGCTTCTTATTGTAGCGTCTGACGGCTGGCTGTTGCGGCTTACGGAACACGCGCTGTGACCCAACAAAGAGCCGGGCATGGACCTTCTCGGGCGCGACAACCTCACCTGCGCAGACACATGTGATAAAACATGCTTGAAATGTACAGCACAAATTGATCTATATCTATACACAAATCCAACCCCTCCCCCAACCCTAACAACAAAACCAAATAAACTTACATTTGATGAGTCTTTCCCCCATTAGGTAGTTGTTCATAGTTTCTGCAACAATCTTTGCCACTTCATCACATTCAAACTCTATAAAAGCGTAACCTTTGCTTCCTCCTGTCTGCAGAATAATTTAATGAATAGATTTTAAAAAGTTTAGTAATGTCCAACTTAAAGAAAGAAACAAGACAGTGTCTATAATGTAGAGTGCATTACATGAAATATTGCAGCCTGTTTTGCTGTACGCACATGGGTTTAATCACTCCACTATGGAAGCGGGTGATGAGCTTAATGTACCAACTTTCTGTGGGCACAGTAATCTTACCCCAGATAACGGGTATACCGAGGGTAATTTTCAGACTGTGCCACCTTTAACTTAGTAACAACATTAAAAAAAAACAGAAAAGACGACAACCCATGTTACCTTTTTGCTCCTGGACAGTCGTAGCCTGGTGATTGTCCCGAACTGCTCAAAGTAGCCTTTAAGCTGCGGTTCAAAGAGGCCTCTTGGTAGGTGACCAACGTAAATCACCCCTGATACCAGGGATTCGCGCTGAAATACATTAAATGTGCCATGTAATACACAGTATTGCACTTTAAACAACGGCAGACATCATATTTCATTTTTTTTTTTTCATTTTAGAGAAAGATTTTACTTATTGGAGGACTATATTAAGCAAAGTATTGCAACTTATACAGAGTATTTTAACTATTAACAACCAACCAACATTTACAGAGTCAGGGTTCCATTTTCGGATGAAAACGGGGATTTTGCTACCGAACACCGACCCCAATAAGAGATGTAAAGCAAGTATTTCGTGTGAAGTATCCCGTTAAGTTTCGCTCTATGACACGCACCATGTGCATTAACTTACTTTTTTTGGTCTT
The DNA here is from genome assembly GCA_019775955.2 of Pollimyrus isidori. Taxonomy (NCBI): domain Eukaryota; kingdom Metazoa; phylum Chordata; class Actinopteri; order Osteoglossiformes; family Mormyridae; genus Pollimyrus; species Pollimyrus isidori. The sequence goes on from JABFDZ020000039.1 coordinate 5,233,694, forward strand.
TTCTTCACCTCTTGAACCTTCTTCTTAAATTCCACCTCCTGGCTCGGATTCAGAGCTAGAAGGTTTTTCGCCGCATTTGTTACGGTAGACTCATTCCCGGCCATTGAAGAATCCGACTAAAATAAACCCTACAATACTTTGGAATCACACACCTATCACCAACTAAGCACGTTGTCCTACACGCTTAAGCGGAAACCAACGATATTATCCCTGCGGCGCGAACGTAGTTTCCGGTTAGTGCGTGTTTCTGAAGCGCCCTCTGTCGGTGGATGACTAACCGTGTTGAAACAGTTGCAGCATTGTTGCACTGAATTTCGATTTTGGATGTCAACGTGCAGCACAATACTCCTGAAAAAGTGTCTGAGATGAATAACGGATGGATAGATCGAATGGTTGATTTTTAAAAATTCCATACGTCTCGAATCTAAATAATAATTATCAAATGTCTCCAGTGTTTTATTTGGGAGTTTAACTGAACACTAAAACATACTCATCTAGATCATTCATAAATTCAACAAAACTACTCGGAATGATATTGGTTAATGGTCAGACTCGTTTGTAAACTGTACATCCTCTTAAGAAGGTTAGAGGGGGTGGGGGAGTTGGGGTAATTGTCAATTATATAGGGTAGACGTTTTTGCACCCTTGTAATTAACCTTCTCTAAAAAGAGTGAATACAATAGAAGAGCAGATTAAGGACTGACTACACACTGCCAGAAATGACTACAAAATTAATGACTCCAAGAGAAATGGGAGACCAGAGCAAGCAGAGTTTTCTGCTGACTGCCCAGCTTGATGTCAAAGGTAGCTGGCGTTCATAACTGAGTTATATGAACAATTCCATAAGTGGTAGTAACATAATGTAACAGAGGTGTAACATTTACATTCATGTGTGTCGAGCGTAGGGTTATTGGTGATGTATAATATGTTACCTTAACTCAAGACAATATTTAACCAAATTAAATACATTGTGCTTGTATTTATCAAAAAAATCCGTTTTGATTATGAAAAAATGTCATTAACTCCAATATTTTAAGTAGCAGATGTTTTTCCGGGAACGTTGTTTTATTCATTCTGAACAATGATCGTTGCATTTCTTTTCCCTCAATGGCTCGAAAAGCATTACACGTACAGTTATAACTATGATGTGACTATAGTTAAGTTAAAATAACTGAATCCTTTCCAGTTAGAAATTAATACAGAGAACATCATAATTTTACCATTACAATGGTTTGCTGGTTTTTCTTCTGTGACTGGATACATAATTCTTTATTGGTTATTTGATAATAAAAAAGCTTATCACACTACTTTGGTCGTGTAGCATGATCAGTATCAGAGTAAGATAAAGGAACAATTGATGAATGGGTTTCATGCTATGTAATAGACATGAAATGAGTTTCACTGTAGAGGATCCCTTTTCTTGTCCACTGAAAAATTCTGCTCATTCTGTGAATAAATGCAAGTGGGTCAATTTGATTTAAATACACTGCCCGTACAAAAAAAAAGTTGTCATTTGAATTTTTCGTTGAACCACCTTTAGCTTTGATTATGGCGCACATTTGTCATGGCATGGTTTTCCACAGGCTTATGCAACATCTCACCCTTTTATTTTCATCCCGATTTGCATTCATTTCTCACCAAGATTCTGTATTGACAAGTGAGTTGAACCACTCCATAAAGCCTCCTTCAGCACAGCCCAAAGACCTTCAATGAGGTTAAGGTCATAACTCTGAGGTGACCAAGTCATGCATGAAAATGATTCCTCATCCTCGCTGAACCACTCTTTGAAAATTCAAACTCAATGAATTTTGGCACCTCAGGGGACAGGGGAAAAAAACCTACTGATGATGGATGGAGGTGTAACCTGGCCAGTAGATTCAAGTACTCAGCTGACTTCACTTTATTGCTGCATAATATTGCTGAGCTGAGCAAAAACATGGAATAAGTGGAAAAAACATACACCTAACCCTAGGGTTTAAAAAGGCGGCAACTCCCTTGCACAAACTCGTTTTAAATAGTTTGGGCAAAAGTGCAAGTGCTCAGCCGCCACCCCCCTCCCCCCCACACACACGCAGATGCAAGTGCCTGATGGCAGGTCTTAGGGTTGGTGTGAATAGAGTGCACTCTGTTAATGTGCACCAATTATTTAGGCTGCACTAAAATAAACTTGCTGTCTCTTTACGTAAAATGTAACATAAGTCTCAGTAAAAGAGGGGGGATCCTGTAGCTTTGGGGCCCAGGTGCTGTTTTCTCACCAAGACACTCTGCCTCAGAGATGACATGCGCCATCTCCAGAACTGTCACTCAAACATCCCACTAAGAAGGCCCCGAATGTCTGCCCTATCTCTGGATCTTAAAGTTGCAGGGAAGGGAAATTTATGGCTGGAAAAGAGGATTTATCCCGGATGCGTGATTCCTGATTTCACTAAAGGATCACGGTACATTGGCAGAAAGTGGTGTAAAGTGGTCAAAACCAATGGATGCTGCAAACCCTTGAAACACAGAATGGTCTGTCCGTGAGCCCCCCGCAGAAGGTGGAAGGCGGCTGTCAGTTCTGCCATTACAGCAGAAAATGCGCCAACCTGTTTGATCATTAAACTCTAGACTCTTAGCACTGATGGCTTTAAAGAACACGGTATGCTTGCTGATGTAGCTCTCCGCATAGGTGTGTTTATAATTGTAACCCAGCTGTTTTCCAAGACTTATTTTATTTACCCAACACTGTATAATGCAATGTATTCACAGGGCCTTCTTCATGAATATTTTTAATAATCAACACAGCTTCTGATTTATTGGAAGTTGAGGTTATTTGCTTGAGGAGTGCATTCAGCATATTAGCAGAAAGAATGGCTGGTGACTCCCCCTATAGATGGGTGAGGAGGATATCAGGTCTTTTGTACACAGAGGAGGGTACCCTGGAAATCAAATGAAGTCCCTGTACATCCAGAGTACACTGTCAGAAAAAAGGTACCAATTTGTATGTTTGCTTGTCTCTTGGGCTTTAGCCCAAAGGGTCTGCCAATTGTACCCTTAGTTTTAGGTCATCATAGTCCATTTCTGTACCATAAAAGGTATATTTACCTACAGGTAGGATACAACTGGCAGACCCATCAGGGTACAACCCCAGTGACAAGCAAAGGTAAAAATTGGTACCTTTTTGTCTGACAGTGTGAATATAATGAGCTTCTCTCCAGGTTACCAAGAGTCACCAGTGATGTGATTAGAATAATTACAATGCAAACAGCTATAATTAATTACCTTCACAGGAATACACAGAATTACCGCAAAGCTACTTAATACTGATAATAATAAGGACCAGCAAATTTAGGAAATAAAGATTGCATGATACATATAATTAGACTGTTACTTTTAAATATTCCTGTAATTTGCTGAAATTACTTGTTGAAGGAGAGTGAGCATCACAACCGTTGAGGGATCGTATGTCATCTTGGCTGTAAATGGGGTTAATGGGGACCGAGGTGCCGGCTTCTCTCTGCCTTTGATGGCATAAATGTTTCAGATTCGGCTCAGCACTCAAATAGGAATGGCACCATATCATTTAGACAAGGTCAGATGGTGACTGAGTCACCGTGAGAACCATGACTTCCATGGCCTTGCCTGATGGTGTAATTGTTGGATCAAACGTCTGTCCTCCAAGCCCAAAGTGGTGCCTTTATTTGTGTGTGTGGGGGGAGGGGTTGGGTATGTTTAGATGGTTGCTCCATTGCAGATGTTTGACAGATGGAAATAAGAATAACAGTCAAAATATTTTAAAGAAGTATGGGAAGGATACACAAATGTCGCTGAGTTTTTCTTCCAGGACGCCAAATCCACAGGCCCATTGCAGGTTTATAGGTACAGTATGGCCTGTGTGTTTACACACTTACACACCTTTTGTGTCATCTTGTCTTTTATCTCGTCTTTTTTAAACCACGTGCAAATCATCTCCAGCATACATCACCTACCAGCTCCCCCTGACTCCACCTCCTCCTCCTGCTTTTAGACCTGCTCCAGGCAGCGGCAGATTCAGGACCCAATGACACTCTGAAGCTTTACAACCTCATGGGCAGCATCATCAACATCTCCCGCCCGCTGGATCCCAACAGCCTGCACTGCCACTACAAGCTGGAGGTGGTGGCTGCAGACTGTGACACTGAGCCTCTAGGTATTCTCCAGCAGGGCTAGCATGCCTAGCTAGACTAAGTTAACATTTACTCAACTCCAAGCTGGAGTTACACTAAACTAAGCTAACGTTTACTCAGCTACAACCTGGTGGTGCTGAATGCCAACTGTATCAGTGAGCTTCTAGGTATTCTCCACTATGATGAGAGGGCTAAGATAACTGAATTACAAGTTACCGTAAACTAAGCTAAGCTAAGCTAACGTTTATTGAACTACAAGCTGGAGGCGTCGGCTGCGGACTGTAACAATGAGCCATTAAGTATTCTCTACCATGGCTGGAGGGCCGGGATGCCATGTAAAGCTACGCTAAATTAACATTTGCTCAGCTACAAGCTGGAGGCGGTGGCTGCGGACTGTAACAGTGACCTGCTAGGTATTCCCCTCCATGGCAGAGGAGGCAGTGCTACGTCCCATTGCATCATGATGGGCTAATGTGTATCCAGCTTCAGAGAGAGTGCATTTAGTTTAAGCTAATGGTCACAATTCCTGGTGTCAGAGGTCACAAAAGTAAGTGAATACATATAAACCAAGGAGATGTTATTATAACCATTGTAAGAACAAATGCCAGGCACATAGTGTTATCATTAAAAGCTGTCTGTAGCTGTGGGGCCCTCAAATTAACGTTCCTGCATTAGAACAGATAAAGCAGACCCTGGAAGGGCTGATATGGTTATCGCAGGGTGTGGTGTCACAGGTGCCGAGCTGGCCACAGTCTTGGGCTTTGATCCCTCCTTTTTGGAGAAAAGGTGAGCCTCAATCATAGGAAATGTATGAGAAATGTGTGCATTTAACATCTCAATCAGATAAAACATCAATAATTGAATCTTACTCAAGTTCGCCTAGATGGGCTTGATCAATCTTTATTCAGTAGCCTTGTGGCCACGTACCCTACGCTGTAGCCTGACGCTTCAATGCAGAGGTGCATGTCAGGCTATGACGTAGGATGCACAGCAACGGTGCCTATTTCGTGCCGACGGCATAGGTTCTACGCAAAAGCATACACCAACCTTTACACGTACATATTAATGCTTTCCACTAGCTGACCTGTAAGCACCTCCTCTCATATCCTGACCAAAACGCATTCAGGTTCCTGGTCACTAACTGAATTAGAAGCCAAAGCCTTTAGTCTCCTTGATAAGATTTTTAACAAACGCACAGAAAGGCCACATAGTTGTGCAGCAGGTTTGTTTAGCAAGCCTCAAGCTCCTCCCACCTGAGCTCCCCGAACTCTGATTGGTCATACCGTTATCATGACATCATTCATGCTTCCTTACCTTCTCAGTTTCTTAGGCACAGCGCTGCTTCTGTGCTTTGCTTAAGGGGGTTCACTCGGTTTAAGTGCAGGTGGTGGGCGTTAGCTTCAAGTCTGAGTGTGACACATAGGTAGCTTCCACGACTGTGGCTTCAGCATGAGCCCAAGAGCAGCGCCTTTGATGGGTGAAGGGCTGGAAATAATGTGTTCCTTTCATGTTAGCTGTAGGTCCCATATTAATATGAATAGACCTCTCTTTGTCGGCCATTATGAAATAGAAAGGAGGAAAACAGTATAGATAAACAAGGAGAAAACATGACAAACAAGGAGAGAAGCAAGAGGAAGGACCGTAAAACATCCCCCTGACCAGATATTTTATATTGATGCAGAGAATGTGTCAGTTATTTTTTTTTCACGATTAAAAAACAATACACGTTTATAAAAGAGGTTAAAATGGTTATCCTTGAAGCCTGTCGTGTTTTTGTATGTTTTTCTCCTTTTGTGAGGCCTATCAGACATGAAAAGAGAGTCACATTGCAGCTATGCAAGCAAAACATCACATATGGTCGCACCCGGCTGCGGAGGGTAAAGGGACAGCTTGGACATCTTGTGTCATATCTTAGCCTTAAATGGGGCATCTGTCTTTGGACAGTTACCAGCTGTAAGTTCTGCCCTGCCTGGTGAAAATTTAGCTGGTGGGTAAAGGCTGTAACACCAGGAGGTGACACCAGGGCGTCACTGGGACGATAGGGCAGCCTTCCGGTGACACAGTGCCGTTGTTTGCAGGCAGAGTGGGGAGGACGCTGAGACCATGGTGCTGCTGCGGGTGATGTACAGCGACCAGGACTTCATCTCCATGTTCAACATGTAGCTGAGGGTCCTGTAGCAGCCTAATGTCATTTTGAACATCTGAGGTTTGTTTTGATAGTGATAGTGTTTCGATAGTGATATTTTAGCCCAACCTTTCTTTCATCACTATCGAAGTTAGGATTTCTCACCTTATCATAGCTGACTGGGGATGGACATCGAGGTCGGACCATGTGTGCTTTATGATGATCACTACTCTGGACACAGGAATATATTCAGGACCCCACCTCCTAGCCAAATAATCATTATGCTTGTATTATAATTATAGTTCTCAGTACAGCACTGTGTAAGCGATCTGCTGTATTACTTTACTGATGGAGTTAATTAAATGTCAGGGTAACTGTCGGTTTCGATTTAAACATTCGAGTGTAGCAATTGTCTGTGTTAAAATCTGTGTAGCACAGTTAGGTTTCCTTTATAGTATAAGATGTAATATGCACAGGTTGACTGTGAAGGAGCCTGTGAAGTTGTGTGATAAGGCAGATGTTGGTCACCCTGCAAGTTCTCCCACTCCTGTCTCACCTCAGTTGCATGGACTGATCTGGCTGATGGACCTGAGGAGTAAGATGGACGGTAGTGACCTGCTGACCATGACCACCTTCACTGTCTGCCATGACATGGACGACCACAACAATGCCTACCAGGTGGGCTCGGCCCGAGCTGGGCTCAAACACGTCTCACTCCTGTGAGCACAGAGGAAGATACTCAGCACGGATCTGTGCTGTGATTCAGCCTTCCCTGTCTTTCTGAATTTAAATAGCTGACGCTCAAACACTACCGCATATTGAATTATATGTTCTAATGGTTATCATAGAAGTAAATCAAACTGCACAATAATCTTATAAATTTCCCAAAAACAGCCATAAATTTACCCTTGTCGGAATTCATGAGTCATCCATCCGTCCATGATTATTTTTAATGACGCCAACATCACGTGAAGTTTGAAGAGCATAATTTCTGGAAGCAGAAGGTGCACCACCGTGAGTCTTGGGGGCATTGCAATAAGCTTCCCGTCTTTCAAATCAACACCTGCACGGCGCTGGCTCTCAGGTACAGTGACATCTCTCCCCTGGAGAAGCACCACTGTGCCGTGGCCTTTGAGACCCTGAGGAAGGTGAAATGACACAGTGTCATGTTCCGTGCATGTAGTGAACAGCACATCACAGCAGGACAGGACACGTTTCAACACAGGAATAAAACGGACCTGCTTCGCAGTTTAAAAGATGACTATATTAGTTCAAAGACTGAAGTTAATTATAATAGACTATATACAAATAGACCATATTTAAATTGGTAGTAGTGAGAATAGTACAATTAAACGGAGTGGCTAATTTTCTGGCACCAACAATGATAAATGATTTTAATAAATAACTGAATTATATTTAGTTTGCACTTACCATGGCTTTTTATTGATACAGCCAGAAACATATAAACTGGGCAGTACAAAAGGATAAGAGAAGTCATTCTTTGAGTGCACTTCCTGCGGTAACGTCATAGTGGCTATTCAGAACAGTCACAGCAAGGCTGTCTAGCTGGAATTGAGATAAATACACATTGTGCAGTTACCCTATAGCTGGGAATCCATTAAGACTGGTTAGCAGCCTGTAAGGCTAACTGCTGCTCATACACTAAGGTGAAATCAGTCATTCGAAGTACAGTACTAGTCAAATGTTTGTGCACACCAAGCAGCTTTAAAGGAGAGTGATAGTGTCACATGACCTGGCCACATGACCTAAACACATTAGAAATGGTTTTGGAGGAGTTTGACCAGAGTGTGAAGGAAAAGTAGCTAATGAATGCTCAGCATATGTGGTACCTCCTTCAGGACATATGGAAATGAGTCCCAGGAGGCCACCACATGAAACTGGCGCAGAAGAGACAGTAGCATCAACTAGTTCCTGTAGCAATTGGGCTTTATGGTCTTGCTCAAGGACCCAGTGGTGGGTTTTACTTTGCTGACCCAAGGATGTGAACCAGTAACCTTCTGATTCTCAACCCACAAAGCTGCCTCCCCCACCAACAAATAATTTTTTTGTTTAATACTTTTTTGATCAGTGTGCATATGTTATTTTATAGTTCTGGTGTCTTTATAATTATTATAAAATATAGAGAATAGTTCAAATAAATCTTTGAATGGGTAGGCATGTCCAAACTTTTGAGTGGCCCTGTACATCCACCTGACTGCCATTTCAGGTGCATACTGTGTGGCGTATAGTAATGCAGGTGTGATGACAGAGCCTCGTATTGTACCTTTGGAGGAACCTCACAACACAAATGTGACATTATGAGTGCATATTTGAGCCAGCAGATGTAGGCACATCATTGGTTATCTGAACCCAAAACAGCTTCTGATAGGACCACAGATGGCTGATGCACTTCCTGCCTCTTGCGTAGCTTATGATGATCAAGATCAAGGTGGGTGACATCTCCAACAAGGCATAGCCTACGGATGTGGCAGAACCCTGGTTGGACTGTCTCCTCCAGGAGTTCTTTAACCAGGTGGGTGTCAGGCAGACACCTGGTAAAAGGGTCAGGGAGCAGGTAATGCTGATGCGGATGACCTGTAATCAAAGGCTGCTCTTTTCTGGCCCTGGAGAACTCCACTGCAGCTCCTGTTCTTGTACCTAGTCTGAATTCACAATGGTAAAATATTATACTGATAGTCCACATGAGGCTTTGAGCATAATTGCCTGTATGAAATACAGTAAAATACAGTTCAGCTGTAATTTTGCCTCCAGGATGTTCTTGCTGCATTAAGTTAAGCTAAAGTGGAATTAGATACTATTTTCCCTGTTTTCCCCTTGATACACCTTTTTAAGAAGAATGAAAGGCGAGAAGGAACACTGGTTATTTCCAAACTGACCACTAGATGGAACCATGCCAGTTGTATTCTGTGGAATAGCACATTGCTTTGCTGTACTGTGAATGTTGTGCACATGTCTGCTGCAGTGCAGACTGTTGCTGGTTTACAGTTTTCAGCCTCAGCATCTTCAGTTCTTCTGTCGTTTTCAGATGCCAGGTGACATATCTCAGTTGCCTGATGGCACTGACGTGATCATTTTTTTCTTAATCTCTCTTCCATTCTTCTTGGATCCATCCCTCGAAAATTCATGTGAATCTGTCACCTTTTCTCCTGATCTTCTCATTCCCATTCATGTAAATCTGTCACCCTTTCTCCTGATCTTCTCAGCCCTCTGCGATGGAACAGTCATTCCAAATAGCACATACCCTCTTTTACTTTTTCAACAATTGACAGTGATATTTGCTAGTCAACAATCCACTTTAATAACGTGCTTACACTCACAGTCAGCTTTCTGACTGCATTGAGGAATGTTTTTGCAATGTTTTCGTGTTTTATCAATGAAGCATCAGTCTGGCCATTATGTGCTCCTATAGGAGCATTTCTTCCAACAGTACAATTAGCTTTGACAAATTAATAGTAAATTATTTATCCATCCATCCATCCATCCATCCATTATACCAGACCTGCTTTTCCTATATTACCAGCATTAATCTGTCTGTCAGTGAACAGCTGAACTGTAATTTTGATAATTCAGCTTGGGCTGCGGACTGATTTCTCATTACTGTAATAATTCATTTTATTCTTGATGCGGTCTTGAGGGTGAAATTGTCAGCATCCATGGTGCTCACTGCTCAGCTACACTATGCATTAGAATCCGTCATCATGGGATTTTACTGATCTTTTTCGTATGTTGCACTTAAATGCATTTAGGTCAAGAAACACAATTATTCCCAGGTTTAGCAGCTGAGGGAATCTCTCTGATGTTCATGGTGTATATGGTCCCAATCTTCACTAAGACTCTGTACTATAGCTGCCGTGAGCTTTGCACTTGAAGGCTTGAACACTGGTCTGTAGGGGATACCCAGTGATGGCTGGGCATTGAGATGCCGGAGGCCTCTGCTTGCTCCCCGGAAGGTAAAAACGCAGACAATAGTTCAGGGCCTCACTGTGGTGACAATGTATCAGCTTACTGTATCATCTCTACAATCCCACTGGCAAAGATCAGCCAGTCCACATGACTGGGCTTAATTAGGTCATCCAATTATAAACTCCAGTTCCTCTACCGAACTGTAATATTTTCTGAATGCCTCCAGTGCAATACTGCCTGTTATCACATTCACCTTGGGGGATGAAAACAAGGGTCTAAGGTCAACTGCAGTTATACCACAGCTGATAGCTATGCATCATCCATGTATGAAGACAGTAAAATCCATCCTCAAACCAATTATCCAAACTGGTCTTGTGGGAATCCTGGAGCCTTGGCCAGGAACCACGCTGCATAAGGCAGCTGAACATCACAGATGTAATTCTAGTCCATTGCAGGGTATAGAAGAGCAATGTTATTTTGAAAGAAAAGTCATCAGCAGAAAATTTGCTCTCGCATGATATCTGCTTCCTCCAAGAAGCAGGCTTCATACTTTTTTAATAATGTCTCTTTCCTGAGTGTGAAGGAGAAGCTGGAGGGGCTTCCTGTCATGCCTTTGGACAGGGACAAAGTGACCAAGCCATCCTCTCATATCAGCTTCATCCATTTCATCCTCTTCCCCCTCTTCACTGAACTGGCCAACCTCTCTGGAGGGTAGAGAGGCCCTTTCTTCCACGGGGCAGTGCAATGCTGATAGTCTTCATGGTTTCTCACAGCTATGAAGTCAGCAGTCACAGTTAAATGGGAAATGATGGTTGAGTGCACTTATCCCATTACTAAAGCATACAGACTTGTGGGTTGGGCAGTTGGTCACCTTTGACCAGACCTGAGTATTCGCTCCGTCTAGCCACTACATTTTTCAGTGAAATTAGTCAGTGAAATTAGTGAATGGTCAGTGAAATTAGTGGCAGTGTTTTGAAGGCAGCCATCACTGGAAAATGTGTTTTTCTTTGTTGGACCTTTTAGGGGATGGGTACACCAATCAGCCACCCTCCCTGCTCTGACACATGTGTTCCCTAGCAACACATCATCCACCCATTGCAGAAGGCCTTGGACAGACACTGAGATGGAGAAGGGCCTGGAACAGGAGAGGCAGAACTGGGCCCAAAGGAGCAACAAGGCAGCCAAAGCTTAGGGGATGCTGAACACCTAGTCAGAACCACAGCTGAAGGCCAAGTGCTCCAGCTCCAAAGCAAGAGGTGGCCCCAGAACTGCTGTACCGTGATGTCCTCCTTCTACAGACCTAAAGGCAGTGCATGCTCTGGCAAGCACCCCATTGGATTACAGCAAGATCATGCTGAAGATGTAAATATGATTAAATATGAATATCTAGGCTTTGCATTTTAATATCTGTTCCACTTTGAACAATGGTAATTACCCATAAGCCCCTCAGTTCATACTGTGATACAAAAGGGGGGAAAAAATAAAATAAACCTCATAAAACAGTTATGTGGTATTTATTTTAAAGGCAAGCTATGTAGATATTAAAAGTTTAAACTAGAGAGCCCTGTACAGAAGTGATGTTTATCACAACAAGAGGGGTAGCCAATATTATATATTCACCAGTGAGTGATTCAACCCCACAACTTAGTGTAAGTGATCAGAATGGATTTAGTTTAACTAGTAAGCAAAGCCATAGTATGTATAAAACCAGTGGAATAAAAGAGTAGCTGAAACCAACTGTCCTGGTATTCTATTTTAGACTTCAACTAGGAGTCAGACAGACAAAAGGGAGTGCCAGGGAACGCCAGTGCCGGCTGTGTCAGGTATCTCTGTTCATTAATTAGACAGGCACTCGTTTGAGGTGACTAAGATTACTGATGTCTAAGCATCCCACCAAAAGAGATTAAAAGTAATTGATATGTTACATGGTCTGCATTTACAGAGTCTGGCCTACAGACTTGTTTGTATAGCCCTGTTAAGTAGGAAGCTGTGGGGCCCCTAAGAGACCTTCCTGAGTATAGCCCATTCTGCACACATGTGAAATGCTGATCACATGTGATCAATCATGAGCCAAGACGGAAACATGCCTCTGTCCCATGGATGGCAATATCTGTGCCATCCATCCAGCTGAATCTGTACTTCTTCGCAGATGCCAGTCATGTGACATTATACCACATGATGCAAAGCCTTCCAAGGAGGCACATTTCTCACACATTGTCATGTCAAGCACTACGTGACAGTATTTCCATGCTGCTCTATACCACAAACAGAAGCCCACGGTTTCCCCTCCACTGTCTATGCCTGTCTGCGATACCTACCAGTTTCATGGCCGGGTTTTATTTATGTCCGTTCACCCTGAGAAGGTCTCACTGGTGGAATAATTCCATACCTCCTATCAGGGACAACCCTAAAATAATGTCACGGCAGGGCAGGCAGTGATGCAGGATTCCAGCATATCCTACGACGACATCAGCAGTGTCAAAATGAAAAGAAATAATGGCAAATGATGGCTGAAGCATTGCTGTCAATATGGCATGATGGGAGAAAGAGGCCTTATATGAAAAGCCTTAGACAACAGTATTTCACATTTGTGTTCTTTAAATTTACAATTCACAATATCTTACATGGAGGAAATATGAACTTTCTGAAAATACAGGAAAATATATTTAGCAGTTTAAGATAGAGGGACATTTCAGATGCAGAGTTATTGACACATTTATAAATATGTACAGAGTGAAAAGACTGCAGGAGGGCATATGCTTCTGGCCCGTCAGACACTGTGACTCAGCACATGAGCTGTGACACAGTGATTTCCCTCTTTCAGGTAGACTGTGCTTGACACGGTACATAAATATTGCTATAAACCATCTATAGTGTTTGTGTAACACATAATGCCAAAGATAAACAACTGTAACAGAATAAAGCATTCTTCAGTAGAGGTGAGGATGAGCTGCTGGGAATCAGGACCTCAGTACTGTGCTATCTGGCTACGATATGCTTGTTTTAAAGTGCCCAAAACAAAAATCCGCACTCATAAATTACAGATTACAGAGACATTTAAGGTAAACAAATGAACGACCAAACGTAAAGTGTTGTATATTGTATGTTGCAAACTGATGTTCCGCTAAATGAAGACTGTCAGAGGAGTATGAAAACAGGTAACTTAGACTTCTCATAAAAAAAAAGATGAAAAACACTCCATCAGTATCAGACAGAGAGACATGTCAAAGACTGCACAGTACGTCCTGGTCACACGGCGGACAGCACGCTCGCCGAGTTGACCTTGGGGTTAGTCTACAGACTGCGTAGAAGCATGTACCATACGTCACCACTGAGGGGCCTCAGCCCAGGTTATCTGTGAGTGCCATAGGCGGTAGTGGCTGCATTAAGCCTAACTAGCACTGAGCCTCAAATTTCCTGTAGTTGTTTGGCTTTACGACAACTTGCAGTTAAATAAAAAAGTATGAGAAGTGCTGCCTGTCCAGCTTAATAGGGGAACATGGGCTGGTAAGTCACATGGTATATTTCATCCAACAAAGGAAAATGAAAGAATCTGTTCTTTGTGAATAAGCTACATACAGTTTTATACTTGTTTGAGCATTCTCACTAACGTAGGTCTATTTTACAATCATGCTCTTCAGCAGAAGTAACTTTTTGTGGCAGCAGATAATTGTAGGAATTGAGGCCAGCGGAGTCCCCCCAACAGGTCTGGACGTCAGGGACACAGCACAATTCACTGAGGACTGCCGTCTTCCTAGCATAGACAAGCTACGGCTAACCGGGTACTTTGAGGTTCCCCTCAGGCTCAGGAGCGGCTCTGTGCCGTGTGGATCATGATGTTTGGGAGCGCATTTCGCCTCTTCCTCCAGGGCCCCAAGTCGCGAGCGTATCGCCGTATCTGCCGGAACCACTGCTGGGTACGGGCCTTGTCCACGGCGCGGAACACAAAGGCCTCGCGGGGGATGTCCAACAGCTCGAAGGTGTCGTCACACTCGGGGTCTGAGGACACCACGCAGTTGCTGAGCCGGATAGGCTCCCGCAGCACGGCGAACTTGCCGCTGCTCTTGTCCTTGATTAGCACCAACACACCATCCCGCACAGGCTCTGGGGACTCCATGCCGTCAGGGGGCCCGTCGCCTGGCCTCTGCGTGTGCACCATCAGCAGGCTCTGCACGTTCTGGAACTTAAGGGCCCGGCTGCCCTTCTTCACCCACTGACCGTCGGCGGGCTGAGCCAGCTGTAGGGGCCCCTCCATGACAAAGCGCGTGCTCTCCCGCGTCCAGCCCGCCGCACGCATGGACGCCTCACGCATCTCCACATTGGCGGCCTCGCGATTGCGCCGACTGTCCCGGCGGAAGGAGCGCAGAGACCAAGGGGCGCCCTCCTGCCTCGTCTTGGTGTTGATGTGCTCCAGATGGGACTCCACGTGGCTCTTAGCCTCACGCAGGCGCCCGCGGTCTGGGTGGCACTCACCAGTGGCCTTGCTGATGCGACTCAGTAGCAGTGGGTACTTGGTGACGCGCTGCAGTGGGGCCATCAGAAAGGAACGCAGGTTCATGCGTCGCAGGGCCGTGTTGTCATTTTGCGAGACGTCTAAGAAGATCCTACAGAAGAACAGAAGATGTGAAGGGGAGTCTGCAGGGGGGGGGCAGCCACCCTGACATCAGAGTTCAGCTGAAGACGATCTTCTGCTTATAAATGAATGGAGAAGCTTGGCCTACTCCCTGGGGGGCCTGTAGATGGCACTCCGGGCTTCCTACCTGAGAAGCTCCTTTTCCTTCTCCAGGCTATTGAGCATGTTGACGGAGGCGGACTGTTGGAGGCAGTAGGTCTGGAAGGCAGGCAGCATGGTGACAAACTCCAAGAAGATCTCGCCTATGCAGACAGTCTGCAGGTCTTCATCACCCTGCATGCCAGGTCATCACACACACTCAGTCAGCCTTCAGGTGGTTCGTGCACCAGACATTACCGTTACAGGGCAAAATACAGGATTATCATGCAACTGTGCAAAACAGCAAGGGAAGACACTCCACTCTGCCATTAACCCCATTGCTGATTCAGGCTAGGCCACATGTGTCAGCAAATGTGCTGCCCTCAGGGTTAGGCTGCGTGTTCTAGGGAATGTGCTGCCCTCGATCTTAGGCCACATGTGTCAGCGAATGTGCTGCCCTCATGGTTAGGTTATGATTCATGGAATGTGCTACCCTTGGGGTTAGGCTGCATGTTTCATAGAACGTGCTGCCCTCATGGTTAGGCTGCGTGTGTTCATAGAACGTGTTGCCCTCATGGTTAAGC
>JABFDZ020000039.1:5263090-5274771 GCA_019775955.2 Pollimyrus isidori
GGTTTTGGTGCCCCCTGCCTTAACCGCTTAATTTCCATTTTCCTGTGAATGCTGGCAGCTTTTAAGCGACCGCCCCCCCCCCCCCCCCCCCACCCCCCTGCGTGCTACATTGGCAAGAGAGGTAGTCCTACTAAGCATGTTCCTTACAAATGCGTGAAAAAATTCTTTCAGTGTGGAAACCGTTGAAAGCAGCAGACCTGTTCTAAGTTGTTGTGAGTCTGTGTGTCTGTGTTTGTATGCGCTTCCCAAGTGCTGACCTCCAGCCACTCATCATCTGCCTGCTTCACCACAGCATACTGATGACTAGTGGTGATGTCATCACTTCTGAAGCCAGGCAACTCAGTGAAGGGGCTAAGTCCTCAGGGTAGTTCCCTCCTAGTTGCTCCGTCACTCATACACTTATCATTTCACATAATACCCCTGAACTAAAAACGAATTAGTGAAGATGCCACTCATTGATTTCACTGGCCAAAGAGGTTAACATTCCAAACCAGTGAGACAAACACAGCCTATCACGTGTCACTTGCTTGGTACTCCCCAGGCACATGGGAGGGAGCAATCACGTGGCAGTAACTGTAATACAAAGCAAATGCGGGGTTTCCCTGGAAGATGCTACCCCACTGGGTGTCAGCCTAGGGCACTAGCATCTGCTGTGAGTCACTACCTACATTGGCAAATAAACGTGGATTTAAACAGTCATCATTGTTACTCTGTTGATATTTCACTTCCACTCCACAAGACGGCTGCTGCTCACTGTAGACACCTCTCTTTGTTTCAGCAGGGCACCTTGCGTCAGCGGAACTGCGACAGGGCTTAGTGTGCTGTAAACATTTTACTGTGATCAGCGATAAGTCATCATATGACTGCGCTCCTGGGGCGTTTTGCCATGCCGGAAATCAATATGGCGCAAGGATTGTTTTAAACTCAAACTCACACAAGCCAAATAAACAGCAAATGGCAAATGAATAGGATATCCTGTCAAATCAATTAAAGTACAAAATGTCCTTTTTCTAATGGAATTTAATTTATTCTGTTAGGGAGGCAGGTATATTTGTTACTACACCTAAAAGCTCATATCAGGATCATCTGAGGAAAGGGTGTTAGAAACAATTAACAATTAAAGGATTAGGAGCAATCAGTCAGCACACTCTTACTAAAGTGCCAAACATCCACTTCACTTATACCTAGTGAAATGAGAAGGATTAATCAGGAAAGGAAAGCCCTCAGCAGTTACACAGTAACAATGGAGTTACATGCCATTTTGCCCAATAATTTAATACAATTCTGAATTATGACAAGAGAATTAGCTGCTCCTACTTTCTGTTTGCTTGTAGAGAAAGACAGTCGTGATGTGTTGTAGGACCAGCAAAAGTCACGACTTAGATTAAAATTAACAAGGGTTCTACTGATTCTAACAATTAATGGTCAGTGCTTTACAAGAATAAGGAATGAACAATGAAGCATAAATTCAGTTTAGTACCTGAGAAGAATCAGGCTGAAGCGAAAAAGAAAAATCCTACTAAAGTAGAACAGGTATTTGTTTGCTACGTTATAATAGGATTTTAGAGTACAAAGAGTTTCAGCTAAAAAACTTCCTTAAATCATAAAATAAAATAGAATGTAATGGGCATTCGCTGCTATCAATTTACATATCACTGAAAGCACTCAAAACAGAGGAAAGCATGTATGGAGCCTTTCCCATTAAAAGTGTCCTTCCAGAACATTCTGTGACATTCCAGCGTACACAATGGCTGCTCATGTAATCTCTGAAAATGGAACAATGCAAAGCTACATGTTTATCAGACTTTTTTTAGAACTTGGTGCAGGAAGCTATAAAAATGGCTTTCCAGAAGATTCCATGTTTGGTGATGTCCCTGTGTAGCACGATGCGGATCTTTGCTAATGGCCAGATGGGCAAACAATCACTCAAGTGTGGAGCAGCATAGCACAATACACAATAGAAAGGGCGTGTTTTTTGCCCAAACTCACATATATGATTACTAATCTCTCTTCTATGTATTTGTTTCTGCTTATAATCAACACACCCCTGGTCTTCCTTGTTACTGTTCCACCATAGCCTCTAGGGTTCTCTAGGGTACTGTTTTACATACATAGTCAATCTCTAGCCATCAGTCCCATGTCAACCTTGCCAGAAAGATGCAGCGTCTCACAGGATGATGCATTGCTGCCAGTTTATTCAGAGGATGCAATGACTTGCCTGCGATCAGAATTTTCATGGAAAGTTCAATCAAGATTGATCAGTCAGAATGAGCTTCAGTTGTGTGTTCTCCATGAGACCCAAATCACACCCATAATGACCCCTAATTCTGGGTTTTTCTAACTGAAGGTCACCAACCAATAAGCCTATAATAGTCTGAAAACCAACTACCCCTATCTAACATTAAAACCTTTTAGATATACAAATGATATATCTAAAAATCATTTTAGATATACAAATGCTAGAGGCCATCTTTAACAGCAAAAAGAGAAATCTGCTGCCACATTCCACACAACTCGGAACCTTATTCACTATCAATGTCTCCATTTCCCATTTGAGGAACCATCCTCATGTCTTGTTTGCCCATTTCAGACACATCTATGCAGTAATTAAGTACACACATCCATCTTTGAGCCACTGTGCCAATTGCCAGCTTCATGTATGATTTTAGGTCTGCTCCTAAAACAGGCTATTAGATACATAGAGTATGAAGACAATGAAGGAGCAGCTGGCAGAATCAATACCCCTTGCCTTGAGGAATCTATTTCCCTCAAATACTCCTCCACAGTTTTCCTGGGTAATCCATATTATCACTGGGTGCCAAAGCAAAAAGCCAAAGACACACTAATACATTCAAATTATGTTATTTTCATGCTAATGAGGTTAAGAAAAACAGATTTGCAGCTTCAATATTTACAAAATAAAGAGGACGCAATGTCTTTTCATCAGGAAGGAAGTAATGAAAATACTGTGAGGTTGGCTTCACACACAGGGACGAATGAGTGCAATCCATGGGCGGCAGTCTGTTTCGGTCTTAATCTGTAAAACACCATGTCACACTCAGCCCTGCTTCCTGATGCACATAACTCTACCAGATAGAGGTGGACTGATTACATTTTTCCAGTGCTGATACAATCCCGATACCTGAACAGAGTATCTGCCAATAGGAGTACCAATCCAATAGCAGAGCTCTCTTTTAAAATTAGTAACTACTAATGAAAAAAAATGTATGCCGAAAAGCTTTGTTAATTATGCTGCTAGAAAAATACATAACATACTCTTCCACCTCATTTTTACATCTTGTTTTATACATATTTGACGTATTTACAGTTCGATTTGACTATTTTCCATTAGATTATACGCAAATAAAAAATGTTTAAATTGCCGCACAATGTTTCTCACACTAGCAAAACTAGCTGACATTTAGTTGTGATAACAGTCCCTCATGTATCACAAGTAAAAAGAATTGTTGTGCAATTAATTGTACAAATCAGTTTAGCAAGAAATCGGCGCCACCTTTTTACCAATTACCAGAAACTAAATAAGTATTGGACATAAATCGGTCATGTACGGCCAATCATGACTATCAGATCTGTGCACCATTATTACCGATATTTTCACAAAACTTTCAATTTGCCTTTATCTAAGAAGAGTCTATTCCTCCAAAAAGATGTCAATGTGAAATGGTACATTCTCCAATTTATCATCAATAAAAATCATGCTACTTTCTGAGTACTACAGTTAACATGCAATCGCTTTGCTTAAAGTGGTAACAGGTCATGTTTCGCATTCAGTTTAGAGAGACCTACTCAGGAAAATTATAGATATTTACATGGATATGTTACATCTGTGAAGCCTTTCAAGAAGTGGATCCTCTAAGTATATCAGCACCTGTTTGTTGGTGCTTGGTTACCTAAGCACAAATTATAAAACAGTGGTTTCTGTGTTGGAATGGGCAAGTTTTACTGCACTTTAGCTGATAGGCCTACTGATCCCAGTTTCGTTTAAAAAGTTCCATAAAAAAAATGAGAGACTCACACTGCTGGCTTGACAAGGCAAGCCACCGGGTGAGGACCCCAGTAGAGCCCTTGTGAGGCAAAGGCTGCCTAGGTACTGACCCATGGACATTGTTCCACGAGGAGATAAAGTGGGAGGAAGTGGTACAGAAGAACGTCGATTTCATTCATGGTTCCTGATTTAAATAGTATCATATTAATAAGTTTGAATGACTGTGTTACCTATATCACTTTCACAAAAGCCAATGTCAGGAAAACACTGCTGTGAGTTCACTACCTCTTCATTGGTATGAATTCAACTGAAATTGCAACAATCTTCATTACGAATCTCGTACCTCTGGAAATGACTATAATCAGGCTGATTAGCTAAATT
This sequence comes from Pollimyrus isidori, assembly GCA_019775955.2. Taxonomy (NCBI): domain Eukaryota; kingdom Metazoa; phylum Chordata; class Actinopteri; order Osteoglossiformes; family Mormyridae; genus Pollimyrus; species Pollimyrus isidori. The sequence continues at coordinate 5,267,478 of JABFDZ020000039.1, forward strand.
TTCTAAACAGGGTTAATTGTGAGATCTGGTAATATAAGTACTATTCTCACTATGTGCAATACTGACTTTTTCAAGCTTAATTGATTTTGTCAGATAAAACAGTACAACATAATTTTCAGTGTGTTTATTTCATATCTTTTTAAATGTTTTTGGAGCTCTAAAATCATACTATGATCACAAACGGCATCCCAGAGACTGAAAAGTACATTAATCGGCGTGGCTGCCATGTGGTGAGGGGGCTCGTGATGGAATTAACTGGCCGTTCCAATAAACATGGATAAATAAAAGGAGAAAAATAATAGAACACGCATTTTTGGGTTTTACTTCAGGGCATGTGGCCAGGACTGAAATAAATACTGCCAACACCAACAACTTACATCAATTCAGTAACAAGCTAAAAATAAAACAAGCTAAAATTAGCAACTTCTTTTCTACAATGAAAACTGTGGTGATGCCACTTCTAACGAGATCTGCTGTTTCGTACAACTGAAAATTTCCCTCCGACTTACCCTTGAGTGCTTAACACGTAGTGAGAACTGCTTTTTAGCAGAATCCCTCAATCCCTACACCAGTTCTTAATGACAGTAACGGACTGCTCTTGCTTGCATAATTTCAGCAACCTGCTTGTGTCTCCTGGCTGTGTTCACTATCGAGTTCTTTTTCCACTGGAGAACAGAAGTAGGTCTCCCAGGCATATTATTCCATGGCTACTGGTACCGAACGGCTGCATCGCTAATCAATTGTCTGTCACTAAAGGACCCCATTGTTCATTCTTGCTTATCAATATTTTTGTACAGTACCCATTTACCAGTGTCTATTATTATTTTTTCATCACAGTGCCCCTATCAACCCTGTGTCACATCTCTCATTCACCTTTACTCTGACTACCATGGGTATGATTGGCTGCATGAATAAAACAATAAACAATTTACTGGTTAAGCACTCTGGCAAACATTAACATGGACTCTTCAGGGTGTTGTTTATTACCAGAACACTTAGGTTTTCAAAACGCATGTCATACATAACAACTGGCTGTCCTCACGCTGCAGAAATGTTAACACAACACATTATGCACCTATTGTAATTAGTAATGTGGCACAATAGCTTTCATGGATGCACCAAAAGTGTGCCATCTGCCTGGGTCCTTTGTGAACCATCATTCTGCAGGAGAAGGACTGGGTGAGGATGTGGGGGGGGGGCAGGAAGGAGAGCGTGACGCATTGTCTCACTCTCTCGCTTGTTCTGTGACTGCCGGTCTCCATCCAGCTGCAAATGCTGTTGTAGGGGACACAATGAGACCTATTTATAATACCGTCGTACATTACACATTAACACTATGGGGCATCACTCAAGAGGAAGTGTGGCACAATGGCAGGCATGGCATAGAAAGGCCAACTGACCCAACACTGCGAGCAGCAAGCCCAGATTCCGAGCCTGCTTGAGGTTGGTGAGGCCAAAAGACAAAGGCTCCTAGCAGAACTTGCATATCCTGTGCTTATATGTACAGAATAAAATCATTTTATGGAGAAACAAACACAGAAAGAGTAACTTTAAGATGGTTTGATGTCAGCGAGGGCAGAACCTCCCCACTGAGCTAGGCTACCAGATTGGGGCTAGGGGGTCTTGTGAGGTGCAGTGCAGCGTGTAGCTCAGTGGGCTAAGCCTGTGTGCCTGTAATCATGACGTCACAGGTTCAAACCCAGCCTCAGCAGGTCCTTGAACAAGGCCCTTAACCCCCAGCTCCCTGGGTGCCGCTACAGGCGGCCGCCCTTCCCGGACAGCTTCATCTACAAAGGTTTGAGAGAAAAGTTGAAGGAGGCGTAAAAACAATTTCCCCACAGGGACAATAAAGGATTGATTATTATTATCAGGACAACAACAATATGGGTCTTCAGGAATGATTATTATTATTATCGTTATTCTTCTTCTTATTATTATTATTTCATTGTTTAGCTGATGTCTTATTAAGTACACCTTAAAATACTGACACATTCAGAATGCCATGTTTTACTGGATCAATTAAACTCAAGTCCCTCCAAGTACTCCTCCCCGGACAGGAACAATTAATCTTCAGGTTATAAGGCTGTGGTCTGAATTAGGGCTGGGCAATAAGGCATAAAATTCATATTGCAGTATAATTTGAACCATAGATGGTAGACGGTATAAATTGCGGTATATGATTTGATCTGTAAATTTCAATATAACTGTTTTTAAAACAGTAACATATGTCCATAGCAAAGGCATTGTAGCAGGAAGTTGTATAATACACTTAACACATTTCAAAATAGTCATGAACGTAAAATTATTTATATTGTGCAAATCTGCAATTATGGAAAAAACATGAAAACATTTCATGTAACTTCACTGGTTTTATCTTATATTAAAAACACAGGTTGTAAACTGTATAGGTAAGCAGAAAACAAGACACAGACTAGTGTCATATAATTCCATCTATATTAGTATGACCATCTCTCCCATAAAGGTCCTGCCAGGTAGAGTCCTGCACCAGCTCGGGTACCCAACGGCTGACCTGTAAATTTTGTTGAAACGGATGAAAAAAATTCTACTGTGTCAGATACGGGGTCAGGTCGGACACAGGAGAGCTAAATTGCGGTTTTCAAAACATCATGTGCCAATAATAAAATACCCTAGGGCTATATTTTACTGACAAAATCCCTGCATTCAAGGTGATAAAACGTAAAATCCATATCAGTTCATGCCTGCACGCCAATTCCAGGAAAATTTTCCCGTTTTCATTTTCAAAACTGCGTGCGATCTCCTCCAGTTGTTCGAAATTGATGCTGTAGTAGTCAGCTGAGGCCATCAACTGTGGAGGATATCCGTTTTTACACAGTAATATAAAGCACCGCACCAAAGAAGGAATTCCAATCGGGTAATCAAACGAAAACCCAGTAGGCCTACTGTGCAGGGTAGCCTAATATACATTTTACAGATTATTAGTTTTATTAAAATATTTAATTGTAAGATGGTAAGGCTATCTATGGGCATGGCAATATCAAACATTATTTTAGTTTGGAGGTAGGCTACTACCATTTGTTTTGCTTATGATTTGCAACATTTACATTTGGCTATGCCTTTTCAACCGCACATGTCACTGGTCGTTTGTTGTGCCAATATACTTTTGTCTTCAATTTTTAATCTGATTTTCATTCGGGTCCGCGTCAGTTGTCGGTATTTATTTATAGCGGATCGGGTGCGGAATTTGATTTTATTTCTGTCGTCTAACAGTTCGGATACGGGTTTAAGTGTGACGGGTACAGGCGAGTGCAGTTTGCCAAAATCTGACCTGTGCAGGACTCTGCTGACGGGTGCTGCAATAATCATATAAACAATTTTCATATAAATCATACAAATTAATTATTTATTTGACGCGACTTCGTTACGTATTTTTGCGGGCGAGGAGGGGAAATTTCCGCGGTAGGACGGTATAATCAAAATCTCTCCCGTCGGCCACATTTATATCGCATATCATTAATACCGTTTATACCGCCCAGTACTAGCCTGAATCTTCACGCTATACCCAATACTCCAGTAAACTGAGAACAGGAAGGACCTTTTTGCACAGTCACAAACGAGGGCCTTTCCATGACTTTGCAAACACATATCAATTGAGTCACTTGCTGAAATTAACCTAACACTGTCACCAATATAGAACAAAAGTTTCATATACTAGCAGCTATTGACTTGCTGCTGGTCACATCATTTGAGGACAGAGAAGTGTTTATTCCTGTTGTAAACATTGATCTGCCCTGTCATTTTTATTTATTTATTTGATAATTCGGGCCGATTTCCAGAATGGCTTATAATGATTTAATAGTAAGAATGTTCAGTAAATCCTCTCTTATCCACAAAATCCAGAAGCATTAAAAAACAGACTATTGTCATGGTCCAGACATTTATTACAAAGAATAATCTGTGTTACAATATTAATACCTCATTAGTTATGGCATTTCAACGTATTTTATTGCAAGATGACCTGAATGATTAATTAAATACGTTTAATGTGTTGTAATAAAATTAACTCACTATAGTAATGCAATTTTGTTCCAAGTGGAAAAAGTGCACTGTTTTCTATTGCACATATATCAGCAATTGGCAGAGAGCATTTCTCCTACTAGCCATACCACTAACAAAGTCTAAGTAATTACCCTAGTTTATTAACTCCAGAGCTATTGACTTCTGTTGTCATTCTTTGAAACATGCCAGCTAAGAGCTATTCAATCAACTACAGCTCCAATCTGACTGTCTGATATATTGCTGAAATAAATCCTGACCTTATATAAGAGAAAAGCCTACGGGGCTGATTATACCCAGTATACCAAAGGAGTGATAACACAATTCTGTATCATCCCCCAGTACACTCCATTCTGCCATTTATCACCTGACCCAGCCGCAGTCTGAAGGGAATCCTGGGCTTGTTGGCTACAACGTTATACCTGATGTTATGCAAATGTCTTTAAATATACATAGCAGAACCTCTGCCTACTATTACAACAAGCTTCAAAGCAGCATTATTTTAAGTCTGACCCAGTCCTTAAATCTGGGAACTTCTGTTGAAGGCTGTATTTCCCCAAAGCAAGCCCATAAATCAAAGACATTAGCAGATGGGAAGATGTCCTTTGCTTGTGTCTTCAGTCACCCCTGGGGCAACCAAAGGAGAAGCAACCCCTTTTGACAGGAGGCAATGCCTGTCCCATGGGACCACGCATTGTATGCAAAAGTCTCTAACCTCTTTTTATTCAGATTTAAATGCTGTGCACATCTATGAAGCATTTCAGACAAATCAATCATAATCAATATTTAATGCACTCTATTAGGGAACTGACAAGGTTTTGCATCAAATGTGCACTGAACAATAACGTACCAAAAACTACATTTTCAATGCTGCATTTCAACTTTACGCTCAACATTAAGCACAGTCTACGCAATGCACCTTACCTGGGGAAAAACTGCAAATTGTTGTGAAGAGGAAATAAAAATCGTAAGAAGCCTACTCCTGGTGTAAACCACATAAATCCTACAAGAAGCCTTTGCCTTCTCTGTAATATTCCAGGAGACTTTCTCACCGCTGGCACGCAGCTATGCTCTCCTTTAGGCTTACATTCGCGGCTGGGTTCTCCAAACAATGACGGTCTCCTGGGCCTTGACACTGATGCCAATCTCCTGAGTGAGACCCTCTTCGTGTCACCAACCCCAGCGCGCGCTTACTAAAGAGCCGGCACTGCCGCCTCCCTCGTGCCTGAGCCAGTGACGTCAGGACAGAGAGACAGTCAGAAGACATCTCAAAGGGACACGGCGCCCCCCTCCGACTGGTGGCTGTTTACACTCTGTAAATAACGGCATAAAACCCGAGGACGCACACATTTGCGGTATTATAAAACCCTTCTGAAAATTACGAAAATAGCCACAGTCATCTCCTAAAATTAGCACTTTTGAATTGCATTTTTCTAGTTATTGAGTAAATTAATTGTTTGGGTTTATGTATCTAATCTCGAAGTTAACTGAAAAATTACTTTGCCGTATATACTATTAACGAGAATTAAAAATGTCTCAGAAAAAGCTGAAAAATAGCCTACCAACCAAAAGGAGATATAAAACTAAAAGTAGATTTCAAACTAAATTAGATATAAATTTGAACGGTTACAATGTGGTTATATCCACAGACACCCTGACAGGAAAGGTGTATTCTTTTATTTCACTTGGGATATTAAGTTACACGCCTATAATGTTCTCTTGGGGTAGTCTATACTGGGACATAAATAGAAACAAAGGCTAACGCATTGTGCATATGTTGTCGACCCTCCTGAGGTGGACTACATCGCAGTGATTAGCCTACATTTTGGTAAAACAAAAGAGCAGTAATCGGGGTACCTGGCCAAAGACTACACGTGGAGACTAGCTGGTCTGCCTGCCCAAAGCTCAGCAAATATTTGCTACAATAGACCGCCTCGTATCGCTTAATGTCACCAGAAAACCGCTGCTCTACATTACGGAAAAAGCAGAACATGTGAGCAGTGCAGAATCCAGCACCTGTCCGAGAACCACGTAGACAAAGAGAGACAGGCAAATTTACACCACCGGCAGCCCTCGTCGTTATTTAACCTGTGAAAGTCACTTAAGCGGAGTAGCAGCGTCATGATAATAGAAAAAGGCAACAAAAGCGTGCGCTGGCCAAGTTTTCTTATGGAAACGTCCCGGGGACGATATTTGTTTGTTTGGTCATTTACCCGATAGTCAGGATAAGAGGTGGCCTCTCACACATTGCCGTATTTACCGACCTCTCTCCGTGCTGAAAGTTGTCCGAGGTGAAATATCCTGGTGGAGAATCGTCACCGGCGAAATGACGTTTCCCCGGCGGTTTGCAAATACAGCTCCAGCCAATATCAAACACATTCATCCGTTGCCGAGGTTTGACGTGACGGCTCTCCGCTGCTTACCCCGAGACTGGGATCTTGTTTTTTTTTTTACCGGGGATCCGACAGCACCGAGTAATCCTTAGCCGTCCGCGAGGCAACCCCCCCACGCACACATACATACGTCTCCTTGGAAACTGCTTGAGCCAAGCGTTTGCTTTGCAGCTGATTGTTTAAAGGCGAAGAAACGGCGAGCCTCGTCGGGAATTCACTTATCCTCATGAACCCAAAGTACATACATCAGCTGTTCTTAGGGCAGGAGCCACATGATTACCTGAGGAATACGTTATCCATCTTACGGCGGCCTTTCGGCACCTCCTTGGTTATGGGAAGAACATGTAACCTACACACAGTGTGAAGCGACAGGGTTCAAGCCTCCAACCCGAAAGTGTGAGGGGATAGGGTTACAGACTGACCTACAGTGCCACTCTACTATAATGGTGGAATTTATGTTTTACAATACAAGAACACTGCAAATAATAAACTGATGACCACGATTGCTCTTAAAACGTTTCATTGCGTTTATACTCAACGTATAAGGAATTTCCATAGTGCATCTAAGTCAATTGTGTGTGTGCACTGTGTAGCACAGAGGTTGTTATGCTATAATTTGTAAGAGACCCCCAAGTTCCCACAATGCTTTTGGTTTCTGTTTTTGAGGCTTTGCTATATTAAATTATTAAAATTAAAGTTAAGTAAACCCCATGTCTGATGAGCAGCCATGAAACCATTAAGGAGGCTGTGCAGCTACTCAGCCAAATATACACATTTACACAAACCTAAAGGATTATTAGGAACACTATACTAATACGGTGTTTGACCCCCTTTCGCCTTCAGAACTGCCTTAATTCTACGTGGCA
>JABFDZ020000039.1:5274954-5286370 GCA_019775955.2 Pollimyrus isidori
TGTGATTGCTTGATTAGATAATTGCATTAATGAGAAATTGAACAGGTGTTCCTAATAATCCTTTAGGTGAGTGTATATCTGTTAAAGGTAAGGTATGCTGGCCTACATTACCTCCTGGGTTTGGAGGTTCTGCAGTGTGTGCATGTTGCACTTAAGTACATCGCTGCATGAATCACTCACCTGATCAAATGCATTCAATATGCATTACAAGTACCTCAGTACCGAGCATTAGTGAACCTGACTGCACAATTAGTTAAGCCCAATGATAACACTGACTGACAATGCAAGCGATCAGGTGAAGAACTCTATTATCAACCATACATAATAAAAAATACAAATGTAAAACATAGACATGATGAGGTGACTGATCAATACTCATTCTCCTGAAATCTGACCCCATATGATTATATATGAAGAAGGTCATCAACACAAACATAAAATAGATTCACAGTCCATGTAGGTCAACTGCACTCTCTCTCCTTCCAAATAAAATATTAATATATCAAAGTCCTGTGGTAATTTAATTAGCTGGGATACTTACCTTCCCAGCATAAGATTCCCCTTCTAACATCGTTACTGATTCTGCAACTTAAATCACTTATGCCCACTGCAATATCAGCAGAAGCAAATAAATAATTTAAGTGTTTAGAAACTGAATGACTAATGTAATAAAGAGCTTGGACCAATCAATTAATGTAAAAACATCAAACAGTTTGTTTGTTTAATTCGCATTAAACCTTTTTTTAGCTTTGACATACCATGTAATCCTTTCTGATACTAGGTGGCTAATGGAAATGATACATAAATGAGTGTGAAGCAGTTACTGCAGCCCTGTAGTGCATGCCCAGTTAAAAGGGTAAATCTACCTCTGCCTGTTTAGGTTAATCCGACATCGTCGCTTCCGTCAGTTTGTGAAGGTTCTCCTACTATCAAAGTTTACTCTCTGCTGCCCTCTGCTGGAACTACACCTCTGCACATGTTTTTCAGCAATGATAAATGCAGTTCTGAATGTGGCTCATCTCTTTCTACAATAAACTCAGGAGTATAACGTTTTTCCAACTTTTAATAAGCATTCAAGAGTTTCAGATACACGTTCAGAAGGATATTAATATGACTTTGAACACTAATAGCAAATTCGAATTCTGGAAACATTGTAATTTTTCAAGTAAAAGAAAATCAGACTAAGCACATTTACAATATGTAAACTGTATTATAGTTATAAGCATTATGAAGAAAGTTTTAGCAGAATTAAATAGTTATTTAAAAATTCTTTTTCAATGGAGGACATTGGCTCAACCCTAAAGAAATATATACACACACTATGAAATTACTTAAGAAAAGTAAAAGTAAAACCAAATGGGAACAATCTTTCAAAAGCATCCAAAACAGTCAGTAAATCTGTATCACAACATATTATTTTTGTTAGTATTTATCCAGGCCTGGAAGGGCTATTCTATTCATCAGAAGTGACTCCTTTCCATGAAATTCTTTAAAAAAATTTAATATCACGTCACTATCATGTAATTTTAATATACAGTAAGAAGTGTTACATTGGCTATTTTATACTTCTGAACCAAATAGATTTTAGTTGCTGCATTTTGATATAAACTGATTTATTATTTGAGAAAACAGCATATTTGTCTTTCCCACTCTGGAGTGCTTCTTGGCAAGGTCTAGTGTACCTGCCCAGGTGAAGCTCCACTTCAGATTAAATCTTGGTGTTTCGGGCCAATTTGTTGAGAGGCACCTCGTCCCTGGGGTATCTCTTCGAGTTCTTCTCATCATCAATGGTGTCTTCAGAAAACATCTCATCCAGTCGGTCAGGGTTGACATAGGTGTAGAAGTGGCCCATGATGGAGAAGATGAGGCAGACGGCAATCAGGAGAGCAGCGAACAGCACAAACTCCACCCACTATAATGAAAATCGGTCTCATCACTCACTTGATACCAAACAAGTGAAGAAACTAAACTCTTTACAGAATTTATTGGGCAATAAAGCTCAGATCTTTCTATTCAGTGAACTGGAGTCCTTCCAGGATTTCAAACAGCAACCTCTAGTCTATAAGACTCTGCGTGCTAGCCTCACTCTTCATGCCAAATGCAGCATGGACTACTCTGCTAGCTCAATGTCCACCAGTGCCAAGGTGAGTACTGTAAACACGGACTGCTTCCTTCAATCAAGAGACCTTCTGACAAATCACTAACCCTTCACTGTTCAGGGATGGGGGGGAGGGGTAAATGAAAATGGCTGATACATGAGAAATAATTAGTCATTTTTCTGTGAACTTTTTAAAATCGTTAATAAAATGCCTTAATGCGAATGTTGAACAGAAAAAACAAGTTGTTAATGGCATATACTTCTGACAATCATTGATGTGGCTACAGATCTCAATGGCTTATGTTGACAGAAGGTGTAGCATTGATTCGCAGTGAAAGTGGAACATGACCTGCTTCACACTTTGTCGTTTTTCCCTAAATAAGTTTCACCAAGGGATCTCACACGCGAGCAGCCTCCTGCTCTCCCTCCCAGCCCCTACTAACCGGCAGGACTAAGGCCTACCTGTTGCAGGCCGGCTCCTTCTGCCACAATCAGCACGATCACATTTCCAAAGGCCACCGTCATGAGCCAGACGGCTTGCAACACGGATTTCATCTTGGCTGGGGCCTGGTGGCACAGAGGTTTAGGGATAGGGTGAAGCTGAATACCGTGGTGCTACACTGAACACACTGAAACAACACTGGCGTTCTGTACCTGAGAATAGGAGAACTCTAGGCCCGTGATGGAGAACATGACCTCCCCTGCTGTTATCAGGGCGTATTGTGGCACCTGCCAGGCAATATGTATGTTGTTTGCATGGATATCCTCCATCTTTCTGGCCACTAATCCATTGGGGATCTGCAATGTTTGGGAAAAAAAACAGGCTAATTTATTCATTTATACTCTCTCAGAAATGTAGCATAAATGCTGTAGGAGGGCTTTACGTACTGGATCCAGAACGACAGTGTAGGATGCACCAAAGTCAAGGAGACCCAGATCTACTGAATACTGATTTTGGTCCGACATGCATTTCACGTCACTGTATCTGTCAGATAGTGATTAGCTGTTAATTATAATTTTGTTCACGGGAGACTTGTGAAGACTTTTGTCAATTAAGCATTCAGGTATGTCTACAATAATCGCAAAATAATAATAAGTCAGCTGGTCCAAGGGCACAAAATGTAAAGGAATGATAGCGTGCCAAGACCTTCTGGGGTACTCACTGTGCCCTCACCATGCCCTTACTGGGAGAGATGCCATACGCGGGCGCTACCTGAAAGTCCTGCCCACCAACAGTCACATTCAGGCCCTCGTTGTTGGCATTGACAAACCTGGCAGAGTAAACAAATTCCCCCAGATTGCATGGGCTACGACGAGGAATGTGTTAACAAGCTGGAAAGTTTCTTTCACTTGCACTGGCCTTTAAATGGTTATTATATGTGTGTTTACCTGACGAATGCATCACCTTTCTCAGATTTCTCAATTAAGTCTTCCACCTAAAAAGCAACGCAACACATTAAGTTTGCCACATATACATCCAACAGTAGGCAATCACAGACAGATTGAGCAATCAGCATTAATGCATTAAATAATTAGTCCTACTGAAAAGAAAGCTTGTTTGTCTACTTACAAGTTTACATTCAATGTTGACTGTGTCTTTGTGCAGGATCAAGCTATAAGCTTTTTGCTCGTGGAATGAAAGAACACAGTTAAAGTCTACTGCATCATACTTGATCTTGACTGTATGGTTTTGATTTTTTCCATTCAGCGGTAGCCTCTGATATTCCCATGGATCCTGTCAAGGCACATCCATGATTATTTTGAGAGCAGTTCATCACACGCTATGATGTGAATATGTAAAGTGGGTAATGAATATGCAATGTGGGTAATGAATACGTGATACAGGTTCACTATCAAAGCTTATTGTTAGGTGTGAGAAGCTGGAAGTGCAGTAACTGCCCTTGAATTCATTATTCTGATGCTTGCCTGTGGGATATTATGCTATTTGCACTGACCTCATAGGGCTTGATGGGGTCTGGGAAAAGGCCAGTTTCTGAAATAGTCACCCTGACCTCACCATCTGCCAGATTGAGAATCTGCAATAAGCTCTCCCCTGCTGGTGGAGCCTCCACCACAGTTTTCTGCAGAGAAGTATAGAAGGAAGCTTGTGATGGAAATGCTGCAGGAGTGAAGCCATTAACAGAGCAGAAGTCAAGGGGATTGGGGGCTGAGGTTCTAGCGGACGTCAAGATCACTGCGACTATATGGTTTGGAATAAATACATCCCAGATTGATAACAGGTCCACACTGCATGCACACTGATTAAACCTGAGAATCTTACTATGACGTTCACTTCCACGATCGTTGCAGCTACAAAGGCCAAGGCTGCGAGAATCATGCCAGTGGCCATCTTCTTCAGCGGCCTGGAGAGAAGGAGTCGTCAGATAGTTTCAACTGACACAAAGCCAAGCTGCACAATCCTGAATTTCCTCATCCCTCATCATGTCAAAACAGCACGTCGTACATCAACACGCTGAAGGAAAGACTCATTATTCTGAGTAGAAAGGCACTGCTAGCAGGGTGAGATGATGGACGACCATCTGCTTTTGGCACCCGAGGAAGCAGTGCTTGCTAGCAAAGTGCCTTAGCAATGAAAGCTGCTTCTTGATACTAAGACCAACCTTACAGCTTAAGAATCATTGGCTGTAGCTCCAAATTTTGCTTGTGTACAAGTCAAGTTCATTGTCAAGTTCTTCTGAATGAAAAGTGAGCCCCATACTAATCCCAAAACCTCTCCAAGCTTTTAAATCAGACAATACTGAGTAGAAAAAACTTTAGCCTACTGGTACATGAAGTGTAGTATTTGAAATAAAAAGTAATTAAAATATTTAAGGCTTTGAGTGTCTCTTGTTCTTGTAGTGGATGTGCTTTCCTGGGAAAAAAACATTATGGTTTATGTCCAAGAGGATCATTTGACCAACAGCTGTCTAAATGATCTGTAGCAAGTCTGAAGCTCTGGATGATCTAATCAGCCTCCTTAAGTATAGTCAGGACTCTGGTAATAAATGTAAATGACCATAAATGAAAAAATATAACCACACCACCAGTGTTTTTTTCCGATTCATTGCAAGTGAATTCACAAAGCCTGAGATTCCGTCGTGAATGGAATAACCCTGTCGCTATCAGCCAGACTCGACTCACGTAAAGTTAATCTTGCAGAGGCCAATGAGTGGATACACTGCCATGTCGAAGATCGGGACAAAGACCAATATCAGCAGAGCGTTTAGCATCTAGGAAACGGAGGAACCAAAGTGCCATTAGAATGAAGCAGTAAACATTGCAAAATCATAAAACCAAGGGCAATTTAAGAAAACAATGGTGAATACTCTTGCTCAATACTTCTATAAAGCGATAAGAGATTTGAAATTGCGGTAATCATAAAGGCCATGATAATTCCTGACCCCAGGCAGATGAACACAATGCAAACAAAAGCAAACAGGTGCTGTACTAAGGAGATGCACATGCAATCACAGCTTTACCTGCATTTGATCCGGCTTCAGAACAAACGGGCCCTGCGGTATAATGAATTAATTATTGTTTAATTATTGTAATTGTTTTGTTAAATTATTAAATTATAGCATCATTAAATTGCTAGCCAGTGGTCAGTCTTACATGTTTGTCGTGTATGTATCACCCTGCAGAAGTGTGCTTATGTCACCTGTATTTATTGCTAGTCATCTAAAATACGAAAATAAAGATTAGACAACGTAGTAAAATAATTACACTTACAAAGTCCAAATTCATTCTGGTGGCCTGCAGTGTCCACCGAGAGCCCTTCAATGAACAAGCAAACAAAAAAAAGATTTTACTGATTCTGACTGACAATCTATGTAGAACACCCTGATTTACTCCCATCCATCTTCCTGCCACTTACCCTGAGCTATATCAGAGACTGGCCACAGTGAGACAGACTCGAGTGATGAGGGCTTACCTGCTGGTCAAAGAGAGCCCAGAACATGGGAAGGGGGATGTAAAGTATAAGCACCCGAAGAACCATCTTGATCTCCTGGATGAGGCGTTTCTGTAGAAACAAGATGGTCTCCAGTGGGATAAACAATCTCCTAGCTTTCCCATTGCTTGCTCATCTGCATTCAAGCCTGGTTAACCTGTCAAGAGCACGTTTAAGTGGTACTGAGTCTCTATACATAAGGTTGCCCTTTTGCCAGTTAGCTTTGCCACCAGCTAGTATCATTGACTCATTGACTGTCATGACTCTCAATATCTCATGACTCTCTTGAGTTCAGTCTCTTTACCGAAAACTTCTCCTCTGCCCAGTCCAGCCAGTGAGCTCTTTTAGGATCAGTTTTTGAACTTCTCCAGCGATTCTTCACAGCAAACTACAGGGAGACAGGAAGAATACACAATTGCCAATCAGCTTAGACTAAGTGAACAACGAAGGTTCAAAAGAAGTCATACAATCAGACCCCAGGACTCCATAATGTTCTGCAGTGAGAGGCTGTGGCACGTACCACCATGCACCTGCACACATCCAGTAGCACGTTTCCTTTGGGGGGGCTCTTATTGTACAAGCTGCTCCCAGCGATGAACACAACTGTGTGATGGGGAGAGTATCGTCCTTTCATTAGAAACAAATCAATCATATAAACTTATACATACATTACCAGGGGAGGAGATTTCTGGTCCGGCGAGTACAAATCCAGGATTTTGTTACAACCATCCAGTTGAGTATAAAGAGTCAGTCACAGAATGCTCAACTGGTTGGCTGAAACATAATCTTGGTTTGGATTTGCATCCATCTGTTTCTCTGTACCCACTTATCCTAATCAGGGTTGCAGGAGATCCGAAGCCTATCCTGGAGGCTAGAGGCACAAGGCAGGAAACAACACAGGATGGGGAGCCAAGCCACCGCATAGTATTCAGACACCATTCACTCACATGTGTACACCTATGGGCAATTTCATAACTCCAATTCACTTGAGTATATTTATTTTTTGTCCTGTGGAGGGAAACTGGAGTATCCATAATAACATGGGGAGAACATGCAAACTCCACACACTAGAAGCCATGAGGGACACTTGAACCCTGATCCTATAGGGGTGATGCAACAGTGCTAACCACCGCACCACTGCCCAGAATTAACAGTCCATACAACAAGCCTACATCATGCTGTGCATCCCCTCCCACCAGTGAGACAGCTGAAGGCGAACACCTTCCTGGAGGAACAGCGGCAAGCAGAGAGGAGTGGGGGCTTCACTCACCAAGGGCAATAAGCATCAAAGCTGCTGGCACCCCAAAAGCGAGAGCGTAGCAGTCTCCCTCGAAACACTGCACGTCACCTGGAGAGCAAAAGCCGAAACAGTCATGTGACCTGACCTCTTGCCAATAGGACAGTGCTTTCAATATGACTCATTCTATGGTTAAGCAATAAAATAAAATCATGTGTCAGAAAAATTTCAGATCACACTGCCAGTGGATAATATATACATGTAAGAGGTCCTCAGGGGCCCCCAGATGGTTCACATTTTTGCTCCCTCCCAGTCCCCAGAATGTAGCAAAAAACATGGACTGTCTGCGGGTCCCTGAGGACCATGTTAGGAAACACTGGTATATAGAGTATACTATGTATAATATATCACAGGGAACATCTATAAGATGTTTATGTGAAGTGTGATATTGCCATAATCGCAGGTGATAAACGTACTGAATTGTAGTGGTAATGAGAGCCAGACTGACCTCGCAGAATCGGCGTGATAATAGTGGATAAGACGCTCCCAGCATTGATTGACATGTAGAATATGGAGAAGAACTTCCTCCGTTCCTCCACCTAAAGCAGGGGGGTTTAAGCTTGAAAAGCCCTCTTATTTATAACATAATTTCAATATTAATTGAATTTTGACTCAATTTCGATTCAACATACACAAAATCAACATTAAAACATGAGGTGCTTGACTGCATGCCTGCCCCTGTTCTCCTGACTGAACAGTAGAAAGGGCCCACAAATCAGCCAACAGGAATCCCTGTTCTGTCAGACGAGCCTGTTTCCGCCTAGCAGATCTGCCCAGTGTTTCTCATTAATTGTGCTGTATTCCAACAGCAGCCTGTAGTCATGTGAAAATGTGCATTCCGGCACATTGCGCCTTACGTGTTCTTCCTCAAACTGGTCTCCCCCGAAGGCGGATACACAGGGCTTGATCCCCCCCGTCCCAATGGCGATGAGCGCCAAGCCCGTCAGGGACAGCACCCTGGAGTGAACAGAGAGGGTACATAACTGGGCAGGCATTTGGCAGCCTGCATAGGATTGCCGGCGCTGTGAGAGATCCAGCAGGCCACTGGGCCCAGCGGAGCACTCACACGTGCATGGTGTTGTCCCCCAGGGGGGGAATGGCTCCAACAGACTTCACCACATGACCGATGACGTACACTATGGAGAGGTAGATGATGGTTCTGCAGGCAAAGCGTGGAGAGAAAGTGTTTCAGGATTGGCATCAAAGTTTTGCCAGAATAACCTGACCAAGGTACCCCCCCCCCACAGAATAATCTCACCAAACTGCCCCCAAACTTTCCCCCAACCTCCCCACCTTTACATAGGTTCGGGTGAACTGCCACTGAACCCACCTGAACTTCCCGAGCCAGGAGTCGGCGATGATGGCCCCCAGGACGGGCGTGAAGTAGCAAAGGCTGCTGAATGCATGGTACACCACTGTGGAGAGGTTCTTGTCCCAGTGCAAGTAGTTCATGAAGTAGAGTGTGAGCAGAGCTTCAAGGTGAAGGTAGAACAACATCGGCTCATAAAACCACAATATGGTTCTCTCTCTATTTTTAAAAACAATGTCTTGCCATTCAAGTAATCCTTTCAATGCAGTTCTAGATTGCAGTGTACTATAGGTAACACGGGAGTGTGGCTCGATTACCTTTCATGCCATAGTAGGAGAATCTCTCGCAGAATTCATTCACCACAATGAAGGCGATGCTTACAGGATAGTTGGTGCCACACAATTTCTGAAGCAGCGAGGCAAGACATATTAGCACCTTTAGATGTATAAACTCCATGTTAACCAACATGATTCTGCAATAACCTGATGACTCAGCGACAACTTGATTCTATGACCCATTGACTCATAAATCCAATCTCTAACCCAACGACTCTGTGTATGCTATAACTCTGCTCTGTAACCTGATGACCCTGCAATAATGTTCTCCAACCTGTTGACTCTGCGATAACTCTGGTCTCTTCCCCGATGACTGCCCAACCCGATGATTCAGAAATAATCCGGTTGTCTGACCCAATGACTCTGCAATAATTCCACTCTCCAACTTGATGACTCTGAAATTTCTCAGTTCGTCAACCCAATGACTCTGAGATAACTCTTCATCCACTATTCATCCTCAGCTGCTATTCATCCTCAGCTGCTATTCAGCCTCTCATCTTTTCATAGCATTTATACACTTGTATGTACTGCTGGGCACTGAATGGACTGATCTCTTCTGCTTATCACAGTACTGTGATACACAGTACCCGTATCCACTGTACTCTTGTGCCCCTTTAAGTTTCTCTTTATAAGATCATCTGAAAAATTACTAAGCTGAAGTTTAAGCATGTAAAACAATACCGGTGAATGTTTCGCTTTGGTTTTTTCATCACTCTCCTGGGTGATATCTAGGAACAAAATAACAGATTTAATTTACACACGATTCAGTATGATATTGTTAGCTGTGACAATTTTTGACGCACCATTGATCTCTTCTGAACTACAGTTAAAACACAATTCATCAAATCAGTACTGATAGGAAAATGTATTATTTTACTAGAAGCTTTTAATAATACAGTTGAGGCCAAAATTAGCACCCCTTATGAAATTAGATAACACTCTTGATTTCTCCATGAAAATGACCATTAAAAACAAGTGTTTGTTATTTTGGAAACAATGTCTATTAAGTTTAATTAGGATATTTTGATACACTTAGTTGAAACAAGAAAGGGTTAGCTGATCCAAATTATGTGGTTTCCGAGCATGGACATTCACTTTGAGCACCCGCCACAGATTCTCAATAGGATTGAGGGCTGGGCTTGGTGCGGGCCACTCCAGGATCTTGGTTTTGGTATCCTTGAGGAACTGATGGACTAATTTGGATGTATGCTTTGGGTCATTGTCTTGTTGGAAGACCCAACGACGACCTAAGCCTATACTACGAGCAGATTTCTGCATATTCCCTCTCAAAATGTCAACATAATTCTTTTTTCATGATGCCATGCACCCGAAGAAGGCTCCCTGTGCCTGAGGCTGCAAAACAGCCCCACAGCATGATGCTCCCACCACCGTGTTTAACTGGTGTGTTCCTAGGGTTGAAGGCCTCTCCCTTTCTTCACCAAACACAAGCAACATCCATGTGCCCAAACAGTTCCAGTTTAGTCTCATCAGACCAAAGCACAGACTTCCAAAACTCATCTTTACCTTTCAAATGTTCACGGGCAAACCTTAGTCTGGCTGTGATGCTCTTTGAGTAAAGGGGTTCATGGGACAATGGCCATGGAGCCCACCATAATGAAGAGCCCTCACAACTGTATTCCTTGAAACAACAACTACAGAAGAGGCCAGGTCAGCAACAACCAACTTGGCAGATATCTGGGGCTCCTTGCTTACATCTCTGACTATTTTAAATGGACTGCATTTATATAGCGCTTTTCTTTTACTTTACAAATTATGCCTCACATTCACAGACACAATCACACACTGGTGGTGGAATTCAAGGTCCATTCAAGGTGCCAACCTGCACACCAGGAGCAATTTCAGTGTCTTGCTCAAGGACACGTTAATGGGGTCAGGAGTAAGCAGGGCTTGAACCGGCAACCCTTTGGTTGCTGAACAACAGCACTGCCTTCTGCGCCACCAACTTCCCCTCCCCTTATTTCCCTTTTTGAAGGGAAAGTTCTTGAAATCTTGCGCTTACGACCACGACCAGGTTTGTTTCTTATAGAATTTATCTCTAGGTACTTGGCAATTATGCAATGTACAGCAGTTCTAGACACTGTGAAACACTTGGAAATGGCAATGTAGCCTTCCCCCTTATCATGCTCCACTAGCCACTATCTTCCTTCTAAGCTCCAGACTGAGTTCTGTTGTCTTTGGCCTGGTGAGTAAAAGTAGTCCCTCTCATGTGTTCAAGTGCCCTGTTCATTGGAGTCCTTTTATGCTGATTGAATGTTGCTAGAAAGCCAATTGACTGCGGGTGTTGTTAGGAAGCCAGTTAACTGCACAGGTGTGGTTTGAAAGCTGAATGGTTAATTGGTTAATGAGTTTTGAAAGCAAATATTCACATGGGGGCTAATATTTTTGACTACCTCATTTCTTACTATAT
>JABFDZ020000039.1:5286470-5304534 GCA_019775955.2 Pollimyrus isidori
ATTATATGGAAGGATGATTATGCTGTATCTACATGAAAAAAAAATTGGATGTTTAAGTGCTTTAGAGCAGCGTTTCTCAACTGTTGGGTCGTGAGCTCATTTTCTGTTTGCCGAGTGTGTAAGGATAAAACAGTTGAGAGCAACAGCTCGAGAATCTTTGGTTCTATAATTGGCTCATGATTAATTTGGTCATATCCCTAATAATAAAATAACACAAATAAATAACACTGTCTACTACACATCTTTTCCTACACTGTCAATATTTTTATTGATGGATTTTTAAATTTAGGAATATAGGCAATTTTTATAAACCAGCTACATTTTAAAAATGACTAACAGGTATTTGCATTTGTAATGTACTTCATGCACTTCAATCATTCACATTTTAAGTATTTTCTTTTTCAGTTCTCCAAAACCAAAAAGTCCACTGTATAGAACCAGTGTTTAACCGATGCTGACTTTTGGAACTTTTCATATGCTGGATGTATATATGTTCATATTCAATTAGAGAAACAAAAACACACAGCAAGTAAAACAGTGGATCTGCTATAAGTATCCAAACAAAACTGGGTTTCCCATTTGTTATGTTATTATAGAAAATCAATGATTTATTCTGCTGTCAAATGTTTTTTTTTTCCAAAGTTACAATTTTACAGACGGTTTGTCTGTCTCTGAGGGGAGTCTTGCTCTGGGACGAGGATCCCAGATCGACAGCACTGAGTGAAACTTCGGCGAACTCGCAAGGTCATGAAAACTTTGATTCTGCACCTGTGACCTGAACCCTTAACAACTTAAAAACAGGGTGCCGGTGAGCAGAAAAACAGGTTTTTTTTAGAAAAGAGTGAAAATGAAATTAATTGTGAAAAATTATAATGAAAGCAAGAATGATAATTGCTATTCTCATTATTATTGTTGTTGTATTGAATTCAAACTGTAAAGAAAGAAATGGTTCACTATTGTAGTGAAATGAAGAACAGCACTAACAGTGCCGGTCAGCTCTCAGGTCGCAGGCTTGAAGGTGTTTAGCATTTACACCCCTGCAAGCTTTCTCTCACATTGCAGAGCGATGTCAATCCAGCCAAATGCACAATATCGCCTCCATAAGCTTGAGTGACAGGCTTATTGTTGATGCATCACACTGAAATGCTTTCACATCCTTGCTGCACAGAGCTGTAAAGTAAGCAGGCTCTTTTGAGGTCTATAGGTATCTACAAGTTGAGGGAGGTGTAAAAAAATTCCCCATGGGGATCAATAAAGTAGCTATTATTACCACAGATATATACCACAGATGGCCACAGATACCAAGGATTTGGCCACTATTCAGTTTAAGTGCCTGTGCAGGTTTTGAATATGACACTGAGATACAGTACTAACCATAACAATACTAAACCCGAACACAGACTAAAGCACAGGCTAAAGAGCAAGACCAGGTCTGTTCCAGCACTCCAGTCAAACAGAAATTCCACTAGAAATTTGCGTGGATGAGCTGAGATATGGAGTTCTGTCATAAATACTGATCTGGACCATCAAGGCAGGACTCAATTAGTAATTAAGGGCTGCTACGTTAATGATGCATACACCATAACACATTTGGGTTACCCGTTTTCTTGTCCATGTCAATGAAGTTCTCGGCAGACGCCTCCTGCAGCCTGTTCAGTCCTCCTTCACTGTTTCATGAAGCTCTCCCTGTAAGCTGGATTTATGTTTTTCACTCCTTGGTTAATATTTCACTTCCAAATCCATGCAAAGAATTCAGTTTGCTTGACAGTACTTTGTTCCATGCAAGTCTTTATAGCTAGAGAAATAGTACCGTGTCCAAAGGAATTGAACTTGATGACGCATTCTTTTAATTTTCTCTTCCAAGTTTGCATACTTCATCAGTAGGTGAGTACACAAAGCACGTACTGTTCTGTGCACTGAGCCTGTCAGCGTTGAAAAAAGAAACTTTCTAACGTGTTTGTTATTCTATTATGTTCAATGCAGTGGCAGCTGCTGACCAAAATATTTAGTGAGGAAAACTCCAGGCTGACCCGCCTCCCACCCCAGAGTATAATTTCAGACATGATCGCATATGAATCATTACTCTAAGTATTATAGTAAACATTAAAATATGAATTATACTATAGTCCTGAACATTATCCAGTTTGCTTATTTTACTCAAATGTAGCCATATTTAGCCTGTATGACGAGCCCTCAATTGTGTAACTATTAACTGACATCAATTAGATTTATTTTTATGTAGCGCCTTGCCCACTAGAGTCACCCCAAGGTGCATTTACATGGGTGTTTTGTAATCCGGTTTAGGGAATGATATAATACAGGAGTAATGTAACACACAAAAGTAACTGTATTTTGTTACAGTTCCGAAGGTTGATTTTGAAACATTAAGCTAAAGTAAGTAACCCGCAAGATACCTTTCTGCAATCCTTAAGATGTCTCATCACATTAAAAGACAAAGATGAAATTTCTTGTTTATAGGAGTCATGAAACAGGTCTATACACTCCATTCCCCTGTAAGGTAAAGTGGGACGCGTTTCAGGTAATTTGGGGCAGTTGGTTTGGTAATGTGGGACAGGCATTAATTTACTAAATCAAAATTGAATAATTTCGCAAAGAACTTTGATGGTTGAGTTTAATACACAGAACAACTCAATGAACAGTTGAACATTAATTGTTGTTTTTTTTTTATCAAAAATAGTCACTGAGGGAAAAAGTCCGCAGATTTAATTTCATTTTAGATTTTGTTTTGTATAAAATATTTAAAACAATTACATGCAAAGCTTACACTAACAGTAAAAACAGTAAAACATTATGTAGTAAAACATCAAACTTTTATCGAACTTAAAATTTTAAATTTAGCTTTTTCCCTCTTTTTCTGTGTCCTGCAGGTAGCCTAAAAGCCATCTTTGCATGTAAAGGAATCATCATCATCATCGAGGCCATAACTTTAGGCTGAGCATTGGGGGAGGTTGTGGTCTACACCAATTTAAGGAGGTCCAGAAGGTTGTATTGTTTGGTTTTGATTGGCAAGACGGCATTTTTCCCGTTTCATAAATAAATAAATACTATTATCTATATATTACATATACTTAATGCATATATTTAAGAGGAATCCTGTCAAATATGTACTTTCTCTCTTCTTCGCAGAACCTGTAAATTCTCTCATGTTACCTGAGGCATGCTGTTCCTCCTTCCCTAACCAGCTTGGTAACGTGTGTCAAGTGAAAAATAACTCTGTTTAAAAAAGTAAATATAACTTTGTCAATTTTAAGTATTTATTTTACTGTAGTAGTATATCATAGACATAACCCCATAAAATTAGGTTTACTTCATTTTTAATGACAGTTATAACCTGAATATCAATACAACCCAAAAGGTACATGTCATGCAGCTTACCCTGTGATTTCTGCGAGATTTTCCCGTAAAATCCTTGCTACGCCCTCAACATTGACCTCAGACCAATAAAATCTGTTTTTTGGATCATGTGCTTTCTATAGCCGCTCTCAATAACAACTATTCTAATTGGATCTTCTTTAGTCAGGAAAAAAAAATGGTCAAAGCTTAACTGTCCCGCATTACTTGATGTCCCACAACACCTGAAGTCACCCCTACCTCATGTCTATTTTTAGAAGAATGTTTTCCTTTAGCGTTGATTTCTTAACAACAGCCTAGTCGGGGATAAAAATTACATGAAATAAAAATTTAGGTCTGAGCAATGAAAGTTTTGTATAATATATGTTTTATGAAAATACCAAGGGTAACACTTGACGGGACAGACATAATATAGTGTTATGCTATTACTTGTGTATTAATTAACCACAAACTAAGTTATTTACATGATGATCTCATGTTAATTCATTAATAATGAATCATGATGCATGTTTTATCTCAAGCAGTTACTATATTTATTACTATATCTGTTAATTCTGTAAACCTTCGTGAACTATAGAAGGAATAATGAACTTATAAGGAACAACTGTAATGAATTACACACATATTGATCTCATGTTCAATCATTATTAATGAATGGCGACGCATCTTTTATCTCAGGTAGAAACTATGTTTATTAATGATTTGTACTTCAGTAGGGAGAACAGGGACATTTGCTCCACTTTTTGCATTTCCTTCAGTATCTCAGAGACCATTTACAATAGAAAGACAGAATTTAATACATTAAACCCACATCTGTCACCTATCAACCCATACTGCTACAACATGTGTAAATATTATAACAGTAAAGTAAATAACATTTTAATGGAGAAAGAGAAACTTTGCAACCGTCCCCACATAGGGTGACGGTTGCAACAGTCTGGAGGGGCAGTTGCAACACTTATTAACCTTATTCACTTTTTTTTTGTTTAATTTGATCAGACAGTGTTCATTGAGTTCACTGAGTTGATAACAAAGTTGAGAAAGCAATAACTGGTATTTACCATAGGCGTATGTAACAACCTTACAAAAACACAATGATAGACTTCTATTACTTATTAATGAAACTGTCATTTTAAACAAATGATAATGGAAATTTTAATGGATCATTTTAATGGAATTTCCTAAAAATGACTTCTATCTACACACTACACATATTGATTGACTGAGAATTAGTGTTACATTCGGTAAACCAATGTGAAAACATATTTGGTTCTTTTGATACAACCCAACTGGCATTACACTCACAACTCTTGAGTTAGCCTTGAGTTGCATTGTCTCTGCAGCTAAGTTGAGAATGCGTAGAGGGACACCCCTCTCTGCTTTTCTCTTCCTGTCTCATGTCATACTGAAAAAAACAGGACATATAATTTGAAAAATATTGCAGCTGAGTCTGACTTTTTCAAAGAGCAATACATTTCAATAGTCAGATGCTTCCTCCTCTATATCAATATAGAGGAAGCATCTGACTATTGAAATGTATTCATTTTCAAGCCAATAAAACCACATTATATATATTTATCTAATTATTATTAATAAATTCTTAATCTAATTTTAATTATTATTGTCATGAGGGAAAGTTGCAATACAGTGTGGGGACGGCTGCAACAAAACGTTGCAACTGATCCCACATGGTCAGCCACTTTTAAACTGGCTATTCTAGCTCAGCACATTAGTTTTGAAACATGACAGCTAAGTCTTTTAAAATGCTAAGAAACTGCAGATTCAAATGCTACAACTTTACAATACTTCATGCAAACAGTTTAGACACTATGACTTTTTTACAGAAGACATGATCAAAACTGGGTGCAATCTTGCAGAAAGATGGTGGGTGCAACTGAGCGTTTGCAGTGTGAGTGTTATAACTCTAATTGGAGAAATCTGCAGTGTTGCAACTGTCCCCGCTCTCCCGAGTAAGTAGTTATTACTTAGTATTTGTGCCCCCTTAAGTGAAGTGTTACCAGGGGGGCTCCTGTAGAGACATCTCCCCCAGCCCAGATTGTAATACATTACTACATCATTTATACAAAAAATATTAACCGGGTGATCTGATGCTGACAAAAATGTTTTTGACAATTTTCAACACTTATGTAGTCATTTTTAGAAACAGTCATGCGAGTAAAATTAATGTAGTGATTTCATTAAAATATATTAGTAGATTACACAGCTTTACATTAGTGTTTTGCTCTACATCAACCTACATATGAAACACAAACACACCAAATTTCAGACCATCGTTGTAGTAGGAAAGCACGTCTCTAAACTCGCTATACACTATATATTTTCGCTTGCAGTCAGAGTTTTAACTCCCATCGCGTCCCATAACTACCGCTTAAATCGCTTCAGCCGTTTCGGAATCTCACTCTTTTTCCTCACCATGTCCTCGTGTTTGGCTAAATGGAGACCCACGCCCTCGTCGATCCAAGTATCAGTCCTTCTAGGGCTGCCACAGGAAATAAAGAAGACCACCCCCTTCCCGTGTCCACTACCCTCCCTAAACTGGTGGGGGACGGGGGCTTGACCACGCGGTGCGAAAATACGGGATAATGCATTTTATTTTTCAATATGGGTCGATCTCGTAATATTCGGGACGAGTGCAAACTAGAATCGTCATATTCCCCTAATGACTTAGGCCTAATTGTACAACTGCACTGACATGTTCCTTTTGACAAAAATGTAACAAAAGACGAACGTTCTTATTTACAGCATATATACACTGGATTTGCTATAGCCAACAAGAATAGTATTTACAAATCAAAGTATTTTAACTCTTGGCTCTTTCATTTACAGTAGAGGTTCCCAGCGCCGGGCCGCAGAACGGTGACGAACGCTGGGAGTTATAATAAAGTTAAATTATGATTAAGCAGTAAATAATTAGACAAATCCACATTACTTTATGTGCCTGCCTTATTTAATTGTGTGTCTGAAAGTACAAACTATTTTAAACATTACTTTAAAACTTTATATCCGAATAATCAACACTAATCAACACAAATTCACAAGCGGAATAATTGCAGACCGTTGTCTTAATGTGGTAATGTTTATAATCGACTACAAAAATGGTTTAAACTTTAGAAAAAAAAATGCAAGTCACATCTGTACTGGGTTCGATATTCGCTAGACATAGATCTTCTCTGTATGTATTCTATTAAAACATTACAAAAACAAACAAACGCACATTAACAAATTCGTGTTTGTTGGTGAAATAGCATGCAAATAGAATACGAAATAATCTGGCTACTGTTGTGCATGCGATCACGCGGTTTTTGACGGTCCGCGCTGTTTCAAAATAAAAGTCACTACATTTTAGTTTGTGGTCAAAGGACCTGAGTAAACCTGCACATATCAAGCACGTTAGAACTTGTGAAACGTGTATGTAATATGTAGAATTAATTTATATGAAAGAATGAATGAAACCCTTTATTACTGTTGCAATACACTATGTCACTATTCACAAGTACCAGCGAACAAAACTGGCCATCAACCCGACCATACATATACAAACATCACATTATAGGGGGTAGACGAAAAGACAGGGGATATAGGAAAAACAGAGAAACAAGATTACATGAGGAAAGAGGGGGAGAAAAAAAAAAAACAGCCCCCAGACTCTACTCCGGTAGGGAGTATAATGTTGGAACTGAAAAAAACACCCCAGCAACATAAGCACATGGTCACTACACCTTACAACATAAAAGTTGTGACTTGCAACAGGGGAGGAGAATGGGGATGCAGAGGTAGTCCAGCATAGACAAAACATCAGTTGGGGGAGAGGAATGTAAGAGAGTCTCACTGCCTTTTTCTTCTGGGGGGGTTGTTGAATGCAGCAGCGGCCTTGGCCAATGCCAGTGCTGATTAGGGGGCAGCCAAAAGCAAATAGTGTTGTTTAGGTTTTCGGGCGAGAAGCTGTAATTTCGCAGCTCCTCTAATGTCCACGCTGGTCTCCGCCATCCATATCCTTTACAGAGCCGTGAGCTTCTCCGTGATGTTATCAAATCTGTGGTCAAGAGACACAGTGATGTCATCCAATTTGTGATCTATAGCCATAGTCTGAGTCCCAACAGCTCTGCCAACCCTGTCAATCATCCCGGCCAGCTCAGGGGGGATTTGAGCGGCTGTCGCCGTCTTCTTCAATTTTTGATAAACTAGGGCAATACCTAATCCAATCAGCATCAGACCTGTAATCATGGTTCCCAATAGGTAAATATCTTCGATGTCCTCCACGGACAGAGCTGCCAGACACACGACCCTCCACTTCTCCCATCCGTCCATCGTGTAGCCAGTTGCGTACGTCCCTGCAGGACAGTCAGGTTCCCCCGAACCGGTGCTTCTCTTCGAGAAGATCGTGTCAATCGCGTTGAGAGACCAGCTGATCAAATCCATAATTTTCTTAGTTTGAAGAGCAGGGCTGAGAGAGTCTGTCAAGTATAGACAATAAGACCGCAGACTGGATAAGACAATAGGAGTAAGCAGGGAAGATAAGGGGAGGGAGAGAAGCACGTCTGCCTCCGCTGAGAGCCAAGAGAGGAGATGCTTCCTATTCATTACATTACATGCAGGCGGCATACAGGCAATCATATTGCTCTAAAGCAGCGTGGGGGGTCCAGTTGAACCCTTTCTGGGGTCCTGGGAACTGCCTGCCTGTCTGGAGCTCAAAGGGGGTGAACCCAGTCCCCTGGTTTTATGGAACACCTCATTGACATCAGCGCCAGTGGTAAAGCGTCAATGCAATTCTTTTTGGTCTGTGCACAGATTTTTGCCAATTTTTGTTTTCTTGTTTGGTTCATTTGCTCCCCTTTTCCCTAGGAATGCAGATGATACACAGTCCCGAATGCATGTTTCAGTCCCAGCGCTTTCTCCACCTTCTGAAGGTCCTTATTCTTACAATGGGACCCCTTGTCTGACCGAATCCTATTGGGAAACCGGTGTCGTGGTATATATTATTATTATTACTAATCCCCCAGCATTTATTTCCTGATCAAACTCGTGTTGCATTCTTAATTTTCCCTGACTGTTTTGATTCCTTGTCTAACAACCCTTCTGCCTCTGGGTACCGGTTGACCCACCCATACTTAGTGTACTTATTTTATGCGAATGTCCTACTAACAAACACCACAAATACATAAAACAACGACTTCAAAAACTATATAGTCCACGGTTGTGTCTTCCCTGAGAGCGCACGTGTCACAAGCTCAATCCCAGCCAAACAGGCCCACTCCCAGCCGACATCCCCCCGGTCCCCAGCAATGCCAGCTTGGAAGGGGGTGTTCTGTATGCACAACTGAGACAACCCAGGTGGGGCTCAGCTTATCTGCCGCACTACCGGTCTTCTGACTCGACCACGGCCAGAAAAACAGCCATCAGGTGTCACGCACCCTCCCGAAAGTCCCAGCTAGGGGTGTTCTTAGAACTCACCCTAGGCGAGGTCCTGCTCGGAAGTTGTAATGACCGCCTGAGGTACCTGTCAGCCCTGCCCGTACTGAGTCAGCAGGTGCGGCCGGGCTGGCACGCTTTTGGGCGTTCAATCGCTGAAAACCCTCCTTCGGTTCTGACAAACTGTAAGACCGCGAGCCGTGGCAGCAGAGTTATGGGCAGGTTCAGCTGAGAGAGAGAGCGAATGATAAGCACCCAAGCCAGGGAGAGCCCACAACTTTCACTCCTACACTCAGAAATAAGCACAAATGCACACAGGCTTTGAGACTCCTTGTCTCAGGACTCTAACTTTCAGGGACTCAAACCCTCGGGACTCTAACCCGGCTTTCAGGCATTATTCACCTCGGGACCCAAACCTGTTACTTTCAGGGACTCAAACCCTCGGGACTCTAACTCGGGTTTCAGGGATTATTCACCTCGGGACTCAAACCCGTTACTTTCAGGGACTCAAACCCTCGGGACTCTAACCCGGCTTTCAGGCATTATTCACCTCGGGACCCAAACCTGTTACTTTCAGGGACTCAAACCCTCGGGACTCTAACTCGGCTTTCAGGGATTATTCACCTCGGGACTCGAACCCGTTACTTTCAGGGACTTTAACCCTCGGGACTCTAATCCGGCACTTTCGAGGACTTCAATCTCGGGCCCAGGATTTTAACCCAGGGACTCTAACCCGGTTCTCTGAGGGCTTTATACCTCGGGACTTTCGAGAGGGGGACCTTATTCCCTCTTGCCAATACAGCACTGATCATCAACTGGCGGCCCACGGGCCAAATCCGGCCTGCTGAGCCGTTCAATCCGGTCCGCGACTGGATTCCAAAATTGTGATGATCAAAAAGAAAACAGTGGTCCAGTGAGGACAGACTCAGACAGACTATGGGGCGTTAAGCATTTATTGTCCGGCCCCCAAGGAGACTGTCTGGTAAAACTCTGGCCCTCTGACAAATATAGTTGATGACCCCTGCAATATAGCTTTCGGGGGTCCTGCATTCCCCGGGACTTCAAACCCAGCTTTCCTACCGCTCATCAGCAAATAATGGGGTTGCCACACCAAGGCTGGTGCAAAGTCCCCGATCTCTGCAACGTTAAGGTCCTAATTCCTTCCTAGCATGGCCTGCTAATAACATCTTACCAAAATACCTTAAACACCATGCAGACATAATATATACTTCTCCTCCGTCCGATTTTAGAGACAGGCCACTGGGCACTTCAAACTGCTGAATTTGACATAGCCAATATACAGATTTTGATATAACAGGCTCTGCTTACTTCTTCTAGTCGAGGCCCCGCAGTTCTCTGTGTCCAAATAGGCTGCAAATCTCGGGAATCTCCTGCTCATCCCGGACAATTTGTTGGAGTTGTACTGGTCCATTGATGAGAAGAGATTCACAGCTGAGACAAGTAGTTGCAAGCAACGGGTTCATTCTCTAACAGGTTGCAAGCTGAGAGTGTCTGTCTGACAAACATTCAGCATGTACAGGAAGAGGCTCAACCATATGTATCGGCTCTGTCCTTTTTATATCTCCCCCCTCTCTCGGTACCTTCCAATTAAAGATAAGTAAGGGCCGCTTACGTTGTCTGTCTGCCCCCTCTATCGGTCTTGATTGGAACACCCACCCCTGCCGGCCCCAGTACGTTCTTGTTTCGATTTAGTCTTATAGAATCATTCCCTCAACCCTCACATATCATGCATGCTGGCACTTATGAAACCAGTAAACAATGTGTGAAATTCTGGTTTAGTGGCCTAAACCCCTGTACCTGTGATCAGAAGGTTGCTGGTTTGAGTACAACCTTGCCCTGTCGGCTCCTTGAGCAAGGCCCCTAACCCCCAGCTCCCCAAACGCTGCTCTATCTATTATTATTATCTTATCTATTATATGCATTATTTTCTATGTAGGCCATCATAAAGCTCTAAAGATAGTAACACACTATGTGTGAGATTGCGTTCAGGTCTAGGCATCCACATTGACAGGCTACAAGCCTCATTGGTGCATGTGGTTTGAACTGGAAGTGCAGGCTGCACAATTGATTCTATTAAAAAAATTTGCTTTGAAACCATTTTCTACATTTTCAGTTCTTTCCATCCTTTTGACAACACTCATTCTCAGGTTCTTGTAGGAATGAAGGAAGAGACACCCCACACTGTATTGCAGTGAAAAGTACAGAATAACAACTTGTATAATTGGCAGCAGCACTGATTCCCGACATGCAGAAAGATTCCCTGGAACATTCACAGACTCATTCATTCAATTGGCTTTTAGGTGTAATCTTTCTAATGTTTCCTCTGAAGCATAAGGAAGGTTATAAAGAGACCAAACCCACAATAAACTGTGTAAAGTACCTGAGGCATAATTCACCCAGTAAAGTGAGGCTTTCGGTATAAAAGTCCATTGTTTTACTGGCTTATTTTAGGCCACGCTGCTTTTATTTTGGTGTGATAACAGTTTGTTGTTCACAAGGGTAACGATCTCACAGCAAGAGCACGTTACAGCCATAGCTTCGCAGAATAATATTACAATTTGAGATGCTGATTCATGACACACAGTTTTCAGATAAACTAAGCTGAAACAAAATTCACACCTTCTACCCCCAAAATGAGACATTTTCATCATTGCACTTGCTTCTGAGAATTGGGAACACTATTTGATGTGACTTAGTAAGGGTGTACAATGATCAGTATTAACCCAGGACTACCTTTATATTTCCCGTTGCCAGATTTAGAGAAACAGGCTCTATTGTTCTTTAAAATTGTTTTGTTCCGCAAACAGAGGAGATTGAACATTCCATAAACACTAAGGTAATTGCACCAAAACGCCATCTACTGGTTGAAAGTACACGCTGTGAAAGAACTCAATGTTTATAATATTGACTATTTCACATTTAAATATATAGTAATTTGTATAGATGTAGTAGAAGCCTGGCCTGCAGGATTACTATGCATGGAATGCATTTAGACAATATTTCATGGAATGAGTTTGCCTGTTTGATGGTCCGCGATTAATGGCACATAATGCCCGCCTCATTTCCTACACTACATTTTTCATAGAATTAAAATTCCAGCCTTGACATGATTAACTTTGTAAGGTCTATTTAGTACTTGTAGTAAATCAATACATTTGACTATGATTATTATGCATTACCTAAACCTCCATCATAGGATAGGATAGTTTATACCAGTGCCCAAAAATGAACACTAGAGGGCCACCTAAACTCCGGCTCCATCTTCCTCTCTCAACCTGTATTTAACACTATAATTGCCCACAGTATATTACATTAGAAATAGGATACAGTGTTGAAAGATCTGGTTTTCATTCTTTTTTTACATTTTTTCAGCCTTTTCACCACCTGCTGCTGATGAGCAGAGAACAGGCAGTTTGATTCAATGAGTGTACCTCGTTCAATAGAATTGGTGTTTTACTAGTAATAGTTCGTCTTCTTGTTAATAATTAATTCATCTGAAAATCTTGAGACCCAACACTATACCTCACAATACAAATGCATGTACATTTAAAAGTCTTACCTAAGCCCAGGCCTCCAGTTAAACCCCTTGCTTAATACAGAATTATCGAAGATGGATATGCATGCATCTCTTTTTCTAAATTCTACTACACTCCCTTCATTTTAATACAGAAAGAAATATACTATTTAAATATTTACATATCACAAAGATATTCAAAATTATTTGATTACTGTGCTCTTTTAAAAGTAGTAAAAGCTAAAACGAAAATATATAAAGTATTTACAAAACTGATGCTACAATCCACTGTTTAAATTGTACTGTGTAAATAGATTATTTGCTCAGTGGTTACAGTCCCAGAAAAACCTCAAGAAAATGTGTTAAAGGCCTTGTAGCATTAGCATTAGCGTTATCATCAGTATCTCATTGCTCACTGAGCTTTCCTGTCCAGGAACTGCAGGTTGATGGGCGTGGATGGCACCAGCAAGGTTCTAGTGATTGGCTGCACCGTGGCTCCAGAAGGATCTGGCCGTACTTCATAGTGTTTTATTAACTGAGGAGGAGGAAGGACAACAGATCAGACACAGAAATATGAACAAACACACCAAACAGTCTGTCTAATACATTTTCCTGTGACCAAGTTACTGACCCTAGAGATAGACATTTAAAACAATAATACATTGCAATATAGAAAAAACACAAAAAAGAACACTGAAGTCATCAGGTTAGTAAGAACATTACCCATAATGCAAAGCAACAGGAAGCTGATCGGACCCTTGGTCACTATCAGCTTCTTTCATGAGCCTCCCTTTGGGGATCATGTAGCCCTCTACATGAATGGTAAATCATTGACTGTTATTTGTCCTTGAAAAGCCTTATCACCCCCACCACTGGCTGATTGGGGCAAACAATCAAAGGTCAAATGTTTAGCTTGCGGTTACTTTACATTATTGCAAAATAACACAGAGGACACCTTAGCACCATAAAGGAATTCACTGAAGCTGACCTAACCGAGTATTTCCCAGTGCTCCCCTGGAAGACTATTGGATTATTGCCCGCTACACTGGACGATCCCATGAGACGCGTTCTATTTTAGCGATGATCAAGCACGCGATGTCAGAGACGGGCCGCTGGTGACCCCTGTGAACCAACATGGTGTGTAGTGTGGGTGCATGACTGAAGCTTGTAAACAAGGAGAAATCATCTCACTGTTTTCAGTAGTGATGTTCATTAGGGTTGTAAGGAGTGTTGGACAGAGGTGCTAACTGCTAAAATACACACGTAACAAACCACAATATAAAGAGACGGGCGGGCAGGCAGCAGCCTTGGGGACTCTGCCCTCACCCTGGACAGGATGAGGTACATCTCCAGCTCAGCCACCCTCCTCCCCAGACAGGCGCGGATCCCGAAGCCGAAGGGCACAGAGCTGAAGGGGTGCTGCTTCAAACGGTCGGCGTTCCGGAGCCAGCGCTCGGGCCGGAAGTCAAACGGCTGCGGGAAGTTCTGAGTATCGTAGGACACGGCGTAGTGGCACAGGTGGAACAGCGTCTGCGGGCGGCACAGCACGTTGGCAAGGTGTCACACTGGCGGGGTGCTGCTAACAGTCTACAACTAACTTTTAACAGCAGGCGGCGCAGCAGTTGCGGAACAGCCAGCTAGTGAACACTGCAGAAATTGACCCACTGTGCCATCCCTTCCTAACTACCGAGGAAGAACAAAACCTTCATAATAATTTATAGTGCAGTGGGATCCTGATTTAAAATAACACCATATGTCCTTAGGTACTCTATATATGTCTTTAAATGATTTGGAATGTACTCGGCTGTGAATTGAGAAACCTCTGTACTAATCTATTGTTATTTTTAAAAATGGCTAATTACATGTAGTAGTAAATTAAGTAAATGATTAGATATGTCTGTCGTCCTGAAACTCCTTCATGTTTGTTTGCTGTGTGCAGACAGATGTTTTCTCTTTGGCACTCCCAATTTACCATTCTGGAGAAACTTTAGCCTGCAAGTTGGGGATATTTTTATATAAAAGATTACACCATATGGCCAAAGGTACCTGTATGTGGACACCAGCCTGTAATACCAAAACCAAATGAATCTATATGAAGTCCACCCTTTGCCACAATAACTTCTGCTCTTCTGGGTAAGCTATCCATTAGATGTTGGAAGATGGCTGGTGGGATTTCACATCGGGTGTTTATTTTGGGTGATCAGGGCCCTTTCTGAGAGCTTGTGTGGCTGACCACTTCGCAACTGAACTCGCTCCCAGATGTTTCCACTTCACAATCACTACATTTGCAGTTAACCAGGGCAGCTGTAGCAGGACAGCGATGTGACAAACTGACTTGTTGGATAGATGGCATCCTACTGTATGATGATACCAAGTGGAAAGTCACTAACCTCTTCTGTACAACTTTCCATTTTATCGCAAATTTTTGTTGCAGGAAAACACAAGCATGTGTGCTTAATTATACACCTGTGTCAGCAATGGGTGCGGCTTAATTTGACAATTACTACAACAGACATGTACATAAAATTTTCACTATATAGTGTACGTTCACCCTGGTTTTCAGGAAGTTAGACATCTCACATTTTTTGGAAAGATGTAACCTCCAACCACAATTTCATTGTCAACGGTGATACGGGCATTTCCAGGCACCACTGGATACATCCTGCAGGGAAAAGAGTGGATATTCACGTTGTTGTCATGATCGAAACCCTGCAGAGCTGTGGCTCTCTGCCAAACAGACAGTCAAGGTGGCCAACCTCAAGGTCTCCTTCACGACGGCCTTCAGCAAAGGCATCTTTGTGATGTCGTCACTGGTGGGCACCTTGTGCCCGGGGCAGATGCTGGATACCTCATCTCTCAGCTGGTTCTGGATGAGAGGATCCCGAGCGAGATGATACAAGGCCCACGAGATAGTATTGGACGTCTGGAGGGGGGGGAATGGGTCGATATTGAAATGTAGGTGCCTCTAGATAGGGATGGAATCTATCCTGTCTAGCTACTAAGGGAGGGCAGGCAACACAGATATACTATCTAAAGATCTTGAACCCAAGGCCATCCTTAAAGAAGTGACACACATCACTGTTTGCCTTGAGATTGTGTGCCACCGTCTTCCGCTTCTTATTTGAAAAGTGTCAGTTGGTACCTTTGAGATCAGAGACCACAAATAAATACAGTGGATATCAAGGAGCACAGTGAAATGTAACACCCCCCAGGGTATGGCAGAGACCACCTCCTTACCGTGTCCACCCCGGCCAGAAGCAGCTCAGTGATACTCCCCAGAACCTCACTGACAGACATCTGCTCACTGACCAGCAGGTGGGTCAGGTACTCCCCCTCAACGAGCTGCCCCTGCTTCATCTTCGCACTGATCTCAGTCATCTTCTTCTCCACCAGATCTCCAGCTGCACACCCAGCAGAAACACCTAAGCGGTGGCTGTAGCCTCAGCTGCGTTTCTCTAATTCCACTCTGCTCCCTGAGCACTAAGGGCTTCACACTAGGGCCTGAAATGAAAATGATAAACATCTGATTCCCTGGGGAGGATGGGTGGCCAGCTGTGGTGGGTGCTCACCGACTTTGAAGAGGTGGTCCCAGACGGACACAAAGTGCTTCCAGAAGGGCAAGTAGGGCCAGGTGGACTTAGGGAAAAGCACGATGATTGGGGAGAGGCGGAACATCTCTCCCACGGAGAAGATGAACTTCTGCGTCTCCTCTGGGATGGTCTGATTGAGGCAGCCCATGCGGGTCTCGAACAGCACCGCGGAGATGCCTGTTATACGGCCGAGGAGGTCAGAGAGACACCACTGTCATCTGCCACCTCCAGCAGCACATCCAGAAAATTTGTGAAAATATCAAAAGCACAAGAGCCACTGAGACGGTGTCACCTTGATAAGAACTTTTATACCATAAATATACTTTGACATTATTTAAATACCATATGAATTACATGTGCAGCTGGAATGAAACCTAGAGAGGGTGTGGTGGCCCAGCACCAGGGCTGTGCACCACTGATCTACAATCTGCTACCTATGAACAGTCAAGGTTAATGCGGTGACCAACAGCTCTTTCACATGGGTTTACAACAGCAGAGACATTACCCAACACACAAGGAAGGACAAGCTCATCCAGTTCGAGGTCAAGGTTTTACCTCATTACTGCTTATTTTTAGTATATCATTCAGGGCTAAGCTACCTGCAGCTACATGCATCTACAACACTGTTTGCATAACTGAATAATAATAAAGATTTAAAAACCGATCTTCCAGCAAAGATACAAAAAATGACTCAAAACAAAAGCTATGTATTAGATTGGGACTTTCATTTCAGCTACACTACTGTAGATATTCTTCTGTGCAATTCCCATCTACAAATAACCACAAACTCCCTCATTTCCTTACCTTCAAAGGCAAACTTGTACAATTCTCCAGCCATGTCCTGCACAATGGTCCCATCACCCTGCGTCTGTCGGAGCCAATCGATTTTGAGAATGAAGTCGCTCACCACCTGATTGATGGCCCCCGTGTAGGTGGACACGTGCTTGGGCTTCAGCATTCTTGGGTTCAGGATGCTCCTGATGCGTTGCCACTCAGCCCCCAATCTGGGCACGGTGGGGGGGCATGCCGGTTAGCACATGGGGATGGTGGCTAACCATGCTAACATGCTAACTCTGGGAGGACGGCTAAGGGTGTTAACGTGCTAACCCTGGGAGGAGAGTTGATGGCGCTAACCCTGGCAGTATGGCTAAGGGCATTAACGTGCTATCCCTGGCAGTATGGCTAAGGTTGCTAACGTGCTAACTCCAGGAGGAGAGTTGAAGGCGTTAATCCTGGTAGTCTGGCCAAGGGCACCAACACCAGCCTGCTGACAAACTAGCCCAGAGCGTAACCCTAACCTATCAGCTGTGCGGGGGGTGACTTGGATCCTGCTCACCAGAAACACTTCTGGTGGCACCTTGAAGCTAATCCTACCATGGCTGAGTGGACATTCCTTCATCATTCATCATGGTTTTCCCCTTATCACCAGTCAGGCTGAGAGGATGAGGAGGAGACAGGTGGTCGGGTCATGGCACAACTCACTCAGTGAGCGGTCCATAGGCATGTTTGCGGAGCTCGCGGTAGGTCCTCCAATGACGCATGTCAGTACGCACGGGATGGCGCCCCTCCTGCCTCAGCACCTCCTCAATGAGCTCCGCAGTCGCCACATTGACGATGACTAGCGGCCCGTACTTTGACATCCAGAGAGGACCATAGATCTTGCTGTGTTCAATCTGGAAGAAAGAAAGAACAAGCTTTCCTGAAGGAATAGAATCGCACGCCTGGGCTTTTAAGGCAGGTTTACATAGCGAAACATGATAGGAGGGGTGCTTAATTAACTCATTGTTTCATTTAAACAGAGAGTTTCTCAGGCATTCCTTCGCAGCGGATCTGTCACGAAGGAGTTGTGTTTGTTCTGATGCAGGCACTCGGTGGGAACAATACAATAACTTGAAGACAGAACAATTGATTAAACAGTTTCAGTTTGGAGCCCTCAGAATCCAAGCTTCTCTTCAGAATGGACTAATTAACCATTTCATATTTAATATATCCATCCAGGGCGCGGCATGGTGGTGCAGTGGTTAGCACTGTTGCTTCACACCTCTGGGACCCGGGTTCGGGTCTCCGCCTGGGCTTCCTGTGTGTGGAGTTTGCATGTTCTCCCCGTGCCGTCGTGGGGTTTCCTCCGGGTACTCCG
>JABFDZ020000039.1:5309533-5326892 GCA_019775955.2 Pollimyrus isidori
CCCCCCCCCCCCCCCCCCCCCCCCCCCCCCCCCCCCCCCCCCCCCCCCCCCCCCCCCCCCCCCCCCCCCCGGCCCGGGCGCAAGGTGTCAATAGAAGACAGTAGTCAATGTGATAAATTAAAAACTGTTGAAAACTTAAAGTCCCAAATGCCATATCTATGAAGTGGCAGACCTTGGCAACCTGCCCATCCACGCTCCAGTTCCTCTTGCATGGGTGAAAAGCTACTGACAATTTTCATGTGCTTACATGCTGTCTTCAATTTCCTCTTTTCCAAGGCACGAATACACAGTGCTGAATTGCACCAAAAAAAAAATAAATAAATAAAATAAAAATTTGGGCAAATCATACAAGTAGAAGGTTCCGGTGCCATTAAACGGGCAGTCTCATGCAGGCATCGTTCCCCAGCTCCACCTCTGACCTTGAGCTGCTCAGAGCGCTCGCCTAACTCCTTCCTTGTGCCTTAGTCCTCGTCACTCTCGCTGCCCGACTCGCTCAGCTGCAAGTCTCTCTCTGTGGGGAAGGATGCAAAGAAACTGTTACAAAAAAAAAAAAACACACACAGCAGTTATTCACAATAAACAGCTGGTGTTACCAAGCCCCAACTCCCAGGACACCAGGGAGCGTGCCAAGATTAACGTAATCTCTGCTTTAGCCTCAGTACACAGAAAAAAGGCTACCAATTTGTACCTTTGCTTGTCACTCTGGCTGTACCCTCTAGGGCCTGCCAATTGTACTCTTAGCTGTAGGTAATTGTACCTTTTAAGGCACAGAAATGGACTCTGAGGAACATCCCCAAGGTAGAAACAACATTAATATACCTCCAATGGTACAAAAATCTTCCTCATAGTCCAATTCTGTACCTTAAAAGGTACATTTACCCTTGAGAGTACAGCCCCAGTAACAAGCAAAGGTACAAATTGGTTTCCCTTCTTTTCCTGAGAGTGTAGTATGCTGCTCTATACCTTTGGATGGACAGACACAGATTCTAAGGATCTGATTCAAAGCTTGTGATATTGCCGTGACGGACTCACTGAGCGTGCTCATTATATGGGCCCCGCCCTCCTCTGAGCGGGTGGAATGAGAGGTGGTCAGGATGGGCATGCTGTGGGCGGGGCCTGGAGCAGGAGTGCCCACAGAAGGCCCGGGGGGGCGCCGGGCCTCGTCCTCCGAGTCACTGCCGCTGCTGGAGCTGGAGCTGGAGCTGTCCTCGCTGCCTGACGAGCTCTCGGCGTCGGAGGAGCTGCTGCCGCTGCTCATCTGGTCCAGCTGACGCGCCTCCGCCATGAGCTCTGCGTGGGGAGGGGCATCATGACGTCTCAACGGCCCCCAACCTCAATAGCTTTACGGCAACATGGCGATACCCGACAGGCTTCTTAAAACACTTTAACATGAAGATTTACGTATAAACCTTCCTATAAACTGGCACTAGATAAAGTTCCAAAAATCCTGTTGAAAGTCACAGGAAAACTATTCCTGTACATAAGGTTGTTCTCCTGCCGCTCTGCAGCATGTCAAGTAAAGCACCAGTTATTTATATGACATACTATTTTCATATGCGAGCCATCACAACATGTTACGTTAAGGTGGGAATGAAACAGAACGCGACAGAATAAACCATGACGATTTTAACAGTGCTGCCCCAAATCTGCATTAATCTTGAGCAAAGCTGACGGCATGCCGCAACCTCACGCATCCGACGTCTGGAGTGCGGCCGCGCTTTTTGACGCATTCCATTCGTACCTCTCTCGATGTCATCCATGGGAGACGCCGGGGACATCTTCTCTTTGGGGGGGGAGCTCCTGGAGCCTGGAGTGGTCTTACTGCCGCCGCTGCCCCCAGTCTTCATCTGCTGGCTCAGTCGACTGGTCTGCTGCTCCAGGCGTGACTGGATCTTGCTGCTTCCTTCAGCCCTAAAACACGCGCGCGCGCGTCACCTCAGTGCTCGTCTTACACACAAAGATCCAGCTGAGGCACCCTACTGCCCTTGCCCCACCTGGTCTTCTTGACCGCGAT
Organism: Pollimyrus isidori; assembly: GCA_019775955.2. NCBI lineage: Eukaryota > Metazoa > Chordata > Actinopteri > Osteoglossiformes > Mormyridae > Pollimyrus > Pollimyrus isidori. The sequence goes on from JABFDZ020000039.1 coordinate 5,311,548, forward strand.
GTTGCTGTTGAGTTTCTCCAGACGGTACTCGCCCGTCTCGTGGTTCACGATTAGGATGCATTCCTTCATGTAAGGCCTTTTTGAGCCTTTGAACACGGTTACAGGGGCAGTTGAGCCCTGGAAGGGAAGCAAAAGCATAGTGCAGTAGGGAGAATTAAAGAGTATGTCTTAAACGTGCATTCTGTCAATTTTATTTAGCGAGCAACGCTGACGAGCATGTAAATGGCCCCTACCTCCAGATTTGGCAGCGTTATGGTCACCTGTTCCCCCTTCCCCACCTCAAGCTCCCCCTGGCATGCAGTGTCAATGGATGCTGGTTTGAAGTCATCTTATTAAAAACAAAAACAGTATTTTAATGAATAATAATGGAACTATTACATAGCTAGGCAATGAGAGCACTGGGGGTAACAGATGTTACACAGTCACACTTTAATGAGAATAAAAGCAAAGCAAACGAACTGCTGACAAACCAGTGAAACATAAGGCTTATTAAAATCAGCGGTAGGGGGAGCTGCACGACTACCTGTTCGCTACGGAAATATTCACAGCGGATATTAACAGGAAAATTGGTTACAAGTTAACAGCTTGTGAATAGTGAAACGCCTTATACTACTCTATATAACAAGACTAAAATATTACATGGGACACCAACACATTATAAAAAAATCTCTAAACCTAAGTATATTAAGATAGCGGACTACCAATGTACAAACTCTTTACAGCAAGAATTCAAATCAATATACCAAGATGTAAAATGTGCTGAATGAACGCACTTACATCGCACAGTGTGGAATGCACTCTTTGGTTGTCTTTCAAACGTTTCACCTAATTTAAGAATGTGTTCCTGGTTATCGAAATTTGAATACGCTGCTCCATTCATTCTAAGAGAACTTTGCTAACATATGTTACCAACATAAAACTTTTCTCTGGGTCAGATACCATCTACGGCAGCTCACGCCACCTCACATCTCAACCTCACACGCTTGAGCGTGTCTGATTGGTCGGCTGTTTTCTAACACCCGCCCATTCCGCCCGATACTGCTCTCTGATTCATTAAATTCGCTGTCAATCAGATTTTTTTTTATCACCAGGCGGAAGTGATTTTCCCTATATTACTTCGCATGCCACGTGACAGAAATTTGCTCTGATTAAGAAGCGTATGGCTTTCTTGTTTTTGTAGACAATGAGTGTGAGACATTTCAGACGGTTAATTTGAAAGAAACTAACTTAAAACTGTTACAACTACTGAAAATGACCTTTTAAAGAATAATTTGTTAAAAACTCGAGGATGAACCGAATTTCACTGTCAGAGTGCACATTTAGATTGTACGCCAGTTGTGTTTTTTATACCATACAACTAAAGCTTATTATTTAGTTATGTAGTGATGTTTTGATAATGTAATATTTCTACATTTCTAACCATAAAACCATTGCTCTGACTAAAAACCGACTAAAAGCATGTAAATAATCTTTTTCTAATGAATTCTGAATATTTAAGGTCTGACTTACAAGAGGCGCATGGTATTTGCCTTTTACACAGCTGTAATGAACTATGAGTCAGTGAGGACTATGCTATGTGGTCTGTTGTTGACCTTGCCTAGCAGCTTTTGGGGACAGGTTCTGGCTAATCTGGACATTCATTCGTGGACAACCATTTAGGAGCCACTCTGATGGCAAAATCCTGTCTGAACTCTGTATGAATGGCTTAGCTACAGGGCTGCCAACTTGGGTCAGCTGCCTAGCGTGAGGTTTTCAGTTTGAGACAAGTCTGCACACATGCACGTGCATTTATATGTAACAATTTTATTGCCTTGTAAATAGTCCGTCGGGTTTGCAAACTGCCCAGACGCTCTTCATGTAGTTCATTTTAGGTTTGTAATGCAATAGTAAAGATTTTAAAGATTTCTTACGTGAGAATCTGAAAACGTGTCACTCCACTACCTATAAAAAAAGCACCATTGACATTTATAGCTATAAAATAATGGTTTAGAGTAGCAAGCATATTCGCATATAGTGTACAATTTTATATGCTGCATAAACAATCCATTTTACTCGATAAGCTTACGAGCAGTTCTACTTTTCACTCAACTTCACAACTCATCATCACTTAACTTTTACTGATTGCAACATTGTCACTTGTAGATTATACAGCTACTTTGGATGAGCTTGTGAATGCTATGCAATCCCCCCAGAAGGATCCAGGGTCACTACAGGCCTCTATACCTTATGTCTAGCTGGAGCGATGACAGTGAAGGAGTCAGAGGCACATTCAAGGGCATCCAGCTGCCGTCCCGAATCCAGAGGACCCACTCACTCGCACCGCACATGGGGACACAGCACAAGGCTGTACTTTCGAGAACCTGTTTGACTCCATACGTGAGCTCCTTAAATTGTCATAGTTTTCTGATCCTGCACATTGGAAAAATGCCCCATTTGATCCCGTAATACTATGGGCAAGGAAGCTGGCTCTGCATCTAAAAGCTTTGCCAGTGCTGTATGGAAATAAAAAACTTGGATTTGCTTTTCTAGTGAAAGCTGGTGGAAGTGATTGAATTTCAACTTGATTCGGTTTAATAAATATATATTCTAGTCATTCATAAAAAATATGGACATGCATGTTTTTAAAATGAATCCATCAATCAATCTGACATACGTCCTTGTGCTAGGTAGGATGGCGGGGGTTTCGAGTCCATCCCAGAAGCTACAGGCATAAGGCAGAGAACAATCCAGAATGGTGCACCAACCCATTGCATAAAAGGGATCCATCTCAGTGAAATATTTCATGTTTAAATGGATATTAAGTAATATTTAAGAGCATCATTGTAATAATCTGCCTTCTCTTGGGTGTCTGAAATGCGGGTCAATCACTCTGAAAGAATGAATGTCAAATATATGTTTGTGTGAGTCTATCGCAACATATCTTCACAGTGGCATGAAAAGACTAATATGCAGTATTATTTTATCAGCACTCACTGAGCCTCAGCTCCACTGGGTACAGTTTCAATGGTGGTTTTATTTTTAATGACGCCAAACTGAAAAGGAGGAAGCAGAAGAAAACAGAATTCATCAGAGAAATGCTAGATCAATACAAAAGTATTACACATTATACTACAAATTAAAGTTTTTACTGTTTTATTTGTTGAAACTGTTTATTTCTGTTTATACAGATTCTAAATGTGAATGACTTCTCTATAGGCATCAAGTTGGTTCTCCTTGGGCTTTGAATCAAGTCCTCATTACACATTCACTACTCTAACTGGGAGGGAAGCAGACTCTCTCTTCATCCACAACCATGTCTGCCCACAATCAGCTTTGCAGCAAGGGCAATAACATCTGGATGCACCAGTGCCTCCAACAGGTCATTGGTGGAGAGGACTCTGTGTCCAGTAACCTCAGTGAGTTTGTCCGTCCCCTCATCCACACTTTGAGGCCCTTCATCTGAAGGTGCATCTGCACTGCACTGAGCAACAGGCACGAGGTGAGGTCCGAAGGGGATGGCATCTGCCGGGCAGTACTGTACGGGACCTGCAGGGGGCGCATTGTGCTTGGGCAGCCCCCGGGCATCCCGTTTCACAGGCCATGAGCTGCCACCTGCTGGGTGCCCATGGCTGTCACCACCCCGATTCGTCACACACGCCTGTACTGCCAGGCTGAGATCCCGCAGGTTCTCTCCGTACGTGGGGACGTCGACCTGCAGCAGAGCATCAGGAAGGTTTAGGGACCACGCAGGTCCGCATTAGAGTCGCTGGGAAGCACAAGGTCAACCCCGAATGAGGCCGCCCTCGTCAAGGCAAAGGTGCTTCTCAACACCAAGAAAACACGCATCGTACTTGTGGCCTCGGCAAGACCAGTCTCGCTGCCGTGCCTTCCAAGAACGAACATGGGGCGCAATGAATCATGGGATTTTGTCTCGTTTGCAAAGGATGCAACTGACGTATCCTTGATATCTGGGGCAGGGTAAGAATGACACCTGGGGATTCTTATCGTCCTCAATACTTCTGTTCTTGAATATTGGAACTGGCCTTCAGCAATGGAAGAGGAGTTAAAATGGGTACACAAGCACAAGTATGGACCAGGATACATATTGAGAAACGCCCAAAGAGTGTACAGAAGGCAGGGAGGGGGAGGAGGTCTGAAGGGAGAGGGTACCTCAGTGGGATTGAGCCACTCGTCGGCATTGTCAGGGCTGGGCAGGGTTTTTAACGCGCAGACGATGGTCCTGGTGAGAGCCTCCCCGACCCGCGCAGTGTCGTCAGCTTCCTGTGCCAAACAGGAAACCATGACGCACGAATCCTTCATCTCTGCGGGTCGGCCAACAGACCTCACACTTTAAGTAAGGGATGACACTGGGTAACCATCAAAACTGGGACGGGAAAAATGAAAGGGGCACATTGCACAAGCTGTCTGATTACTGACGAACAATTTACATCTGAAGTTGAATGGAGGACTTTTCCCCCCATAAATAAAACTCTCTGAGAGTGCGAGTATAAATCACAGCTAGAGTCCCTCCATCACTGTAATCTTGTCTGTAAAATAACGCACAGCTCAGCCGTTTCCCCGGAACACCTTACACGAATGTGTGTATCGGGTTGGGAGGGGGGAGATTGGGGTGCGCACCATCTCAATCCAGGAGTTTATGCTGACTGTCACAGGGTCCAGCGACTCCACGTAATGCCACCAGTGCCTGGGGACAAACAGCACCTGCAGAGAGAGGATGGAGAGGCCCTCAGCCTGTGAGTGAGGACCCGGGTTCAAGCATGGCAGACATACCAATGACTGACATACCGCTTCTCACACACACACACCCTTTCACTTACTCTACGAATAAGAATCCTTCACTAGTTGAAACATCCATAATTAATTCAGTCCCTTCTAAAATGGATAAAACATAATCAAAAAATGAAACAATTGGAGTGAGCAGGGTTATACAGTAATTACATATAATTATTTGGAAAGCTAATGTTTGTACAGAATTTCTGTCACACCTGCAGTTATTGAAGTTTCACCCACAATGTGCTGTTAGCCAGTGAAAATTTAACAGAACTACAGCAACACGTGTAACTATATAGGTAACAAAGGCCCAGGTGTTAAACTGCATTCAGTCAGCAATCAGTTTTGTATGTGTGCAAATCGCCATGAGATGGCAGTATAAACATTCCAACAAGCTTTGGCAAAACAGATTTCTCTATGAGGTTCAGTACTTTGCCATGTTTATCTTAGCTCAATTAATAAAATAATGCAACACATGTATTCAGTTAAACCCAACAAGGGATTAAAGCAGTATGTTGTTGTTGGGTGGAATTACAAGCAATAAAACATAGAGATAGCCGATCTTTGGTATCCAGGAGCCCTAAGCAGCGTGATTGGTTTCGCTGGGTGCAGGAAAAGCCTTCATTTCAGGAATCACAGCAGCCTGGCTGCTTGGGCTTATCTAGACTACTGAAGCATTTAATACGATTTTTTGTGCTGGAAGTGATGTCCTGTATGTGGGGGTCAGTGTGTGTCTCAGCAGGTTAAGCCCCTGTCCCTGTAATCAGAAGGTCACTGGTTCCATCCTTGACAGAACAGTCACATTGCGGTTGGGCCCTCGAGCAAGACCCTTAACCTCCCAAAATCCTCCAGGGTTGACGCATAAATGGCTGACCTTGTATTCAGACTCGAAGATTCACCCTCAGCCGTGCCTGTCTCAAATAAGAGCAAGCTGGGACACGTGAAAAGAAGCATTCCAATGAGCAAACGGCAACTCAGACTTCATTTCATTTATATATTCACACCAACAGACCTGATTTTGTTATACTCAAGCCAATAACACTGTTATGTTTCCCCATGTGAAAATAAACCAGATGTAGTGAGGATTTCAGATATGCAAGAACTGAACACTGCCCATTCAGAAGAGGTCAGAAAAAGAACAGATACCATCTTGATTTCATTAATTCCACCATATAATACTCTGACCTGAATCAGTCACTGGAGATCTCACTCTGTCTACTAGAGCAGAGCTATGCATTTTCCACGCATCACTCCCGCCGATGGTGTCAAAATCTAACTCAGAAAATTAACATCGGAACCAAGGCTCATTTCGCCAGAGTGTCAAATTGTCAGGAGCCAGGACGGGATGACCAAGGGTGGTCAGAATACGTGACCAACTCACAGGCGGACACCCCGGTGATGTCCGGCCTTTTCTGTGGCCGATCGAAAGGCAGTGCAATTCAGCACAGACAGGGGGCGCTGTGGCTAAGGCTGCCGCACCCTTGAGAGTGATGCTGCATGTTTATCTCTCTGATGAAGATGAAGCCATGACAAGTTGTCTGGTCGCAGATGATTTTATTTTTTATCGAATACCAAACACGGACGGATATTTTATTGCAGCAATTCCCGTTCAAGTACATTTCCTCCCATCAATAAGCCAACTTCCCTTTGAGGCCTCTGAAAGGCTCTGGGGAAAGCTCTCATGCGATTATTTTTAACAAGGCACAGTGTAATAGGCACAAACCGACTCAACATCTCGCAATAAGGTCCCTACTTCTAATAATAACATATAATAACGGCTCTTATGCAAGACGACATCTGTGACTGACAGACAGCCAAATTAGAGCGAAGCGGCAGACTGGGGAGCTGCTCTCCGGGGGGGCAGTGCTGAGTCGTGGTCAAGAAGCCGCTCGGCTAATGAGGAGGACAGAACCGACGCACCTCAGTGCGCCGGTCACACGCCTGAGGCGGGCGCCCACGCAGAGTGCAGAATGTCCGGACCCACACGGCTAAGCAGGGAGGAGTGCGGGTAGGGGGGGGCATCAATGTCATCCGTCACAATGCAGCGACCTAGACTGTCGCTCAATGCTGGGGGGCATCACCGAAAGTGCTTTTGAATATGCCTCGACTCTGGGTACCCGGAGCTGTGCTTATGCCCCCCCCGTCACTGTGGGCACACTTCAGCAGGCTGCACTTCCAGCCAGTCACTGCAGTGCAGTACGTTGTTCTGTGCTAACAGGGTGGCCCACCGTTACCCTTCATCCATAATGGGCGCTTCTCAGCGAAGCTTCTCTGAAGTATTTATAGTGATGCGTGGGGTGGATCTCTGTGGCTTACAGGCATTTTATACTGACGTTAATCAGGCCTCCTCTCGCTACCAAACGCACTTCCGATGGCACCCTCACCTGTCCTGGCTGCAGCGTGACCACGTGCGCCCTGGCTCTAGCAAAAGCGGGAAACCGCCGCAAGTCAGGCCGTGTGATGTCCACCTGACTGAAGACGCTGGACTCCTCGTATGGGATCCGGGTCGGGTACAGATGGCATGTGTCCCCAACAGGAAACAGGTGCCATTTTTTCCTGGCAGAGGAGAAAGGAGCCACATGCCACAGACTACTTAAAAACTCACTTAGGAAAATATCTGAGGGGTTTAAAAATATCCCACTGCAAACCGATAAACAGGACAGGGGTGAAATGATGACGCCTGCCACCTTCACTGAAACGACCACCATCATGGGGATCATCACTTTACTTGCACCATGTCTTAATCTTCTATAAATGTAACCATCATAAAATGCCAGCCTGATGAGATCTGAAGCCTGATGTCAAGCATTGCGAGTTTAACAAGCAGTTATGCAGGGCAGATGGAGGACAGTGGTGCTACTGCTCTGGGCTTACAGGCTGCACATCTGCCAGGGTTTCGCCTTGTCAGCAGTGAAGACTCCCCACTGGACAGAGCATCATCACACCCTGCCTTCACTCAGGCCGGCAAGAATGGATTCCCTCCTCAATAAGGCCTCAAGCACAATCAGATAGCGGCCAGACCCCCCAATGCACCCCATACTGCTCTGGATCATAAGACGTTGCACTGACATCTCACCTGGTTCGCTGGCAGTGCGTTGCTATTCCCCATTACGCTAGTATTACATTTCATTTTATCTGCAAGGTACCTCAGTGACATAAACCCTAGATGGCGCTCTCAGCTCCGTGTACACCGGGACTCTGGTACAAGGTAAAATCTGCTACCTATACTGTTACCTTCCTTGGACCTGCAAAACCAGGTTGCACCCGTAAGTGTCCTGGTGGCAGGGGGTGTTGGCACCGTCCGAGCCGACCCACAGGGTGCTCTCCTCTCCATTCCGACCTGGGTAGCCGAAGTCAGACCACGGCACATCCTGCCAGAAACAGCAGAACCAATGTCAGCTGTGCAAACCCTCAGAGGTCCGTGAACAGCATGCAAATCGTTTGTGAGGAGTTCTGGCCACAGCAAAAGCGTCCCAGCTTGGGGCTGTGCTGGTTCGTGCAGCGGCCGTCGCTCTTGCAGGCCGCATTATCCCATTACAAGCGTTTTGTTCTCCTTCCATTCCACGCTTAGATCGGAACAAACTGCATGACCTTTCAGCAACTTTACATTCCTCACTTTTAAAGTCAACGACGCGCACAACCAAAACCGTCGGTTCCACAGGAATCGTCGCAAACAAAGAGATGCTAATTCCTTTTCGTTTTCCCGGAAATGAAAGAATCGTCTGGGCGACAGAAAAATTCACTGGCTTTGGAGAGATACGGCCGTACAAGAAGGACATGAAACATCCATGCAAATGGGTCGCTTTAGAAAGGGGAGCAGGGAGCTTTCAAGGGGCCATCAAAGAGAGGAGCACCTGGACAAATCGGATTTGAAGTCTGAAATGAATAATTCTGTCAATGAAATAAAAGAGGGTGTTTGAAATATGGGGACAGGAAGATGTCAACAGCTGCTGACACAGGCATGTGCGACTCGATTGCGGTCGATGGGCCAAATGTTTTCGTGGGGAAAGGATTTAAAAGCAGACACCAGATTTGAGGACGCCTGCGAAAAAAAAAACACAGCTAGATCTCAGCTACTAAAAACTGAGATTTTTGCAAAAAAACTTTGCATTGCTAAAGACTTTGCAAAGAGACAGTTTTCTGATGATGGGAAGAGGTGAATGAAACGGCAACCTTGGTGAAGAATCAAGCTTAGTTCATGCTTCACACTTTTGTGTTTACACACTTTTACTGTCCTTGTACGCAGATGGTCGTGGTTGGCCCATGCGCACGGCAATGATATTCAGCCAGACCAATGGACTATCGATTCCTTATGCATGCTCGATGCACTGCGACGTGTAAAAAGTCCACCAAACCCAAAATCCTGGCTGTACACAGTCCATGCAGCTGCTCCTAATGATGAAACTGATGGCACACTCACTTTTGGTAACATCACACTGAAAAGTGAATTGTGCATTGGGCATAATCAAGAAGTTCAAAAGGTCTGCATCCGGGTTAATGGTTTCTTTGAGCATGTGGAAGATGGTTCATATGAGTTTTACCAACACAAAAGAGTTCTGAGGGCAGAACAAACAATGATTCTCTCTGAAACAATCATTTTTCATTCTGCCCTCAGAACACTTTTGTGTAAGTAACCCTCCCATGAACCATCTTTGAGGAACCAGGTGCTAAATAACTATGATCCTCCAGCATCCAGGAGCTTCAAAAACACAGAGTTGGAAGCTGTCACAGCAGTCACTCTTTGTAACTGATCTGTACTAGACACGCAATGCATATTAAATACCATGCAAATATGTATATGTTTTTTAAATAAATAAAAATAAATACATTTTTTAAGCTTTCAGTTTAGAATATAAAACAGATCAACACCATTTGTCACTGGGCACAACCACAGTCCTACTAAGTGATTTTTGTTCACACTATAAAAATGACTCATCTTCCATCTGACATATATTTTATTGTGTATAATGGATTTAAAGATATGACAGTGTAGAGGTCTTAAGCAAAAATTGCTTTCAGGTCGTGATACGCAGAGTTAATATTTTAATAAAACACACTGTACTTTACCTTTCAAAGTCAGAAGAAAATAACCAAATGGGGTACCTGGAACATTGTGGGCTTGTGCTGGAACAGAACAGCGATGTATTTGTAGTCAGCATAAGCCCAGTACTCTGAGCGGGGGAAGTCGAAAAACGGGCCTGGACATGGTCCCTGGTCTTTGGTCCAAGATAAAAAGTCCCGCACTGTGGCCTCTACGTATGAGCACTGTGCTTCAAACAAGGGCTCTTTGCAAAGAGAGAAGAAGTGAATGAAAGCATAGCAACAGAAAGCAACAGACTTAACTTCTCAGAACACATTTCACACATTCATATAGACAACATATACTAAAAACGTCTATGTTCCTATGTAAGTGTCATGCGTGAAACTCCAATGTAATGCTGCAACAAATCATGTCATGAATGTTTATCACTGTTCTTTACATTTAATTAACTATTGCTCTTGGAAGCAACTTACTCAGTTCTTCCCCAAAATTAATATTATAGTCCAGTTCAATCCTTCCATTATACAATAGATGGCCATAATATTAAAATACGTCGAAGTTCCAATGGGTTCTTAAAGATTATTTTTTTCCAAACCGGACTTGACTTGCTACATTATTTTTTAACTCCGAAGTTCTTTGCTTACTTCTGTCATCTTGCCTTTTTCCTACGCGAAACCGGATTGTCTTCTCCCCCAGGACATGGGCTAGGTGCTCTGCTGTCCACCCGAGCGACGGCCAGCCGGCCGTCATGTCGAGGAAGACGGCAGGTTTCTCCAGAGATTCTATTATCTGTCGTGCTTCTTCGGGGGTAAACGGCTTGGGCTCCATCGCTGCTAGGAAAACGAGCAATGATGTGGGTAGCATGGTACCATCTTCTGTATCTTTCTAGAAACATGTAAGGATGCAGCTTGGAGGGCAATGTTTAATATTTAATGTGATCCACCAAAAAGAAGTCTGATCAGTTATTAAGCTAGTGGTTATAATTTTAAATCATGGGGAATTCATTATCCTGCTCCAATATTATGTGTTACAAATAATTTGAATATCTACAATGTAGTAATTTCACATCCTCCGTTTGGCAATATACTTGTATTTATGTTATTATACAGTTTATATATTACTTGTTTTCCTTTGCAGATCCAGTTCAACAAGTTCGTATCATTCGTTGGTGCGGTCAGCTTTAATCCTTTTCATGACTTTAGTGACAGTGATGTTCACTGTTCTGAACGGGATAAAGACAACAATTGAATTACAAAAGAGCGGTTTTGGTTATTATAAATCATCACTGTAATCATTACCAAATATAGTTTTCCCCGAATTAATTAAATGTGGCTTGCTGAAAAACACAACTACTGACATTTAGAGAATTTAAATTTATATATCGTATGTTTACATAGATCATGTTAGCAAATAATTACTAACAGATTCACTAACATGAACAAAATGACACTTGAAAACGGCGAGAAGGCTGATTTAAAGCATCAGAAGAGCTCACGATAACCGCAGTCCCACGTGTACGCTGAAACTACCGTCGCACATAATATACGTCACACGCTCGCTCTGAGAGACCCCTGGGACTGGATTTCACTTTCAGTTCTTATTTCCAACCGTAATCGTTTTGCACGTCTGCCGTTAGTAATTATATACAATCTCTCACTTTTAGATTGTCACATGTCACGCACGGCTTTATAAACAGGAGTGGGAATCAGAAAAAGCAGCCATTTTAGCTGTCCTTGTGTCTCCACGTCCGCCATGTGGTAACTTGTGTATTGTGTTTACTTTGCATTTTGAGTGCATGCCGTCAGTTATGTAAATGTTAAGTGGGTAACAGTCCATGTGCCGCTGTGTGTGCATAACACTGTTTTCATGATAGCAGTACAATGTTGCTAGACTTTTTCGTACGATGTCACCACATTTAGGTAAATCAAGAACTTAACTGCTCAGTAGAAGCTGAGGGACCTCTGCGGATGTATGTCTTTGCAGACTGCTGGATCCTTGGGGGAAATTCTTGCGTATGCAGCCAGCAGGATAAAGCGCAGAAAAGAAACATATAGAACAAGAAAATCAAGACAAAGTACGAAGACTGCACAATCCCATTTTGACAGTTTTTCCTTGTCCATAAATTGGACCATTTCTGCCAGTTTGATTAAATGATGAGTATAACCGAAAAATTATGGAAGGCTTGACTCCAGTTTGTTGATTGTTCATGCGTTTCCTAATTATTAAGTGGTAGGACTCTAAAAGGGACAAATGGTAAAGCTAATATAATTTTTTATAAACTCTAAAGAAAACAAACTCTTTCAGATTGAACAGTCATTGGGTGATTCCTGATTTGGACCACACATTTGGCTGTTTGTTTTCTGAAAATTTGGAACGATTGTATTTTATGGTTTAAACCTTTTGTCAGGGCTATACCATACTTATCAATGAGGAATGCATGTTTGCCATGCTCAGGGGTTGAAAATATTATAATTATGGGATGTTTTTTGTATATATTTCTCCAGACGTTTTCCACCCTGTTAGGGACATGTACATGGTAATCACAGAGTTTAAATAATGTAAAATGTCAAACAGTACAGAACTTTTCTGTGATACAGTGTGTTCCTCTTGCTATGATAAACGTTTCATTCTTGTAGCATTAACAGTATTAATTCTATGAAGAGTACAATGTCAGAATAATGGAATCTGTGCATTTTCTTGTCTTGTATGAGGAATTTTATTAATTAGAAATAAAAGTAAATGTAGATGCATTATATTTGCCTCATTTAACAATACAACATACAAATATACCAAACACTTGCTGTTGTGATTAGAATATTTTTTTGAAATCATTTCCTTAACTGGGTGGAATAGAATATGACAGGGTGGAACCGAGTAGGCCTCTTAACCAATAGATTCAGATTCACAACAACAATACTACTACTACTACTAATAATAGTAATAATACCACTGTAGTAACATAATTAATAAATACATATATAATAATAACAACACTTGATTATACCATTATCATTCATTATCATACACAAGAAATACACTCAATAAATCATTTTAATGAAAATAATAAATATTCAGGAATCACCGCATTACACTTCACAGCCTGGAAACGATTCTTATCCTGTTGTACAGCTGGATTCAGTTCTGCTGAATTGAATACAAAACACAGACAGAAACACTCTAGGTGAGATCTAGAGAGATCACAGGTAATATTTCGTAGGATGCCTAACAGAAACTGATGTTCTTCTAAGGACAAATGGAGGTTGATGGCATAATGCTTATTGCATTAACATATCGTTTGTATCACACCTCAGTTTCGTCTGGCAAGCATAGTGTTTTTCAATCTGGCTCTGAATCAAACAATGAAAAACACCAAATACCCGGAACAGTTGTGTTTTGAGCTAGAAGGAAACAAAAATGTGGACTGTGTGGGGGTCCCCAAGGATCTTGTTGGGAAACACTGACATTCTATGAATCATGTAGGAAATTATTAGCTCAGGTAATTTTTAATATCTCCACCAATATGTTGAACTTAATTAGACTTTAATTAATTATTATTTAATGATGATTATTGCCCAATTGTTATGCCGAATGGTTGATTCCTCCAAACTCGATTGCGATATCCCCGTGAGTCTGTTAAGGTGAGACTTAAAAGGGATTTCCTTATTAACAGTATCGTTTATAGTAACCTGGTTATAAAGCTCGTCCAGCAAGCTGCGTCACCAGGTAATGTAAACGATCTGTAGTGAAGCTCCCCTAACGGCCAATGAGAGAGAGTTCCACGATATTTCAGGTGAATTTGAGGTTTCAGAGCATGTAGCAAGATCGCACAGAGGAGGGGACTATTATAAGCACACAATGATGGAGGCTGAAGTTGTGTAAAAGATATGCATTTATTCCTAACTAATACTACAGCTAATATAAGACAGACATTACATCTAACACCAACAATAAACACAAACTAGAAACAAAGAATGTAATTATGTAACTGAAATGACCAGATTTAAATGAATAAACTTAAAAGGGAAATACTGTTCTGCAAAGTTTGTGGAAACAAGACCCAAAAGTCTTATAGCATGTTAAAAGAATAGCTTAGGTTATTAGAATAAGAGGAAGTTGGTTTTCTTGGTTGCAGAGAAAGGGGGGGTCTTGGCAGTTGGTTGCAGAGTGGATGAGCTGATGGCACTCAGGAAGGTGTGGCGTTTGGAGCAGTGGAGTGGAGCCCCTTGGATTCTCTCTCCTGGTGAAGCTTTGTCATTGTTGCTGTTGTCTTTTCAGTTGGGCCTTCACCGGAGGGCTTCTTGCGGGCTTCTCTTCTCCTGGGCTGATGATCTTTTCTGCTCTCTTCTTTACTTTGTTCTTCTCTCCTTCCTCTACTCCAGGCTTTGTTCTGATGTGCCAGGGTTTTATCGTCTAAAGTTCATGCATAGGGATGGCCAGGAATCCCACTCCTAGACCAATGGCTGGCCATCCATTTGGCGGCTTTCGGAAGTCTGTATCAGTCCTTTTGGGATTTATGGCCCGACCGATTCTCCCATTACTAATGATTTTCATTAGGCTGCTGTAACTTTCCTTACATACACTTTCTTTGTAATCACTGACCAGGTTTGGAATCAGGGATGATTGTCCATCAATTTGACACCAAACATGCTGTACCAGCTTCATGGGTTCACACCTCATAGCATCTGTATTAATCAATTAAACAATTAATTATATTAGATATGTGACTGATTCACTTCAGTATATGATACGGGTGTTTTGGCTTGCACCTCAACAGATCTTACACTTTGTACAGACATTACAACGCATCTTCACATTAAAACAGCACATCTAATACTTAGATAGGCGTGGCTGTTAGTTTGTGGTACTGTCTATATAAGTTGCACATCTGGACACAACATATCTTGGTTGGTGTGGCTTATACTAATTGATGTTCTCAAAAATGGATAATTTTACATTCGGTTCTTTTGATTCAGTGCTTTTAACCTATCATGTTAGAACAAAGGGAACTTGCTAACGGACAAAGATCAGATAAGGACCCAGAAAGTATTTGGAGAAAAAAGGAGGGGTTGTTGCACAAAGCAAGAAGACTCTCTGGAAGTTAGGATACAGTGGTAACACTATTTAATTCTCCAGACTATTCTGGTATAATGATGAAAATATATACTTACCTAAAGGATTATTAGGAACACCTGTTCAATTTCTCATTAATGCAATTATCTAATCAGCCAATCACATGTCAGTTGCTTCAATGCATTTAAGGGTGTGGTCCTGGTCAAGACAATCTCCTGAACTACAAACTGAATGTCAGAATGGGAAAGAAAAGTGATTTAAGCAATTTTGAGCGTGGCATGGTTGATGGTGCCAGACGGACCAGTCTGAGTGTTTCACAATCTGCTCTTTTACTGGGATTTTCACGCACAGCCATTTCTAGGGTTTACAAAGAATGGTGTGAAAAGAGAAAAACATCCAGTATGCAGCAGTCCTGTGGGCGAAAATGCCTTGTTGATGCTAGAGGTCAGAGGAGAATGGGCCGA
>JABFDZ020000039.1:5369100-5380877 GCA_019775955.2 Pollimyrus isidori
CCCCCCCCCCCCCCCCCCCCCCCCCCCCCCCCCCCCCCCCCCCCCCCCCCCCCCCCCCCCCCCCCGCCCCGCCCGGCCCACGGGGCAGGTGGAGGACGCCAGGCAGGAGGAGGCAGCCCTGACCGCTCGGAGGGTGTAAGTTTCCTGCGTGTCTCTTCAAATCAGTGTTTCCCCGGAAGAACAAAGAGAGAGAGCCCACTACTGAAAGGCAATTAATTTCCATAATTCTTATCTGCCTCTCACCTTGGCCCCTAATGTTGTACAGAAACATGGCACAACTATGGCAAATTCCCCATCTTTGAAGGTGGGGGGCATTTTAATTAAGATATTCACATAAGATATTCTCGCTCCGTCCCTCCCTCCCCTGAAATTCGGATTTTGCATCGCTCTCTAAAGCCGAAGCTGCCTGAATGTAATTGGGTGCTGAAACGTAACACTGGCATTAAGCGCACTCGGCTCGCTCGGCATTGTGGGTCACGGTTAGACACACACACCAGTCCGCTGAGCTGTGCTCGTAAAAAATGCGACATCCCCCCTGCAGGGCTCACCTGGGATCTCGTTCAGCTGGCAGTCTCGGCTCTCGGTGCTGTTTCCTGGGCATGGGCCGGATCCGGGTTCGGTGCTTCCGCTGGGCTCCTGACAAATGCGGCTGCGCAACTGCTGTCCGGTGTCCTCGCAGGGGCCCCAGGCCGACCAGGCCATCCAGCCACCTGCAGGGGGCAACAAAGCGTCAGAGGTGGCACCAGCTTCCATGATGTCAACAGGAACCAGCTCAGATCGTTTGCTGCCATGAACCATGAAGCAGTGTAATGGTTTAACATGCGAGAAGAGCATGAACTGCAAACTGAAAGAAAACATTTACCATGTGGGCGAGGAGGAACGTCAGGAGAAATTATGCTTGCACACATACCTTTTTGGAGAGCTGGGGCACATGCATGGATGCATAAATATTAAACTTTCTGCTTTCCTGCTGTGCTCTGCAGTCACTGCTGAGCGCATTAAGGCCCAGCTTATCGACGCGGTAAAGCTAATAGCCCTGTCAATTGAAAGGCATCACTAAGCGCCCTTCAGTCAATACAGTGAATAGTTTTCTCATTAAAAGCAATGCAGAGGGGTGTGTAGCACTGATGCGCAGCATAGCGCTGCTCCTCCCTAAGTGTGTTGTGGCGTCTTTATAGGCCAATCTGTATGTATGGTGATTGCAGACGTTGAAGATGCAATCGTGTGGTGGGCTACAGGTCTGACAGGCAGGTCATGGAATTGCAGTAGGCTACAGGTCTGTCACATGGGTCGTGGGTGTGCAGTAATACAAGTCCAACACACAGGTCACGGGCATGCAATGGGCTACAGGTCCAACATGGTCATGGGCGTGAGTTGGGCTACAGGTCGGATATGCAGGTCACAATGCTCTGTGGCCTACAGGTCAGTCTCCTGATTTGCAGGTATGCAGTGCAGTGGGCTACAAATTAGATAGTTGTGATATGGCCATTCTGTAGGATACAGGCTGGACATGTAGGCTGCAGCATGCATGTGCTATGGCTCTGACTCCCGGGTTGCAGCCATGTAGTGGGCTACAGACCAGATTTGTGTGTTGCGGGCATTCGGTATGCTATAGGTTGGACATAGAGGTTGTATAGGGGTTACAAGTCATTAGAGGAATGGTAGCCAACAGTGGCGTACCAACGGCAGCGTTAATGGACAGGTTTGACTGTGTGATGAAAAGCAGCTGTATGCCCAGGCTTCCTCCTCCATGACGCATTATGTTTAAGATGTGGGGATCATTCTCCTGGGTCGCATCTCCTCAGCCAATATCGTTTTAACTTTCACAGCTGTTTCCACTAGATAGAATAAGAAGTTTGGTATTTAAGGAAATGACTCCTGGCCCCATTCACAAAGCATTTTATCTTGCCACTAAGAGTACTCCTAAATTGCACTAAAACTTTTAAACTATGAGTTTTTCCATAAAATCAGTAGCTGAAAGCAACTTTTAGTTACAAGGAGCCAACACCTAAGCTAAGAGTAGGACTCCGTCGCTTTGGCTGACGGCAGTTCTCATGCACGAGCTTACCTGCAATAATCACGGGGAGCCTTAAGATGCTTTGTGAATACGGGCCCTGGATGTTAAGAGATACGTTTCTGGACACACAAGCTGGAGCCTTTCGGGGACGTTCAGTTTCAGGAAGTCCCAGAATTACCTTGCTGCATAAATATTTTACTCACCACTGGGTAAAGTTCTGCAAAAGCCATATTGAGCAACACACTTCCACCCTGTCAAAGTTATATAACGAGCCGAATTACAGGCCGAATGCTCCCCGCCTCTGTGCTTGTCCCTCGAGACCCGACTCTGGCCATTACCCAAAATGCACCACTCCTATCAGCAAAAACACACGGCGGCTGTGTCCTGCGTGACTCATCATCAGTTTGGGTCACCCCGGGAAGTGGCACGATGGCACTTTAGCTAATTAATTACTCAATCACAAACAGACAATCACCTGTAACATCATGTGTAAGAAAGCCTGCCACTGCATGCTCGTTTCACTGAAAATCATTTTCACCGTCTGACTGCATAACTATCACCCCGCGTCACCCCACACCCCCCATCTGGCACCTAATTATTCTTAATCATTCATCTATTCTTATAATCATACAGCTCACAGAATGAAATTAATTCATTATGAAATATTATATGGTGGCGGTCGCCAGATATACTCTGACTGTCTATGCCTTTTATTCACGGACTGCAGCACATCAACAACCCACCATAAATCCAGTGAAAAAATGTGTAGCTAATTACTCTGCCATGTATATAAATGACAGTGGTGAAGCATAACCAAAAGTGTGCCTTTAAAAACCCTCCCTCCGGGAGGCGCCAAGGAGCAATACCGCCATCTCACACCCTCAGGTGATGCAAATGAAGCTGAGCCAATGAGGCGGGAGGATGAATATTCATCAGCCAATAAGTGTTATGACAGGAAGAGCAACTCTGTACCTTAAGTCGGTGATAACACCTCGCTAAAGCCCCGTCTGTCTCTCCGGTGCATTTTCAAGAATTTATTTTTAAACTGCCTCAGAGGAGCAAATAATTAAAGTGTCTTTGTACTGTGAGGCTTCACCCTCACAGGGGTAAATAATGAAGGTCAGCCTGCTGTAACGCCCCCGGTCTCTGTGCTGCCGCCCCGCAGGCCTACTCGCCCTCAGTATGCACGGTCTCTTTATGGCCATTCTGCAGGTCTTACCCTCACAGGGCTGCGTGTTGCACAGCGCCTCCTCCGTGTGCAGGCCGATACAGATGTCGCCTCCATCTGCAGGGGCGGGGCTGCTGCAGCCGCGTGTTCGCTGGTAGTGTCCCCCACCGCAAGTGACTGAGCACTGGGACCAGGGAGACCAGCAGGACCAGGCGCCCTTAACTGCACACGTCAGACAGGGACAGAGGGGTGAGACAGCAGCTGTAGCGGGATCTGGCTGTCTCTGTGTACGAAACAAGGCCCACAGTCTGCCCCTCCCTGTTGATGAAGCTGGATGTCAATCTAACCCCCCCCTATCCAAACGGCCCGCTCTACCAGGGCCGCTGGCATGACACTGGCTTCCTCTCAATCCCGTAGCTCATAACTCCCACTCCATTCCTGGGTGGTTTCACCAGCCCACACTAGCCCCAGAGGACCAGGCGGGGGCGTCGCACTACTGCGCTGCTGGCTGGGCTTCTGGCTCACAAATGAACAAATAAATAAAACCAGAAAGTATCTGGCGACAGCCAGAGTAATAGAAATGGCCCACCATTCGACCACGGGGTCGAAGCCCATATGGCGCCCTAGGCAACTCTTCATCACTAGTGCCCTCTAGGGGCCTCATAGGCTTTTGCTGGCATTGCATGTGCAGCAAAGACTCTTACATCTATGGGAGCCTGCCTTAATCACCACCAGGAGGCAGATCTGTGGGCCGTAATGCACTGCACCAGTGTTTGGGTATTTTCAACTGTGTCTAATGGCTTAAGATTAAATTAAACATGGAACATGAATAATTAGGAGGCTACATGAATAGGCCGAGGTGTGGAGCTCAGACAACAAATCTGGCCAAGGAAGGGGGGCCGTATCGTGAAGTTAAAGGAGCATCTGGTTGTAGGTGGGGCATAAGGCAATGATGGAGATGAGCTGTGTGTTAATGAGAGTATGATACGGGTGACCTAGCACCGAGTTCTACCAGGATAATATGAGCTATGATGCAGAGCAGGATGGGGCAGAAGAGGGGTAAGAGGGGGCAGGACCTGGAAAGGAAAGGCAGTGTGGGGCAGGATGGTGCATAGGAGGATTCAGCTGAATGGTGCAGGAGGGGGCAGGATGGGGAAGGTCCGGGTAGAATGAAGGGGCAGGATGGGGCAGAACAAGGCAGGATGGGGCAGGTCCGGGTAGAATGGGGCAGGATGGGGCAGGTTCGGGGAGGACAAGGCAGAGACGTACCTGGGCAGGCCTGGGGGTTGCACTCCTGGTACTCCACAGCAGAGCCGCTGCACACTGTAGGGGCGCTCTTGCCCTCGGGTGTGGCACAGGTGCGCTTGCGGGTTCGGAATCCAGTGGCACAGTCCCGCGAACAGGCAGACCACGTCTCCCATGGCGTCCAGCCAGTGCCAGCCACTCGCACCACGGGCCGGCCCGTCTTCAGCAGGTCCTCCACAAGAGCTGTGAAACAGGAGCACAGAACATCATCTGAACACCTACAGTCGGGGGGGCTATCCCTGAGATAAGCCCCACCCCCGAGGAAGCCCCAGATCTTCAATTAATGTGCATAAAAAGCTTAAAATAAGTTGTTTAAGTATATAAAAAGTATATGCTCCGGATATAAAAAATCAATAGTGTTGAATAGGACACACACACAGACACACATGCAAACATATACACACACAGACATACACACGTTCATGACACCCTCTACATGGTCTTGCGGTTGATTTTGCATAAGTGGCACTCTGGGAACTGACATGACAAATTAGGCAGTTAGAAAAAGGGATTAAGTGCTCAGACAAGAAGGGGAATAGGATCAGTATTAGCTTGCAAAGTGCTTCCCCTTTCAGCAAAAATCATAGGTATGACTCAGGTCATTATCAGAGCTCTGGAGGCTTCATTATCTTAACTCTGGACTGCTGGCTTCTTCTTTGAGAAAGAACTGTTATTTATTTACTTATTTTGGTAATTGTGGCAAACAGCTCTTCTTGTTGTCCACACGCATTAAGGGGACATTAGACATTTGCTTGATATGCGCCTGATGCTGAGGGTTGTCTTGCTATTTCTACACTAACTGCGCCGTGGATGGTACTATTATTCAATATTCCCCCGGAGCCGCTACTCGGACTCCAGTTTCGCTTTGGCCTTTTTCTGCTGGCGAATCCTCTGATGCACAATAACTTTGAAAAGCACCGCAGACCGATTGCGCGGGACAGCGGGGTGGCAGTGAGATTTCACCGAGCCGTGAGCCTGTTATTCTCCAGAAGACAGACAGCTTTGTGGTGTACTTGAGCCGAGTGGTGACAGAGCTGCACACTCGTTAGCATTTCGGGACAGTTCTGTTTACATCTTGTTTTTTTCATCCCGAGAGCCTGATTTTTCCCCCTAAAAGCATCCACAGCAAAACGCTGGCATCCTCTGAGGGCCGGTATGGGAATAAAGAGCTGGTTAGAGGGGCCGTGGGCATTCGCTCTGTCCTGAAACAGCACACCGTGGCATGCGCTGAGAAGGGTAGGCCCTTAGCACGCCGGTCACACACACATTGACCCAGAAACACCCATTCCACTCCAGCGTGCCGTCCTCTGTGATTACAAGTGAGGCTCACGGCCAATCGGAGTCTCCCAAAAGACATTTAACTTCATTCCTTAAAGGTGGAAGACAAATTTATCTGTTTACACAATAAACACCGTCGCGCTAATGTAAGCTGGGACCCCTCGCTCACACTGGCAGATGTCGAGACTCCTTCCTTCCCTTCATCCCTCTATCACACGTCTAAACCTCCACAAATAAATGCACCCAGCAGGCATACGAATGAGCAGACAGCGCACGCTGCGGTAGTGCGACAGGGCCGGACGGCGGGGCTCACTGTCGGTCTCGCAGGCGGAGGAGCCGTCGTTGGGGCAGAAGCGCGTCTCCACCTTGCGTCTGCCCAGCTGCAGCTCGTGGGGGTCGGCCAGCTGCGCCCGGCAGCTGTAGCGGAGCCTCTGTTCCTGGCGGGCGCCACCCTGTGTCACGTTGACGGGCATCCAAGGCGTCCACGGCGTGTTGCGACGCACCTCTGGGCACGCTTCAAGGTTGCAGATCTTGTACTCCTGTGGGGTGGGGTGGGGGGATTCTGTGAGACGTGTTTGTGGGGGGCGGTCCTTCACATCTTGTTATTAACACACACACTGTGACTCACAAACGGAGGGATCAGTTCACTTTGGAGATGCTCAGTAACACTTCATTTAATTCCTAAGTAGTGTAATTAAATTTGAATGGATCTTAGCTCTTTAACACCAGTGATCACTTTAAGGGGAGAGTTAGGGTTACAGCCCCCCCCCCGCCGTGTGACACTCAGCCTGACTCACGTGGCTTGATATCGAACGACATACTTAAGGTGGTGTGCTGGAGAGGAACGCCATATTGAATAGGTGGCCCCCCACCACGGTGGAGAGATGGAGCTGTGTTCAGCCGCATGATCAGCCCTGAGTTCAGCCCCCCCCAACACGGCTCTTCAGACAGCCTCTATTGATTCATTCTCTAGCACTGTGATCCCAAAAATAAATTACTCTTTTATTGAAGTACATGGACAGTCTGCAGGTTAAATAAGCCTAAACTACCCCTTGACCTACAGGCAAAGAGACAACAGAAAGAGACCTCTCTGCGTGGGGCACTGTAGTTATGCACCAGCACACCAACCATTTCCGTCCAGCTCAGTGGTGCCGCCTAGTGCCAGAGGCACTGTGGGTGACTTACCAGCATACGTACAGGGCAGCCATTTCCGTCCAGCTCAGTGGCGCGCCCTAATCCCAGAGGCACCGTGGGTAACTTACCAGCGCACATCCGGGGCAGCCATTTCCGTTCTCGCAGTTCCTGACGCGGGAATGGACGCCGCCTCCGCACTCAGTGCTGCACTTAGTCCAGGAGCCCCAGCTGGACCAGAGGACAGGTAGCGGGCAGGAGACCTTCTCGTTGCACAGTCTGCAGACGGTCACATGCTGTTAGCACCAATGTCACACCACTTCAAACCACCCCCCACCCCTGAGCACCAACTCCTGCATTCACGAGTCCCTGCAACAACTGCATTCACGAGTCCCTGCAACAACTGCATTCACGAGTCCCTGCAACTCCTGCATTCACGAGTCCCTGCAACAACTGCATTTACACATCATTAATGCGTCTGCTAATTGGCATCAAGCAGGCTGGTTCATTTATAGACAGCCTTAGTAAGAGATCATCACGAAGACCTACTGCACTTCCTCATAGGCCCAGGACCGGGGGTTCAGATCCCACCGAGTAGTCCCGGCTGCTCACCTCTCCTCTCGGCTCTGTCCCACGCAGACCCGACCCCCATGTCTGGGTGAGGGATTGTTGCAGGATCGCTGTCGCACTTCGAACCCAATCCCACAGCTGGTGCTGCAGTGGCCCCAGGACGACCAGGGTGTCCAGCCCCCATTCCTGCAGCACATATGAAGCGTTACTCATGTAGATGCTGTTCCTGGGGTACAGAGTTCCCGGAGTCACACATGGACTCTACTCCATGCCGGGCTGCTTCATGGTGGGAGGGTCAGGATCCGCCACAGCGCC
Organism: Pollimyrus isidori; assembly: GCA_019775955.2. Taxonomy (NCBI): domain Eukaryota; kingdom Metazoa; phylum Chordata; class Actinopteri; order Osteoglossiformes; family Mormyridae; genus Pollimyrus; species Pollimyrus isidori. The sequence continues at coordinate 5,376,885 of JABFDZ020000039.1, forward strand.
CCCAGGTGGCCCAGGAGGTCTGACGTCTCGCCATACCCCTCAGGTCTGACAATGATCCCCAATTCGACTGAAAAGCCTAATGAATATTTCATGTTGTGCATTCGAATGCGTCTTTCCCACAAGCCTCCATAAATGCTGGTCTATTCTTAAATGACAGGGAGAAACAGAACTACGGAATCTTTTTCGGTCATCATCTAAAACACATCGAAAAGCGAGGCCAGTGAGGTTCAGGGGGAGCTCTAAGTACATTAAAATTCCTTCAATTTGCCTAAGTGCTTTGTTCTGGCAGGGCTCCGCTTCGTGATTTAATTGCGGCTTCCTCTGAAGCTGAACCCGACCTCAGGTCCCGCTGTGACTTTTAATCTGTCGGGGGAAGGCAGAGAACGCGGAATGTCGGTCTGCACAGAAGAGACCCGCGGAGAAGCGGCACAGGGACGGCCCGGAGGTCTGTCGCCTCTGCCCATTAGCAGCCCCCCAGCGTGGGGAGGGTGTGGAAGTTCCCGGAAGGGCCGCGGGTCTCCCTGGTTACCTGGATATCAGCGCCCTGCTCGCCTTCTTTGTTCATTCTGCAGGTGCTGATACAATGGCCCCGTCGCTCCCCTGCTCTCCCTCGCTAAGACCCGGCTTCTCCACGCTCTCTGTAATCAGGGTCCTGGAGAATCACTGGCCGCCGTATTGCCGCCCACGCGCCTCTTTCCCCTCACCTGGAGCAGTTGGACACCTCCATGGTGGGGCCCTCGCAGTTGCGACCCCCGCAGCGGGGGGCGGGGCTGTCGCACGGCCGCAGGCGGCACAGGCAGGAGCTGCTGCTGTCCCCGTCGTCATGGCTGCAGGGTTGCCATGGAGCCCAGGGCCCAAAGCCACCATTGACAGTTAAGTTTCTCACCTGCAGCAGAAAGTAAGAAGCTGGATTGGGGAACAGACGGGGACTGACTCTAATCCACAGATCGCAAGTGGAGACTGATTTTGCACCAGAATGAAATGAAGGAGGTGTTTTTTCTGAAAAGTTACACTGTAATACACTGTATTATACTGTAATACATTGTAACACACTGAAAAACACTTACCACAGCAGCTGAAGCCTCCACCGTCATTACAATTTCTCCCACCCCAGGGACTTACTGGGCATTCTGTGATGTTCTGGCTCCACTGGCTCATGTTGGAGCTGTCCTCAATGGTGGTGCAGCGCCGCTGCTTCCGGTCCCAGCCGCAGTAAGGGTCCCGCGCTTCCAGGCACAGCCTGCAGGGGGCCACAGCGAGAAAACAGCATGTGACGGCTGAACACGTCAAAAAACACATGCGTGACAAGGCACCAGACAGCGAGAGTGAAACAAATCGACGCAAATGTGCCACAGCGAAGGGTCTCCCAGAGCAATTATACATTCGTAAGCTGTGCAAAAATTGGCTAATTGAGCAGCAATTTAACCTCAAAGGCTGTTAATGAAATGAAGCTGTCAGCACTAAAACCCAGCTGTGGTATAGGGTGTGTGCAGGTAATGAATGTGTAGTGCCAACACAACACACACACACACAAACATGTTTGTAAATATATCTTTGTGGGGACTCCCCATTCAAAATTCTAATCCCAACATGAGAACCCTAACCCGATCCAGCCCTAACCTTAACCATAAGTAACTAACCAAACTACATTTTTAGTTTTTTGATTGCCTTCACAGATATTTGTGGGGACATTTGGTCCCCACAACGTAATATAAACATAGTCACACACATACACATTTTATTGTGCAATGCACAGTCTCCACTCCACATGCGCGCGCACACACACACGCACGCACGCACACACACACACGTGCACACACACACAAACAGACAAACAAACAAACCCCACCCCTGTGGAAGGAGGCCCAGTCTAGCCACACAAAATGTGTTTCTGCAGCACACTCCAGTCTAACACAGCCTGCAAATCAGGAGGCATGACGGTGACCTCCAATCAGCTCCGTGCTACTTCATAACGACCTCATCACAATCCGGCTCCTTCTTTGTACGACGCCCGCGATATGATTTTGCCGCTCAATTGGCCTGAACATCCCAGAAACCGATTGAGCATATCGTGACAATAAACACTGGTAATAGAATCACCTCACCGAACGCGCATTATTTACAGACAAATCAGCACTTTAGACAAGCGAAATTAGTGACATTTACGGCAGGCCATTGCTGCTGATTTAAAGCGTCATTTTAACCGGGGATTAGCCAGAGCAAGAGACAGACCCCATGGACAGGGACCCTGGGGCCAATTCATTTACCGACAGACCGGCCCACACTCCATTAATTACGGCAAGCTGAGAAATCATCGGCGCTGAGGCCAGGCCGGACGGTGCCAGCAAGCGCCCTGGGAAGCTCTGAGTAATGCAGCTCTCCTGCAGCCAGAGCGGGGCGTCCTCACGGAAACCGACGCCAAGACCCACGGCGACACGTGGCGCGGGTGAGTGCGAGCCGCCCGTGCCCACGAGAGCGTGAATCAGAAGACGGCCGCCGTGCCCGACGCAGACGGAGCAGACACGCATTCACCCGGCCCTAACGTCCAAACGGGATTCTCAGCGCTAGGCGCCGCGCGTCATCCTGCTCGCAGCGATTCATGGTTTTTCACGGGGTTGGCACCTCGATGGGACCGCCATGACGCGTCGTTCACCTCGGGATGAACTCTCCTTCGGTCGCTATGTCAAGCCCGAGTCAGGTGACAAGAGGAGAAGGTGCTGCTTCGATAATGTGAAAAAGAGATAAAGTCGGACCCCGAGGCTCGGAGAAGCACTTACCCGCAATACTCATGGGGGCTATGCCTTTAACTGACATTCTACAGCAACAGCCAAGGCCTCTTTACAGGCTGGTAAAGGAAATGAGTGATTACCTTGCGTTTTTAATGTGCATCACACGTGCGGGACTGCACAGGCAGGGGGCGCTGATGAGAGCCCGGAGGCGTCTAGGCTGGATCTGCAGCGTTTAGCAGATTGGCCCTATGGTTGGACGACGAAGTGTTTCACTTCACAAAATTAATTAAATTCTAATTTAAATAATTAGCTGAATTAGGCTCTGGATTAAACTGTCAGATAAAGAAAAATAAGAAAGGAGTGAATAAATCTAGTGATGGGAAAAGCAGATTCAAAAACAACCAGCGCATAAGCTGTGGGAAACGATTCCACTAAACAAAGCAGGATTCAGCTGCCCGTGATGTTCACATCCAGCGAGAAAAGGTTTCTGATCACCAATAAAAAGCCTGGATGTCTAGCTGAACTCCGTCCCAGAATCCATCTAAAGATCTGACACACAGGGTTTCAAACACAGGGAACCTCTCACTGATAAGTCAATCTACCCGCTTTTGGATGCCACACAAAGCACCAGACACAAATGTCCTGCGAATGTTTATGAAACACGCAGCATCCTGTACCCACCCCTACCCAGGATCCCCTCACTGCTACAGTCTTAGCGGGCAAAAAATGCTTCTGGAAATCAAGGAGGGGAGGCTGTCGCAATTAGATTGTCACCTTTTTGTTGTCACCAGGCCAGTGCCCCCTCCCCGCCAAGGTGAAATCTGAGGAGACATATCATCTCCACGTCATACCAGCTGATCGAGTCAAGAGCCAATCAGCATGTCAGTCAGGAGCCACCCAGAGGAGTCAGCCAATCAAATAAGGGATTCACTGCCAGAACCCCCCCTCCCCCCTAAGTTGGTGAAAGCGTCACATTCATCATTAGCCTGGCTGTGAAGCCTTCAGCCCCCAATCCATCTCTGCTGAAGCCTGTACCCCCCTGAGATGTTCCAAACTGAACAGATCTCTGCATGAAGCCAACGGCTGGAACGCGACGGCAACACAAGAGACCAGAAACATGGACACATGACTTGCCCCCCCCCCCCCCCCCCCCCGGCCCCAGGTTGGCGCAAGCTGGATTAAAAACAAGGGGTCACGTGGCAGGGTTTGGGGACGTCTCAAGTACCTGCAGCAGCAACAGGAACGATGGAACAACTGTGGGGGA
>JABFDZ020000039.1:5390043-5404432 GCA_019775955.2 Pollimyrus isidori
GGGGGCCGCGCCCCGGGGGGCGGGGGGGGGCCTTTTTGGTGTGTTGGGGCCCTTGACCTGTGGGGGGGGGTCGCGGGGGGGGGGGGGGCTTACCTGGTTGGGGTCTGTGTTGGTTGGGCTGGGCTGACCGGGGGGTGGGGCTGCATTGGGGGGGCAGGGCAGAGCAGGTTGGGGTGAGGGCTTCAGCGTGTGCTTTCATCTGTGTTCAGAGGTTTGCTCAAATGATGTTAAAGCTACTCGCTAGACTGATAATTTCATGCTTTATTTGTAGTTTGCAATTATCATTATTATAAATTATTACCAAATACTTTTGATTTCACACAACTTATACAGACATAGTTCTGATGTAAGTAATGTTACCGTTATTATATCTGATCGTGATGCATATTACGCCTTAATATATGGTTTTAATCCATGTGGCCCTGGATGCAACTTCAGCCCGTGAAAATGTTCCCCTTGGGTGTGGCAGCGACCTCAGAAGAAGAGAGTGCAGCCCGGCAGGCAGGAAGCCAGGCAATGATCCCCAGGATCATCAGAAATCCAGGGAGGCGCCTAAAACCGCCGGCAATATCCAGCTGGCTGATTATTATTATCTGCCACTTTCAGGATGCGCCAGATGTCCCGTGTTTACTTGCAGGAGAGGTCAAGGCCCGGCCTTAGGATGAGGGGCTTATTAGAATGACACAGGACAGACTCATTCCATAAGCATGGAGGGTGTCACAATCACACAATCAAACAAATATCCCCATTGCTTTTTATGACAACGCTTTTATTCTGAGGCACTTTGAGATTGTCTTAAATGTGAAGTGTGATACAAATAAAATATATCATTATTATTATTGTATCGTAAAATGCGACATGTTTTTATCACATTGCAGGGAGATCTAGTCCCCACGATGTAATAATTACAAACAGGCACACACACCTTGCTCTCTCAGATCTGTCACAAACAGCTTGTGTCTGATTGTAAACCTACAAACAGCAGCAACTCCCACCTGCCTTCAGCTGTATTAAAATTTCTGTTTCTATTATGATGCAAAAATTTGTAATGCACAGGGTTTGAGGCTGAGGAGGGCAGAATCGGATCGACGCCCATCTCTCTATCTTCAAAGGATCTGCTGACCACCTGCAAGGCTTGGTGACCAATGTCAGAGATCCTGGACTAATTAGTGATGATAATTTTAGGATCAAAGACAATGAAAACTTACGATGAAACAGTCAGAGGAACCAAATAAGGGACTGTGTGTGTGTGCCCATGTGTTTTTGTAATTGTGAGGACCAGATTTCCCCAGAATGTGATAAAAACTTTTTACCTTGTGGGACCATTTTTGGGTCCCCACGAAGATAACCTCAATTTTATAAGAATCTGTGAATGCAATCAAAACACTAAAAATCCGCAAGTATGTTTGGTTAGTTATGGTTAGGGCTGGGTAGTAGTTAAGGTCACCATAGTTAGGATTAGGGTTATGCGTATAGAAATTAATGCCTCCATAAAGTTATGAATACTTGGACTGTTTGTGTTTGTATGTGTGTGTATACATGTGTGGGTCCGTCTTGTCCTATAGACGTCCACATACCGTTAAGCCACTTGGAGTTGTACTGTGCCGTGCGCAGCGGCGGCATGCTGCCCAGGCTGCGGTAGATGACAGGGTCCCGACCCGAGAAGTCGATGACTGTGGCCGCATACAGCTCGCCCTTCTCCGTCACCACCGCTGTGGAATTGTGGCGCGGGTCGTAGGGGCAGCGTGCAACTCCATTGACCCGATCCAGCACGCGGCTCAAGTTACCCACCTGGAAAATGTGGGGAAGAGCAGGGAATATTACCACTTGTACACGGGGGGGGGGGCTTTGCATTCCACCGGGACACTTGATACTTGATCTAACTGTTCAGCAATTTAATCAAATTAGTCATCTCACAGCTTGTGAACAACTTGGAAAAACCGGAAAAAAAAAACATTCACAGTCTAGCGGTCCGAACTCAAAACTTAACCCTATACCTGGCCCAAACACAAACCCAAACTTTAACTCAAATACAAACCCCAAACAGCAGTCCCTCCAGTGAGTAAACAATCAAGCAGCCCTCAGAGAACACATTTGTTCTGCTCTGTTTACATCGCAAACAGATCTTCCTGAAAATCCATAAACCTTCCTGGCTTCAGTGTTTTCAAATAAATGAACACGCCTCTGACAGCTGAGCGATGCTCAGCAGCAGGCCGTACCCCAGAGATCCAGTTCCAGGATTTACCATGAGATTCTGCCCCCTTAAATGTGTACCATGGGATGCCCTGTTGGCTATACAGGCCCCCCACATCTGGCAGAGACGCGCTCTCACCTGTCGCGTGGTGCAGACGGGCAGGAAGGCGTTGGTACCACAGGTGAACACCCGCTTCCCGTTAATGAGCAGCACTCGGATGTAATTCTGGCACTCCACCTGCGGAGGGAGTCATCCACAGGGATTTACTGTCAGACCAAAAGCAGCCAACCAGACGTCCACCACTCCACCAAGGTACAGCTTGGTGATTTATGGATATTTTTCTGTGTGTTGAGTAAGATGATTCTACAAAGCTATAAGCACTATTGTCAGACATTTTCATCTGGAAGGTTAATGCATATTTATTTTGTACATGGAGGCAACTTTTGACACATAGATATTAAAGCTGGGCTTGGTTGTCTTTGCCTGCATCAATATATATGCATCTACAATGATATGCAGCTAATACTGCAGCTCTCCATGTTTCATCTGCCATGAACAAACTGCATCACAGTGAATCCTAAAATTGCTGAAGAGATTTGCCAAATTGTTGTGGCTCTCGTGCAATCAGAATGACACGCAAGAGAGCGAAGTCATGAGGCAGTAAACATCTGGAACCCCAAACTGCATTTTCCCCTCGCTGGATGAACGAGGGGACAGCATTAAACGTTACCTCCGTCTTTCCTTTACTCTGACAGGACCTCCTGGTGTCTTCGTCTGGGCCCCATTCTGTTGCCTAGGAAACCAAAATAAAGAAAAGGGATGCATTCCCACTCCAATTTTAGCCTCCAGTGTACAGCCGGAGTGTACGGACAGTTTGCAGGTATTATTCAGCTATCTGTGGTAATATTGCACTTGTCCAGCCTCACTGAGGATGCACCCTAACCTCGGACTGTTTGCAATGCTAACATGGCAATAAGTGGCCCACCGCCTCAAAGAGCAAGGCCACTAGATAGCCGGCAAACCACATGTCATTTGCATATAAATGCAAGCGCTTCTTATCATTCAAGTGGAGCACAGCAACACCCCAGCCCCCCACCCCTGGCCCCCAATTATATTTCTTTTAAGTGTCCCGTGTTTAATTATGGATGCATCACCAAGGCTGACGTTCCCCCTCCTCTAATGGAGGCATGAGCTGACTCAGTGGTGGTTCTGAAGTCTCTCCTGGCTTCCCTCTCATGGGCTGTCCCTCATGTTTACGTTCACACATCAGCTACACTCCCACTACCCCAGACTAAATGTGCTGTTCTGACTCTCTCCATCATACGGCCTTTATGCTCCCACTACCCCAGACTAAATGTGCTGTTCTGACTCTCTCCATCATACGGCCTTTATGCTCCCACTACCCCAGACTAAATGTGCTGTTCTGACTCTTTTCACGACACAGCCGACATACTCCCACTATCCCGGGAACAAGGTGTCTTTCCACCACAGTAGCTTGAACTTCATCACATACTACAAAACATAGCCTGGAAGCAGATGAAAAGACAGGGCAGAAAGGAGGAGAAGACCATTGATCAGCTCAGTGCATTGATCATCATATCTTTTGAAAGTCAGCGCCAGACGGCCTATTCTGAGTACTCACCACTGCCTTTGAGCTACCCGACTAAGGGACTCTGTTCAATTAACCTTCTTCAGTCAAAGATAAACACTGAGGGAAAGTGAGCTCAAGCAGTTAAGGCTCACGCCAGAGTCATGTTTGCGCAGGATTTAATTAGTGTCCAGACTATATTTACACTGCACCCAGGGGAAAGGAGGCCATCATAATGGGTGGAAAGCGTAGCTCCTCATTTCATCCAAATCAAAATGAGTTTAACAGTCCTGCTTTTGTATCTTTTATAACTGTGTGTGACGATGCTAAGGACAAACAGCATTAGCTGCTTGTAGTTCGTCAGCCCACAGAATGCAAAACCAACTTGCTTTTCACCGGGTGGGTCAAACATCCTGCCGCTCCACAGCCACATCAACTGCAAGTCAGACGCCTACAGGGCCGAGAGCGGAACAGCACATGGCGGTCTCTTCCAAAGGAACATGCTGGGAAATTCTACAGTGTGTACAGTGAGGAGAAGTGGTGACTGCAACAGAAGAGCTGTGGCTTCCTGCTGGGGGTGGGGGGGGTCCTATGATGGGGTAATGGGCTGGGAAAAAACGGGGCAAAAACCTTGTAATGCCAATCAGGGCCACACAACAGCTTGGGAGTATGGGCTATTTGTGTTTTGTTTTCAGAAATGGAGCTTTTGGGATAGAGAGAGGAAATACCTTTGGGGTGACTCATCAGTTAGGCCGTTGCCATAGCATCAGCGAGGATGCGGGGTTCAATGCAAAGCCCCAGAATGCACGTGGACCAGACAGCCTGGGACCAGCGCCGAAAGAGGCTCAAAGCAGCCATTCAGCGACAGGGCTTCAAACCTGCAACGCACTTGGAGCTTATGTTGTCAGTACAGCCTGGATCGATAGGAGGGCTTGGTTTTCTCAAGTCAGAGGTGATAAATTCTCAGTGACAGGCATGGCAAGATGGCGGGGGGGGGGCTGTGCTGGACATGATGAAGGCTGGTTTCTCTACACCCCTTAACATGAATTACTCATGCTCATTAGAAAATTGAACTTAAAACAAAAATTCACAAGTTCTGTAACGGTCCAATACGTTGGATTTTTACAGCCACAGTATATTACTATTGAAGGAAAACAATTTCTGATACTATTCTACATTTTATTGGGCTGCCAAAGTGAGATAGGGCAATTTTACAGAACTTCCACTTGAATTCCTGAGCTCACATGAGGTTGTCAATCATTTGGTGAATTATGCTTCTGGGTGACAGAAGTGTTTACCACCCCATCTAAATCCATTCCATTAGCTGTTACAAGAGATTCCATTTGCACATAACAGCCATTGTCCCTCTCCCGCCTTGGACCTGTGCATAGCATCCAGTCAAATTCATAAGCAGCGAGAATTGCCCTTGCAGACATGCTGATGTTTTTCACAGGAGGGAGCATCAGAAAATGCATAGGAAAATTTATGCTTATTTTTACACCACAAATTCCTCAGACAAAAATAAAATGTCAAGAGAAAGTATTTGGGGAATTAGAGAAGAGTACAGTTTTCAACTGGCTCCTTTAGCTGGCAATTAAATACACAATTGTCCATTTATTTATCATAAAAATACAACTTTTACAATTGATCAGGCAGCTGACCCTGGTCTCCTGAAATAGACCTCAGAATAAGGCCAGACAGACACCTCCTCCCTTAACTCACAGCCATAGGTTTTCTTAGCTATTAACACCAATTACTAACCCAGCGAGGCGGTTGATCATGGTGCATCAAGCCCCCCTCCCGAAGACCAAGCGACCAGACGGTCTCGGCCCACAATGTTTCCCAAGGTTCCTGAACTTCAACGGGGCACCGCCCCCCGACCTCTAACCAAGCCCCCAGTTCATGGTCCTACTCAGACCCATTCAGCACAGACTTGATGGATGTGACAGGATTCCCAAAGGGGCTGGGCATTGTCCCCAAACACTGATCCCCACGCAGGGGGGATCAGAGCCCCCTCAGCCTCCTTTTATGGAAGTAGGCTGGCTGGTTTTCAGACGGAATCAGTGTAGTGGTGCCTGCCCCCCCCCCCCCCGACCTACCCTGCTGCACAATTCAATGGTTGCATAGGCCTCATAGACATGGGACATTTTTCGGGGGTGAGTTAATGGGGTGTGTACAGCCCATGGAGGCATGCTTACATCACGGAAGTAGAAAGGGGGGTGCAAGGTACTCTAGCTGGGCACATTCACGATATAAGCACAGCATCTTTACAACACTGAGACAATATTGCCATATTACCAAAAAGATAACTGACTGAAAGGTATGCAAAAAATGGGGGAGACGTGACCTCGGGTCTCAATGGGGACTCAACCATGCTCTTTATTATCCTGTGAATTTTCTCAATTTATAAGCCTTAAAACATAAAACATGCAATTCCAAGTGAGTGTCTCAGCCATCTTTCTACCGAACCGAAAAGTTCACAAGAAACTGATTAAGAGAGCAATTGTCTTTTCTTTGATTTCTGCTGTTTCCACACTACATGCTCTTCTCAGAGGATGAAGAACAAGAATTCTTGGAAGGGTATTACAATCTATGTGTTCCACTTCCCCTTGGAAGCCTGGGGGAAGGAGATTAAAAAAATGAACTTACCTGAGGAAAACGGGGCTTGCATGGTGGTTTGGCAGATAACATTGCTGTTACACGTTTCCAGGACTGAGGGTTCAAAACCCATTTCCCGTAATCCAAAGACATACAGTCAGGCTAACTAGCATGTCTGATTCGCCAAGATAGTATATGTACCCTGCGATAGATGGGCACCCCAACCAGGGTATGCACCTGTGCTGCCTGGGACAGGCTCCAGGCCCCCCACCACCCTGCTCAGGATATGTGTTTCGAAGGTAGATGGGTGAACTGTGTTACCATAAATGGTCACATAATTCACTACAGCTACACAATGCTGAGTAAAAATCACATGCGCACAAAGTAATTACCTGGATATACAGTAAGATGACTAAGAAAAATGAGTTCAGCTCTCCATCAACATCTATCAAGCCGTCAACCCCAAAACGATAATGACTGCATCAATAATTAAATCCATGCAAATTACAGAAGAACATGAATCATAAAAGCAACTAATTGGGCATATCTTCTCAGACTATGGTGTCTTTAAACCTTCTGGCTAACAGATGAGTGCATCTATCAGACTAAATCATAACCCTGACAATTGTGTTATCTAAAATCTCCTGGATTTGAGTTGGACAGGACAGTGAACACCCAAGAACACATCTAGAAACCTTAAAGTGCAAGAAAATTCTTTGTCAAAATGGATTTTATGAGCTACCTGTGTGGAGGTGGCAAATCATCCCTTGACAGCAAAGGTGTGACCTTTGCTATGGCATTCCACACAAGCCCCCTCTCCGCCTGTAGCCCAGAGTTCTCAATGTAATGCATGCTAAAAATTCACACTTCTGAGGTTAAAAGCTGAAATGCCTGGAGGCCTCAACCCTGCTGCGGGGGGGGGGCGTCAAGGAAGAAGATAAAGAGGGTTGTGTGCTGAAAGACCGAGACATAGACTGGGGCACAAAGGGCCTAGACAATAGATGGGCTGCAGTATGCAAGTCCTAAAGACATGTCAATTTCAAACGCTCCATACTGGTGTCTAGGTCCAAAGGAATCACTTATTACAGGCCTGCCTGTGACATGGACTGGAAGTGGTTAATCCAAGAACTCAACAAGAAAAACTATTCACAGCATTCACAACTGTACAAATTAAAATTGAGATTTTTGCAGCACACATTGTTAGAGTTCACTAGGTAGAGATGGGAAAACATGTCTTTAAACAAAACAAGAATATTACATGGGTCAGACAAGCAGGCTCCCGGATGCAGTGCCTTTGAAACCATGGAAATGTAAGCTTGTAACCTTGCAGCCTTGGCAGAGCCGATGTTCTCGGAGGTGGATAACGGCTCCTAGGCCGATAAGGTTTGAAAAGGGCACCACTGCGCTTTAAAGATTGGGAGGTGGACGAGACGTGCTCAGTGCTCCGCAGAAAACCAAAGGCTTCATCAGAAAAGCCGCAGGAGTGGGAGGGAAAGCGCTCAGCTGATTCCTCACTCTTCAGTGGAGTAGAAAGGGAAAGCCAGGTCTGATCTTTGCCGGTTATGAGAGAACTACTATGCGTGTCCGTGCAACCCATAATATTTCTTTAAAAAGGTAAAAGCAAGACGCCTTTTACCCGGGGCCTTCCTGATGAAAGATGCCTATAAGCACGTAAGGTGGTTACGTCATTCTTGTGTAAAGTCCTTCATCTCTTCACATACCTGCTAATATAAATACACTCTACTGCAAGCACCGGGAAGTTCTCTCCTTCTCACACTGCAGTGATGTCCCCCTCCTTCATACAGCAGCCACCTGCTCAGTGAGACATTTATTTGGTTCTTCAGCAGATGCAAGGCCATCCAGCCAGTCCTAGGAGCTGATGAGCGACGATGAAGACTCGCTCGGGGAGCTGTAGCTGGGTACTTGATACTAGGTACATTTTGAATGTAGCACATTCAGCTTCAGGGTGGCCGGCTGTTAGGTGCATGAAGTCATGCCGGAGTCCTGCTGGATCTTCCCCCCACATTCCATTGCACGGGGAAGCGTGCCATCAAGGGAATGACAGAAAGAGAGAGAGAGCAAGGTGTGGAAGATGAGAAGGGGATGCCAGCTCCTACTTGGGCACATTCCACCCCTGTGTAATGTTTCTTCAGGCAAACACCAATCTGCTCTAGCAAACTTGACCCTGTTTGCATTGCAGAAGCCCAAAGAGGAGAAGCATCACCTTCCACACTTACTCAACCAGCAAAAACTGGCCCTCGTCAGCTCCCATTTGCGCCCTCATGGTTTGCCAGCTCGAGACTCGGCTACCGAGGCCAGATGTCATCCTGGGGGCTTGACGTGCTTCTGGAGCCGCTGGTAGGGCAGCTTGCAGCAAACGCACAGCCCTGCCTCATATTGCTCTGATGTCCGTCCAATGCCAAAGTTCCAAGACAGAAAAAATGATCATAAAAAGTTGTTTACCTGGGCAAAGGGTATAATTCTGATAGCGACAGTCAGCTATATTCTCCCCCCATCAAGCTGACACACTTCATATTGTAAGGCATCATGTTTTGATAAAGATTATTTTATGCAGACTAGGTGACATGCATCTCGGACCGCAGGAACGGGCAACATCTGAGATGTGTGGGTCAAACCTCTTCAGTTTATTGCTTCCTAAGTTCAATGTGTCCCCCCGACATGCTTAGATCTACGTTCTCCTAGTGGATGCAAATTGCACATGACTCGCAAAAAATGGGTCAAGAAAATAAACTAGCCAATCCTTTCAAGCGCTTCCACGCATGTGTTTAGCACAGGCAGGGCCTCTTCAGCACGGGGGTTTTACAAAGCGGCGTCCAGCACAAAGTTGCTGACCGCGGTCTGCCATCCTTCGGCTTGGCTTCACTTAAACTCGACGTTAGGAGCCTTTCTTCATCTTCCCATTGGCACTTTGCAGGGTGCGGGTCATGGTGACGGGGCAGCAAATGAAGTAGCAATCGCTCTCTGCGATCTCTGTGAAGCTGAAGGGAAGACCAACCAAGGCCAGTACCCCCCTCCCCCCCATTCCCTTTAAGCAAAGCTTGGAGGATGAAATCAGCGCTCCTCTATGTGTGCTACTGGCAGAGCAGAATGTTTAGGATTTAAAACGGAGAGCCTAGAAATGAAGTGACCTTCTTCCGGGCCCATTAACCTCCTGGCAGGAAGCCACTGGAAAAGTTCTGATGCTACAAGTGAAGACTGACACGTGCTAGGCACTGCAGACCGTGAGCCTCGGAGCCCAGGAAGACACGCAGATTCTGCGGAACAGACTGGGGGGGGTCGAGGGGAAGCATTTCAGCAATCCATACATATACATGAAATGAAAACACAAATACAGCGCAAGGAAGAAATCGGTTGCCTTGCACACAGAGCCTGGGAACCTGGAATAAACAAAGAAATCTTGACCCTCAGAGACAGAATTGCACACCCTCTCTAAGACGGCAGAGTAAGAGCCGGCAGGGTCCACGGTGTCCATGTTGAAGCACATCCCTCTCTGTCAAATGGCCCCATAGAAATGCAGACAGGCACTGTTGCCATGCTGCTCCCGTCCATAACCCACCCCCCCAGCACACACTCTGCCATCACATTGCCCCCCCACCACGAGTACCACGCCCAAAGCTCCCAAATGGAGACAGATCAGTCTTGTTCACTCTCAGCCATGATGGGATAGAGATATGGCTTTTTCTCGAGGGGTGAGGATTGTATTTGTTTTTGTGTTTAAGGGATTGAAACATTAGCAGAGCTGGTAATAATGCCAGAGTGTCTCAGAACACAGGACCAGCTGCCAAAGCACAAAATGCAGGGGATCAGCGGGACGCCACCCTGCCATGGACACATCTGGGTCCCCCTGGGTCTCGTCCCCATTTATCCGAAATGCCTCATTCCCTGGAAATGCCACTCCACCCGGCTCTCTGCTGGAACCCCAAAATTACAACAGGTGAGCAGAACGGCTGATCACACATCATTCACTGGAAATGGATTATTTCACACACTACAAATATGCCTCTAAATGAGACTTCAGATTAAGGAAGCTTTTACTATCTCAAAATTCAAGAGTTCAGATCGAATATTCAATATACAGTAGAGAATTCCGATTAGGAATTCTATCCCCAACTATGCTCAGTGGCTTGGGGTTGCTCACAGTCAGCAGTTTCCAGATCATTCCACAGTAGGACTCCTAACAGGATTGAAATCAGACTGACTCCATCAGGACAGGAATGTTCCCCGTCAGGGAGAAGCTTCAACCTTCAGCTTTGGATCATTGTCTCAGTAAAAGGTGAATTTGTCTCTTGGAAATGGTCACTCTCTGCTCTTTAATCTCTATGGCCAGAAAAATCCAGTGTAGACGCATATGTAGAAACACACGCACAGACACACCCATGCACATATGCAGACAGATGCAGACACACAGACAGACACAGACACACACGCAGACGCACCCATGCACACACGCAGACGCAGATGCACGTGACGGCGTCAAAAATGGCTGCTGCCACCACACTGACCCCCTGAGGTGTTCCCTGCATTCAAAACCCTGGTCACCATGGAAACCCGAATGTTCCACTAAGCTTGGCTCTCTAGGCCAGATCGCAGAGGAGTCGGGCCGCACCAGGGCACAGGTGCTCGTCACCTGGCCATTTTCCATACCAGAACCAGACCAACATTGCCCTCGGGCGGCCAGGTGTCACTGGAGAGGAGCTGGAACCAGTGCCAGCAGCACTACTGCTGATCTGGGGGCCGAGGGCAGGACTGAACAGGCGGAAAAGGTAGCTCAGCATAAAAATCTACTCACCTGGATCAGAGAAATGTTGCTTAGCGTTAATCTGAAGAGATAATTCCTGCAGAAAGCAGCCAGAGGACACAGCGTTAGCAGAGACAGGCTACCTGAACACTTCCCATCTGCAGAGAAGGGCCCATTCACATTACCTGGCTCCCACGATCAGCTGGTTCCTGGTGAGGTCCAGGGCCAGCTGGGAGAAGTCCCTCACAGTGGGATGGGAAAAGATGGAGAGCCAGGGGCTGAGCACTGCGGGGGGACAAAGAGACATGGAGGGACACTGAATGACTTGGAGGGTCAATAGCAGCTGCAGCCGTTGGAGGCTCCAACCATAGGTACAGTGATGCAGGGTGGGGATGGGGTTGCACCGGGGTAGGGGCAGAGACAGCAGCGAGGGTCCTTCCCCCAGACTTGCATAGCAATTGAAACAAATTAAAAGAGAACAATTTAGCCAAAAAGACTTAACAGAAGATGCATGGAAACATAAAGCAGCAGCCCCTCCGCAACGCTGGGGGTATGTTCCTCACAGACAATGTTTGCCTGATTATGGCGATTCTGAAGCTTGCACTAATCAGAGAGAACGAGAAATGCACCTTTTTTTTAAAAAACCAATTTCAACACTTTATTAACAACCAGTTCCCCTTGAAAGCCATTGAAACAGCTTCACACTGCATTGTGACCTCAGTCGAGGGGCACTGTAATGCTGAATCAGGCTGGAGTGCTAGAGCCAGAGCCTCTGGCCCGAACCTCTGGACTGCAGGAAACAGGCCGTCGGCCTTATGATGAAAGTCTGACTTCTAGATCAACTCTCCACCTCGCGTATCCACTCAGGAGCTCATTCTATTGCATCAAGGGTAGCGTGGGGGGGATTGGGGGGGAGCGGTGAGAGCATCTGTATCAAATTCAAAACCCAGACAAGGAAACGCAGGTGCTTATCTGACTGTGACTCTGAGTGTGGGATAATTGGGTCCAGCCAGATGCTGGGCCGACAACGGCTAATTGGGAAGAGAATCGCGCAGTCGCATCAAAACCCCAGAGATGTCAAACAGGGGACGGCTTTCCTCCACTCCACGGATTACTGCGGGAAGCGCTTCGGGACTGATCGGGAACAGATGGCAGCCTGACACCAGCCGCAGTAAATCCAACCATCTTCGGTGACTGGGAGGCCATAGTTTTTCTGGAAGTTTTTCCTCACCTGACAGTTTGAGTCAGACGTCCACAGTCATTGTGAGAAACATTCATAGTCTAGTGCAATGGTCTCAAACTTTGTTTACAGTGAGAACTACTTCTACAAAGAACGCAATCTGGGTAGTTACACATTCAATACAAGTATATGTGTGTGTGTGTGTGTGTGTCTGTGTGTAAAGGAGTCAAAAATGCTGGACCCTTCACCTGTCAGTCATGGACGAGCAGGGTGCTGAGAGTCACTGCCTGGGCTGTGTGATGGATGAGGTGCAGTCGAGAGCGGAGCTTCGAGTAGCACGGCCAATAAGGAGTATACACAAAAGGAAAGGACGCTTATCGGCACAGATCCAAAACTAACATTGCATCAGCGAGCGAACCAGCGTAGCTCAGTCTGATGAAAACACCGGCGATGCTGGGTGAGCTCCCAAAGTCGCGATGCAGTTACAGGAATGCATTTGGTCAACCTGTCATGCTTGCCAAGTGGCTCCTCATAAAGTTAGATTGGAGTAAAATGCTACAATCAGGTAGCATGTAAAAAAGCCCAAAAGTAGAGCGACGCTGCTGAGTGCAACAGACAGGCCAGCGTGGAAAAGAGCAGTAAGACAACTCACACGTCCGCCCAGCTGGGGCTTACTCACTCTATAAAGGGCTTCTTAGCGTTCCCTTAACCCAAGGGCTACATTGGTTGAATGTGGTTCAAACTTCATCTCCTTCTGTTGGCATCCTGCACAAAGAACCAGCCCATGGAAGCCTTCATGCCCGGCCTTTCGACAGAAAGATGCTGATGGACTCCTCAACAGAACTTCGAGACTTTGATAAAAGATCCCTTTCACACATGTCCTGTGAATCACAAGGCCTTACAGAAAAAACCTAATCAGACCGTGATGTTCAAATACCCGCGGATCCCAAAGCGACAGATGATCTCCGTCGGACCAGCACTGTGTAAACTGAGCCATCTATTATGCTGGGAGTATTCGAGTGCAGTCTCAACGTACCAGGAATTAGGAAGTGACTTAATTAAGGTGACAATTGACAGAAAAGGAACAACTATGCAGCAATGTGACAGCATTACAG
Source organism: Pollimyrus isidori (assembly GCA_019775955.2). NCBI lineage: Eukaryota > Metazoa > Chordata > Actinopteri > Osteoglossiformes > Mormyridae > Pollimyrus > Pollimyrus isidori. The sequence continues at coordinate 5,403,478 of JABFDZ020000039.1, forward strand.
ACTGACCTCAGAAAACGTGACAGGCTTTGGGGGCCGACATCACAGACTCACTCACCACATGCTATCTGTACTGCATTCTGGATGCTAATTACAGTAGCTTAACGCTAATTAGCTGTCAAGCATGTTCGTCCAACGTTCTCCCTCGACTTGGTCTTGCCAAGTCGTGTCAATTAAACCTTTCCGTTGACGGAAAAGTTGCACGGAGAGAAATAACATATTTGTGATTGAATTATGGCTGGCAACCTTGGGAAATACTCACAAATGGTCTGCGCATCACAGGCTATAGTCTGCTAGTGGGTTATAATGTTTACTTAATAGATTTCAGGAGGTGAAACAATATTGGAGGAAAGATTTTCCTAATTAGCATTGTAATCGTGCCTCTTGTTTGCTCCAATATCCTTTGAAGCGTAACTGTTAATGAAGGACGAATATTTGAGACGCATATCATATCAGGGACACTAGCACCGTTGACTGGGTTCTCTCTCGCTCAGTATTCCAGCATCAGGTGCAATCTGCCTGGAAAAATGGGGATCTGTCAGACCAGTGGTCATGAAGGCGTCACTAAGATTCCCGGGAGACCCCAGGAGAGACCAAGAGGTCCCGGGGTGATGGCGCGGCACACCAGTGCAATATCAGCATTTTTGTAACCCCATCAATGTCTGTTATTTGTAATGAATTCTTATTTCAATGCAGTTTGATCTGCTCACTGTGCTTCTGAGGCTCAGCTACAGGCCAATAACAGCCCCGGCTGTTCAACAGAGGGAGCAACACAGATTCTACCAGCTTTCATCCGGTCCCCAGCCTACAGGGAAGCGGTGACTTATCGACAACCCTCAGTCTTTTTGTTAGAGCCTCCGGGGCTGCTGGACCAGCTTTTTCCTTCCCAGACAGCTCGCATACCTTCCCGCTTGCTTTCCCCTGCACGTGAATCCCTGGGGGCCTGTGGGATGGGGTG
>JABFDZ020000039.1:5404453-5425956 GCA_019775955.2 Pollimyrus isidori
AGGGTGTCTCACAAAGGCACCAAGGCCAAGCACTGGGCAGCGAGCCTCAGCGACGCGGCAAATCCGATTTCTCCTCCAGAGTGCTCACTGACAATGGGAGAAGGGGACGGGGGAGGGATTGAAAGCGGTGGAATCTGGAGGGCAGGGAGAGGGTACGCTCCGGGTATTTGGGGGGCAAAGTCAAAACATTCACAGGGCAGAGAATGGGGAGGCTGAAGTGTGACAAACAACTAGTGAGAGTAATTTTTGGACGAGCCAGTTCGACGCGTCTGCTTTGACTTACCGGAGCAGTGTGATCGCTAGCAGCTCCCAGATCCAGAAACAGCAAACGTTAACAAGAAGGGTGTAATTAAGCCGGTTGAGCCAATTTTCCTCAGCGGCTACATATGGTCGTCAGAGTAACCGACAGCTGCAGGCCTGGGACGGGGTGCATGGAAGAGCGACCCTCTGAAATCGCAGTGGACTCTGCTGGCCGACCTCAAACCGGTGCTTGGCCTCTGGGGTCAGCTGCTTCCCCACTGTTCCGCAAACCCCTCTTACGAAAAGGCCCATCTTGTGATCCACGAGGATTATACTGGTGCGGTGCGCAGGTGAAAGAGTGGCTCCCAGTGCTGGGCGAGCGGCCATTTCTGCTTAAGCACCTGTCCTTTGCAGGAAACTGGATGCAGGAGGTAGAAAACGAACATTCAGTTCTCTAAACCCCGCATTCGTCCTGAAGGTCCCACACCTGCAACATGCCCGCTATCATGCAGTTAACTAGTAAAGACACCAGTGTCACAAACCATGGACAACTTACACGCGAGGACATCCTTAAAGGGACAGTGACCAAACAGTGACCTCGCGGACGTGTGCTCAGTCCCAGGCAGGGTGTGCGCCCAGACAGCCCCAAACCTGCATCGAGCTGCCACTGTGACACAACGTGAAAACAGACCCCGTGCCACCTCACCCAACTCCTAGGCTGCCTGGTGGACGCCATAACCAGAGCCATGTGACTCGGCTTGGCTCAAGAAGCCTGTGTGGGGGGCTGCAGTTCCTCAAAGTAGACGGCAGATTCACGTCCGCGCTTCATTAACCTGGCTGAGAGTCACACACACGGCACAAACACAATAACGCTAAATAAACAGTAATTAATGCAGGCGCAGCTGCATTTAAAAACGATGAATAACACCCTATAATTAGCTCTCTGTATGAGCGAATGCTCATGGTGTTCACTGCTTGGAGGAAGAGCGGGACGTGGGGTGAGGATGGGTCCAGAAGAGCGGACTGGCTGACATTTGAGCAGAATCACATGGGCCAGGGGGCCACAGCAGCCTGTGAAGCCACTCCTGACTCTTTAATCCCGTTAGCAGTGACCCTGAGCTGCCCCTCATTCACCAAACTATTATCCTCACTGGACCTCAGCTTTGCAGAAGTGCCTTAAATTTAATAAATGGTTTGAAATAAACTGGAATTAGGTTATTTTTTTAGTATTTCATAGTACACTGGCAAGCCCACACAAGCCACACCGTACAGCCAACATCCTGTCTCTGTTCGACTCCTGCAAATAGAGCAGCAGTAAGTCTTCTTCATTTAAAAGTAAAGACACTACAGCCAAAGTCACATGGGAGCGATTTGTCCACCTCATGCCAGCAAGTGCAAGTGACCAATGAGCAGGGATATGACCGGCCAACGAATGACTAATGAGCAGGCTTGTGTCCAATGAGAGATCAATGAGCAGATTCGCTGGTTCTTATGAGCCCCGGTCCATTGGTACACCTCATGTTCTATATACATCCTCCTAAGGAAAAAATAGGGTCATCTTCCATGAAACACTCGGGAGTACTCTGAAACGGCCGCTGCATAGCCGCCTGCTCCCCTCCAGCGGCAGATCGATACTCACGACATTTCCAGGGACAGGCTCACAGCAGGAGCCATGACAGCCACCAAAAGACAGACAGGTGCACTGCAGAGGATGTCACTTCACAGGCAACCACTTGGTGGCTCGACGGCGCCCGCATGACAGAGACACATCAGCACACATGCCATCACGGGGGCGACGAATTATTCCACACATTCAATGTGTAATTTCTGGCACATTATGCAACTGCGCTTAAATCATTAAAGCAATGCATTCTCAACAGATAGACCTAACTCAAAATACAAAATACTACTCCTGAAATAAGACCAGAGGGTGTACTACAAAGTGGGTTTACTGGTTTATCAAGGTTTCTTGAGGCTTACTTCCAAGTTGTGTGTGCTATGAATCATTGCTCACTTTTAGATTAAAACAGGTTTGAGTCCTGCCTTTTCAACAAAAATACACCCTATATAAGAACCACCCTTACCGGTAGATATTAGAGATGGGTCACACCAAAAAATATTAAGGTTTTTATGCTGTGACCCCATACTGATATTCGTTGCCGGCAAATTAAATTTGCCAGGGGAGGAGGGGTACAGAAAACAAAATTTGCAGCGTGGGGCAGGTATTACCTACCTCCTACTTATCAAAGGGCAAGTCCTAGTGTGTTTCATTAGCTCGCAATGCCAACACCGCCCCTTTCATGTAAGTGGTCATTGACAAACTGTGATTCAACTTATTGAGTTCATAAGCATCGGTGTATTATCATGTGACGCTGTTTACAGAAATTAGGGTCCACCTGATTCCATTATATTAACTCCAGGTATGTCAACACACTGCGCCCCACTGGATGCTATGAACCAGACAAAAACAGATTAGCCTAAACCATTGATCTCAAACTCCAGTCCTGGAGGGCCAGAGCCTTGCACATTTTTGGGTTTCCCCTCATTTACCACACCTGATTCACATCCTTGTGCTAATTACCACACAGTTCTTGAGCTGAATCATTTATGGTGAAACAGGGAAAGAACTAAGCTATTCAGGGCTCCGGCCCCCCAGGACTGGAGTTTGACACCCCTGGCCTAAACGCTAAGCGATGCGCGTCACACCATACGAACATAAACAAATGTGAGGATAACCATAAAGCATGAACGCTCGTTCCTTCAAAAAAGGCCCATCTATCTGCTGCTGACTGATGCCACAAGTGTAACCTCGTGAAATTTAGTGGATTCTCTGTGAAATGTAGTTACTGCAGGAATATTTTGGCACGGGGGTGGTTTGCCAGCTGGAAGCACAAGGCTGCCTAAGAAGAGCAGGTGACAGAGCCTTGACTCACCTTGGAAGGGAACGACGGGATGTTCTTGCCTGGCACACTCCTCGGGGGGCTGAGTGGCTGGCGTGAGCGAGGGAGGTGAGGAGAGCAGGGGCTTCTGGGAGCGCACCAAGGGGGAGGAGAGGAAGAGCAACAGCAGCAGGAGAGCTGGCGAGGGCAGCAGCAGGCGGCGGGGCCTGGGTGGGCCAGCGTCCCGCTCCAGCGTAGTCATGGTGGAGCCGACTGCTCCTCTGGCTGGCAGGGTGGTCCTTCAAAGAAGTACCTGTAGGGGGCGACAACAAGCAAATGACGATAGGTAATGATGAGAACCAAGCAAGCTCTAAAGCTACCACGCATGCCCAGCTGCCATCTCAAGGCTTAATTTAAGCTCAGCACTGTTTACTACTGCATCAAAGTCAATGTCAGGAGGTCCCCAATGTGGCAGAAATGTCACACTCACATCAGAAAGATACAGAAAGTTTGAGAATGAACTGTCATGCCAACCTCCTCTCCGAGCCAGACCATCAATAAAACAGCTGCCTATGGATTCAGTTGCCAGCGTCATCATGCCAGCAGTCCTTACACTATGTACCAATATCAAACAGTCGATCCACTGCAGCGTACCTTAACATTGTCAAATGTCCATTATCTTTTTAGGAGCTGTCAAAAATAGCAAGTAAATGAGGAGAGTAAATGGAGCTCAGAAGGAACTGTGCTCCACGGCAGTGTTTCGCAATACCTGAATGCTAAGCCTGAATGCTTAGCGGGCCACTGCATGAACACTTGGCCAGCCAGTTAGGGTGGGATGGCTACCGGCATAGGGCTGCAGCCATTTCGCCTTCAGGGTTGAAGGAAAATTTACACGGCCAAAGAATGGAACTCCTTTTTCATATTCGGCTGTGGTTCTGAAAGGTCTGTAATCAGGTTGTCAATCTTGTTCGATGGGCCAATTATGAGCCTTTCAGGCTGTTGTTTCAGGCAGATCCATAACAAACATGATGATGAGAATGACAGCAAATGCCGCAGGATACTAGGGCTGAATTCAGCAGGCATACCTTAACATTGTCAAATGTCCATATAGTCCCTAGTGCGACACTGTATGGATCTCACTGCAGCACACAGCCTCCTCTCAAACAAACAAGACGGACACAGGAAGATCAGTCCATTCTGCAGTTCTGGACCAATCAATGGGGACAACAAAGACCTGGGATGCCTGATAGCTCGCCTCAAGAAAGGGGTGTCAAAGGTTGCAGTGGATAAGAGAACCCTAATTACACCTGAAATGTGTATGGACACCCCGGCAGTAATGATGCCTGTTTGACAATAGCCAAACATCTTATATTTACCATTCTGCACAGGGGATTCTTCCTAACATGAAAAGTATTCATAGCATTACTGTCCTGGCTGAGCTATTCAACTAATAGTAAATAATTCATGGCCCATTACTGCATGCTTAAAATTTTCACAGTAGCAAAAATGCTTATGGTTCAGCACTGTAAATGTCGTCCTTCTTAATTGGGTAATAAATAGTCCTGGATAAGGGGTACAGCATGAGTCCCTGCCAGCTACCTACCATGTTTTTACGCCACAAGCCGTCGCTAATTAGCCAGTGGAACGCTGATGTGCGATTCTTGTCAGCAGTGCCAGTCCACACGAGACAGTGTGACGAGAGCTCACACTACTGCTCACTAGACCGAACCAGAACAGCCGTATGAATGTGACGCATGCAGATGCACCGATCCGGGGCTTGCGATGGCTGGTGATAGTCATGAGCAGAAGGTCACAGTTCTGCCCATGGCCTGAGAGGACCCAGGCTGAACCGGCATCTGTAAAGGTGCACGATCGCCCCCCCAGAAATATTCTGTGATGTGTGAGTTAAGACTCAGGCTGTTATTAGCTGGTATTGAGCTGATCACTGACACCAGCAGTACTGAGGTAAGTCCCCCCCCCCCCAGGGAAAGTTGAGTGGTGTTTGCACACAAGCAATAACAACACGCAATGGGGGGCAACAGCATCGTATGCACACATAGCCCAGTAAAAGCTCCCCACACAGGGTCTGGAATTCAGGCCTCTGCTCTCCACTACGGATACCAATGAGTAGCCAAGGCGACAACATTTAGGAACCTGAGTAAAGCATCCAAGTTAGGACCTGCTGACTGTCCCCGGAAAGCACCCCTGGGAGAATGCCCCCTTCCCCCGATTCCTATCTAACGGACAGGGCCCATTTTCCTGCTCATTTCCTCAGAGTGAATCACCAAGGGAATGCAGCCAATCGACAGGCTCCTCTCCCTTTATGGAGCCCATGTCGGGGGGCGGGGGGGTTATATGGTGCCCCCACTGGGACATTCCAGCTCCCGAACTTACTGCTACCCTCAACTGCGAAGGCACTGTTCGGCAGAGGTCGCAAAACCTGTGGGGCTGTCGATTTCTCTCGACACACCGCAGAACCTGGAGTGCAGCTCTCCAGCGAAAGGCGCTTCCACCCGGCCTGGCTTTTGTGTGCTGCGCCCTTTCACGCAGAAGGTAGCTTTCTTCCCTCGCTCAGGGGAATACACTTAATTACAGCTCAATGGAAAATTGCTCATCTGAATCGTATCTGAATCGATTAGATGCTGATTAAATTGCTTTTTGGTCCATCAGGGCCTGAAGCCTACAAACATGACACCTTTCACATCAGAAGAGAGACTGACTGTGTTTTACACAAGCCTGCCCGTCATGTTGCTTCTTCAAATTCCCCTCTAAATTAAACTACAGCAATCCTTCATCTCAGTTACATTAGTACTGATTCTATTCCCCAGATAAATGCATAAATGATAAATCCAAAACATTATTTGATTTGTTATTCTCCCTGTGTCAACAACGTCATAATTACACATATGAAAAGTCTTCTGTTGGGAGTACACTTTGGCAAACGCGTCATTCAATTTCAATATCTAAACAATATTATCGCTACTGGTATGACTCGTGCTGGTAGAGTGTAATTGGATTTGGAAGAGCAGGAATAAAACAGCTACTCCCTGCACTCAATTAGACCGGAAGAAGAAGACATTTCCAATTGGTTAAAGAACAGACTAAAATTCAGAAACCTAAATTAGTCCTTTTTAAGTGACGTGAACTGTAACTGTATGAGCATCATTACAGTTACAACCTACAGAAAATACCATCCAGAGGGAATATTTGGGGTCAAACGGGAAAACACCTGTGTGTTTATAACCCAACAAGAGAGGCACACTTATGTGGTCAGTGGTGGTAGTAAAAACATCTTATTGATCAAGGTTAGTCAAAACCCCTGGACTTCAGCCCAGGTGAGCGCATGCATTAAAACTCCCCTACCCGACAATGAGACTTTTGCCAGAAGAAGGTCAGTGCCACCTTCAGCACGGGGGGCAGAAGGACACCCACGCCGAGTGCAAAGTGGAGGGTTCTTGTGTTTTTCTGAGGACGCACATTGTATACAGGCTGTTCCAAAGGCCACCCCTCCCTCCCTGGCATGGCATGCAGTGTGTCTCTGAGCCCCTGAGCCCCTGAGCACGCACGGATTACAGACACCATGTCCTGATACGCTCTCCTCCCTCACGGAAGAGGAGGCCGGTGCAGGTATGGCCTAAACGTTGGGGAGTGTCAGGTCATCATGACCGAGCTCCCGTGTCTGACTACGTCGCTGCCCGGTGACACTTAGCTGGACACCTGAAGTGTGAAAAGACTTTGGAGCCCCCAATACACACACGCACGCACACACACACACACACACACACACGCACGCACGCACGCACGCATGCACGCACACCACAGCGCTCCGCATGGTGCCATTTCTACAGTAAAGTCTGAGGAGCTTTGGTTTGGTGTACGACACCACGTCCACGCAGGACCGATACCTGGTAAATTACAGAGTCCAGCACCGTTCAATAGATTCCAGCACAGCCATTATGAAGAATAAGTACCCAATCAGTAGCGACAATATGAGGAATAAGTACCCAATCAGTAGCTTGCTAATCCCAGTACCTGCAATCATCTAAAACAAGGTGAAGTAAAATTTCATTTTAGAAACCTCACGTTTCTCTGAAGGACATTCATCCATCCATCAATCAAGTTGTTCTCCAGGACATCTAGTACACACGAGATGGGATTCCAGTTCCTTTGACCAGAAAGCATCTCATTTTATTTGTTTGTAAAACCATGGCGTAAAAATGTGACCTTTTTTTTTTTACCATTTATGTAAATAATTCATAAAGTCCAATCAAAGGCATGTCATCACACTCATAAACTTCTGGACATTAACCCAGTTCCCAATGTCAGCGTACAGCAGCACGTCCTCCTCTGTGGTGAATGTAAACCTGCCTTTCAATCACAGGTGCAATATTTCATCTGAACCCCGCCCCCCAACACACTCACACACGACGTGGACAGTGCACCAGTGCCACATTCATTACCAGTGTGTTTGGATCTGCACCATTCAGGTAACACCGTGAGAAGTCAAGAGCCTAATTATACGACAGGCAATAAAAATCATTTTATTTTCTTCAAAGCTTGTAGTCCGAATACTTGTTGTTATATAGCACACACACCTAATTTTTCTGAATTGTGTGAATTTTCTATTAAACATACTCTGACGCCGTACCATGATAGCAAATAAACAAATTCAAAATAAACAGATTTTGTGTAATTATACAAATTAAACAAAAATTCCCAGTTACGTATATATATATTAGCAAATTTTTAAGTAAAACATATTAACTAAATCAGCATATATTTGCAGTACTGCCTTCATACAGGATGCATTGCCCAAATAACGTATGGTGATGTCATGCAAAATTAGTCAGTTAATCTAGGTACAAGCTAATGAAGGTTGGGAAAGAGGAATAATAAAAAAGTAGACTGTCAGAATCAGCAAATCAGCGGAGGCATAAGCTGGAAAGGAGACTCTTGTTCAAAAAAGGGGGGCATCTGTGTTATTTAGAATTGATTTGGTTTTAAATCATCCAACATGGAGCCAATTTCAGTATTATGCAAGTTTTGCCATTATAGCACTGATGCTTTGTACCCTCCCTTACTTATTCACGTAAGTTACTCTGCACAACACACCATTTAAATATTTCACTGTTTGTTTCGAAAGCTGTGCCCCTTGATGCTTTCACTTGTGTGCTTTTGTGTTCCGTGATACAATTTGGCTCACAGTTTTGTTATAGCTAAAGTTAATATCGAGATCTTCAGACTTTTTGCAAAATAGTTGCCCCCAACTGGAAATGATACATTTCATGTACTTGATATATTAACAAAATATTTTTATGTATTAAAGGGGCAGGGCATATTACTCCTCCCAAAACCTAGAAAAAAATACTGTGATATAATACCATTACCATCATATCACCCAACCAAACACACTTGTTAATATTCATATCTTTGTAGGGACTCCCCATTCATTTCTAAGGGAAAAAAAACTATTCCCAACAATGACAACTTTACCCCCAACCAGCCATAACCTTAACCATCAGTAACAAAGCAAAACACAAGACTTTTGACATTTTCCGTTCTTTGAATTTTTATAAAATTGTGTTCTGAGACTGAAAAAATGGTCCCCACAATACCTATACAGGTTTTTATTACATTGTCAGGACATCTGATAATATATACATCACCCGCACGTAGACACGCACACGCGCGCACACACGCACACACACACGCACGCACACACACACACACACACACACACACACACACCTCTGCCTCTCCTAAAGTTTACACTTCAAATCAGACCGACTCATTGATTTCCTGTCCCTTAGTCAATCCACCGAGTTCCCCCTTTGCCCCACTGGACTCTGTAACATTATTAGACATCATTAGCATTACCTGTTTAATTTACACACACATGGGGGGGTACAGAGAGCCTTACCCTTCCCTGCTGCATCCCGGACCTGCCTCCAGAAAACACATAATTAATTAAGCTGGTCACACTGGCAGTGAGACAGTTATAATTCCCACTGGGGAGGGTTCAGAAGGTGCACATCAGAAGGAGGAAAAGAACAAAGGCAGCCAGAGCCAGGCTACAGTCACTGGGAGAAGGTCTACGACAATGCCGGAGAGGCACGTCACCCTAAAGGCAGTGCGGAGGATAGAACATTAAGCAAGCAAGCAGGTCTGAACCAGCAGCACTGAGGCTATATTGGAAGCTGGCGTGACGACCTGGGCCCAGCATCAAAGGGTGGTTATAGGGGCTGGAAACAATAAAGAAACATAAATGAATGTGGCATAGCAGGGGTGGGCAATTTCAGGCCTGAGCGTCACACTCTTTATTCCACCACAGCATTTAGATGCTTTATTGAAAGCAATTATTTAGACAGTGGGTCACCTGACCCGGTGTTTCACATGTAAATCAGGCACCAATTAAAATCACCGCAGAAACCTGCGGCACCACAAAGGCTCTGAAACTTGGAGTCACCCATCAATAGGCTGCACCTATTCAAGACGGCAGTGTTCCAAATGGGCGACATCTGAAAGAGCTGATCTGTCAAAAGTCGCCGTGTCTCCGGGGCCACGCTGAAAGACCGAAATCGAAAAGTGCAATAACTTGGAAGGTTGATGTGCCTTGAGGATAAACTCTTTACTGTCACTGTACAAACTGAAAGTGACATACTGGAGACCGCAGCGGCTCAGCTAAGGCAACTTCTGCATGCAGATTGTCACGCCAGCCAGATCTGTTTGAGTGTGCGTTTGAAGCAGTTGGCTTCATTCTACTGAAGCGAAGGTACCAGCCACTGTTGCTCTCCCCCTCCAATGAGTACAGAGCCCTCCCACATGGTACCAGCAAATCAGCTATGTGGAAAGAAGGCCTGGCTCACAGTAGCACAAATTAGAAAACTACATCTGCTGCTGTCACCCTTCTGCTGGACGTAGATGATGTTGGTTACAAACTGGACATGATTAAAGTCTGGGCAGAAAACTGGAACAAAAAAAAAAAAAACAAATCAAGAAATCAAAAGTAACATTTTAAAAGTAACGCCAGTTAATAGGGCCACATGCATCTCAAGTGCACAAGACATACTAATTAGTCCTAAGTACAATTATAAAACCAGACAGACAAGGGAGATTTTCATTAATTACTTACTTCCAAGATCAAACAAATCAAATTAAATTCCACATAGTTTGCAAACTCAAACAACGACGCAAGGGACCTGTGTTTACACAGCAAAAGTCAATGCCATGTAGCTACAAGAAAATACGGACAAGAAGCCATGTGTGGAACCTGCTGTGCCTACAGCAGTGTAGGTTAAGTTAAGGTTAGCCTGAGATGGAGAGCTCATTAAATGACCACTTTCACTATGGGAAGGTTGTCATGTAGGTCACAGACTGTACCATTTCTCCATTGATGATGGGGATAATATCCAAGAGAGAATGGCTGACAAAATGTCCTCATACACCCCAGATTATGAATCGTTCCTGACTGTACCATTCGCCAGTCATTATAGGGATCCTCTAGTAGCCAAGAGAGAATAACTGACCAAATGAAGCCTTCATATATTCCAAATCGTAGATCATTCATGGACTGTACCATTCTCCAGTGATGAAAGGGATCCTTTCTGATGGTGCTCACCCCCATGTGATACCCAGGGAGCATGAAAACTGCATGAAAAGTTTCTACTAAAAGCTCCATTCGTCTGTTAGTAGAGAAATCTGAATAATCAGCATCCTCTTAATATTCACCAATACATAATGACAGGGAACACCCACCCATCCATCCATCTATCCATCCTCCAAACCATTTATCCTTCTGGGTGGCGGGAGGTCCGGAGCCTATCCCGGAAGCCACGGGCACAAGACAGGGAACAACTCAGGACGGGGGGCCAGCCCATCACAAGGCACATTCACACACCATTCACTCACACATGCACACCTATGGGCAATTTAGTAACACCAATTAGCCTCAGCATCTCTTAGGATTGTGTGTGGGGTGGTGGGGGGACCAGAGTACCTGGAGGAAACCCCACAACGACATGGGGAGAAGATGCAAACAAATATTAGACAGAGGATTTAGTGGTTGAAATTAATTATCTGCTTTTGTTGGCTTTATATTGAAATGATCTTGACCGTAAGACTGTAGTCATGGTCAGATGGCAGAAGCCAGTGCATGATGCTAAAAATGCTCTGCAGGGTGGGGATACGAACTTCTCCCCAAAATGAGTTTCATGAATTTACTTTAGAACAGATGAAGCTGAAATGTCAGCACAAGCGAGCTGCTGCCTTGTCCTGTCAGATGCTCACGTTCGTCTAACGAGCTGCTTTGCATGCACGGGAAAACAAATATTGATTCTCTTAAGGAGATTGAGCTCAGGGGGCTGAGGCCGAAAGCCCCACGGATTCAAATGATAAATCAAAGAGGCAGAAATGGAGAGTTCGGGGCTAAAATCGTGGCCTGACCTGACGCACGCAGAGTGACACCAGGGGGCTGCATAATTAGCTGAAGGGAGGCGATGGGAGCAGGGGCACAAAGGCAGCATTGAGGTCCACTCTCAGTAGCTGTCATCCCCCGTCCCGTTCATTAGCCATGGGTATTGTGCCCACCAAGGCCAGTGCCCCTGGCTGCACCATTTAGCTACGCATTAAAGAAACACTCGTCTTTAAATTGCAGAGCGTCCCAAGGCAGAAAATCACTGCTTTGCACAAAAACACGCTGACCTCACAGGGCCTGAAAAGGCAAAGGGACAGACAGAATGGACGTGGAATACATCATTCATAAGCTTCCATAACTCCATCCACAGAGATAAAGGGGCATGCGGTCGGAACATCTGTCCTTCAAACACTGAAGTGCACCTCTGTTACTAATTTGGGCCACCAGGGAGGCCGTCCCTGCTCCCTGCTCAAAAAAACCTGGGTGCAGGTCTCAGGGATACGTGGAAATGGCCAAATGCAGGAACTTTCAGCTCCTCATCTCATTACTGATCTGCTATGCTGGGATATATTTCTTAAGTTGGGCAACTTTTCTCCTGGCTGTCGCGCTCCGCTGGGTTCTACCGTTTGACCCTCGCTTCTCAACATCATCCACTCCCGACTTAGCCGTTCAGTGCGATGGCCCCCCTGGAGCCGCCGGTGGTGGGCAGGTGGGGAGGCACTTTAGCGACAGGCTGCAATTTTGCCTTCCATTTGTCACCAGGCTTCAGACAGCCAACAGTGGTAGACAAGCAATTTAGGCCCTTGCAGTGCCAAGAGTGATGCAATGCAGGCGGCCTGCTGGACGCCCCTATTCAACTGCAGTCGAAAGTACCCTTCCCTCACTGGCACTGCGTGGCTGGGGACAGACATGCAATTTTAATAACCCCTCATACCCACCAAGCATCTTTTGGGGAACTTTTGTGTTATAAAAAGTAATTTTAGAAGTATTAATCTGTTTTTGTCACCCACAAACAAACAAAAAAAATCTATTAATCACAGATAAGCCATTTTGAAGAGATTGTTGTGACACTGTCTAGCGGAGATCCACATCTGACATTGTGACACTGACGGAAATTGTGTCCGCACCCAAAAACCAATTACTCATTGAATATCAGGACGAAAGAAAACAAAATTAAATGCTTTGATGCAGACGGACTTCATCAGACGCTGTGAATTGCTCAAATTCGATTCAGAGCCCGGCAGGAGGGTGACAATCTGCAGCAGTTAGCTGGTGAAAGACTATGTCTCCCAATGTTTGCTATATTACTGCATGGATGCCCTTTTTTCTATGGCTGCTTTGGAGGGGTGGGGGGGTTCGGGGCTAGCTGGATTAGGTTCAGTGAGTGAGTGGATTACTCCCCCTGCCCCTCATTCCCTGTCATACATATTTACTGATTTGCCCCCGGTAACCCAGTCCATGATCGCAATGCCAGTCCATCTTGTCACCCACACAGTGCCAGTTTGCTCCTCACCCCACCGACTGAAACACGTCATTTATTTTTCACGATTAGTTTCTGTTGAGCCTTCCTGTCCCTGCGGCCGAGCCATGCGGTTCCGTTCGCTGCGGCACCCCGAGACCCCTTCACAGCCGTCAATAAAATATATTCGGAATTGGCTGCTAGTCCGACAGTATCTAAACATCAGCTCTCTCACCAGTCACCATTTACATTTCATTCTATTTAATTATCCTGTGCCGTTATCCAAAGTGCCTGAAGATTGGTGCCAAGATGACCAAAAAAAAAAAAACAGCCCAAGAAACAGACTGATTAGAATATTCATTGGAAAACAATAAAAATATAAATGGCTTTCAACTTTACATCTACAGTAAATGGTACTTAGTTATTACATGTACATATAATGGCAGTATACAGTCTGTAGTATAGAGGTGCTTTAAGAAAGCAATCCAGCATATAGTGGTGAAGTATTTCATTTTTTTGGGGATCACACTTAGACAGCTGATTAACCTCAAAAAGTGAAGTTTCCATCGATTCCTGGTTCCGTGGAACACGCTGCTCATGAGGGTGCAAGGAAAATGATGGGATGTCCTAGGAGACACCTGGACACGGCTACTGAAGATGAACCTTCTAGATTAGTTACCTGCTTGAAACACATCACCTCATCGGCTTCAGCCTCTCCTCCCTAGGGCATCCTCTTCCTGACGAGGCAGCTCTCCCCCCAGTACCACCCACTGCCTCCAGGCTGGGCTTTCAGATGACGCACAGCCACACTCAACACTGTAAATCTTTCAGCTACTGCCCTTATGTATGCGTGTGCAAAGAACACCAAGGCCATATTTCACAGGGGCAAAGCCACAGGCTAATAAGTGGATACATCTCTCTCTCGGGTGGTCGCCCAGGCAAGAGGGAAGGGTCACCTCGAGGGACATTTATCATCACGGCGTAAAATGTGAGCACCTATATTGTCCAAAGATTTACTAGCGCTTGTAATGCGTCAGGACAGAACTGCAACACCCATAAAACAGAAATGCTTAATGAAGACCCTTGAGGCAGTAAATATGGCCACACTGTAACGATTCCTAGCTCATATCTGGCCACAGCAAAAGCCTTTTATCGAAGGAGGATCATAAAGACTAAAGTCATAAATCAAAGTGTGTGAAAGCAACATAAACACACATGATGAGGAAGACATCCGTGGGACTGGCAGGTAAGAACAAGCTGTAGAACATCTATTCTTGGCTGAACTCTAATTTCCCGTGAAAAATAATAAACATTTAGATTAGGTGTTGCTAGGCTGCTTAAAAAGAACAACAAATCATTAAAGTCATGGTGGAATAATTGAGATAAAATCTGCCTCCTGTTTTAATTGCTGCATGATTTTGCAGCAGGATTGCTCGTTATCAGAGTATGACCCGGCACCTGCGCAGATGTGTAGAACTGGAGTGAGAATAGACACCTCAGTTTAGCAGGCACGGCCTCAGAAATATAGATATAGTGACTGTGTAACAAATTAATGAAACACCAAAAATAACCAGTAACTGTCCAATCTAATTAATTAGGCAATGAAGTCACACAACAGATTAATGAGTTTTTGAAGGCACTGTCAGTGGCAAAGACTTCATGACTGTCAGTGATTAATTCTAAAGTCGATGTAAATAATTGAAAGAGAAACACAGAATTTGTTTTAATAATGGACGGCTACAGCAAATTCTGAACTGATTCATGAACTTTTCAGAGATGAGTGCTGGAGGTCAGTTCCTCTCTAGAAAGGCTGCCATCCCACCCCTGACAGCAGAAAACACAAACAGAGCATCTGCAGCCGACCAGCACAGAGAACAGATGGTTCTCACGACGCACAGCTTTTGCTCACACCCTGAGCCTTAATCCTGTTGTTGTGCAGAACGAAAGTTATTTTGAAGCAAAAGTCTTCGACTCTCACTACTCTGACCTTGTACTGTTCTGATTGTACCCTGAAAAGGAGCAAGGCTAATAAGCCCTTTTGTCAAAGGGTCCTAATTGAAGAGAATGTTGAAAGAGATGAAGGGCCGTACTGGTTAGAAACGAACAAGAAAAATTGTTCTCATCTCAGAGCTGCTGCTAAACTTAGACAGATGCGGAATCCACAGAGATGAAACATGGAAACGATCAAAGCTGAAAAACAGAAAACTTGCAAGTGGCTTAGTGGACCAGGGAACCACTACATCACATTGGGCCAAAGTGGACCAGGCTACCATCACAGTGTACCAGACTACTGCCACATTGGGTCAGGCAAAAGCAGATTGGGCTACTACCACCATACCACCATGTTCCAGACTACCACCATACCACCAGAGGCAGAAGCGGAATGGACTACCACCTTAGTGTGTCAGGTCAAAGCCGACCAGGCTCCCACCATGATCTATCAGACTACCACCATGCTGTATCAGGTCAAAGCCAAAGTCAATCAGGCTCCCACCATGATCTATCAGACTACCATCATGCTGTATCAGGCCAAAGCCAAAGTCAATCAGGCTCACTAAACAAAGATTGCATTACTAAACGATGCAGATGTTCCCCAAAATCACTGTTCGAACGAACGTTTGCAAACACTGTCATTAAGTTGTATAGTTTGAACTACAGCTGGAGAGCTGTAGTTAGAAGCTTAGTTCCGGGTAAATACATCAACGATGGTGGAAAATGCAGTCTAAGAATGGTAGCTACCATGTAAGTAAGCTGAAAATATTAATCTTGCTGCACAAACATCTATAATGTCAATGCTTTGAAAATGTAGGTGTGATAGTACTTTGTATATACTTCTCTGTTCGTGAGCATGGTCGTTTACCCACCTTGTTTGTGCTTTATGGTAGAATTCATTACATAGATAAATAAAGGGCTGCAGAATTATGACATCAAGTAATCACATCAAGGAATATCATGATAACTATAAAACCAAAAAGAAGATAAAGTTACCCGAAAACAAGTATTGCCAAATATATCCCATGTATCAACAGAGTGTGCCTAGTAAGTTGGTGTTGTCACGAGTTGTGTCAGCAGATGCAAGCAGTGCTGGCAAGTGTGATATGATTATCACGCACGCGCACATGGCAAAGACGACGCTGAAACGACGCATCATTCAGTGATTATGTAGACACACAGTATTTTGAAGAAAACAGGCCAAAAACATGGGCAAACGAACAGCTAAAAATAAGGAATAGCTTCATAATCATTGACAGCTTCCGTTGTATTATGGCTGTGTAAGTGAGATACCTAACATACACGGCTGGGTGTTATATACACACCTGTCTATCCCACTGAGCCGTTAAAAGACTATATAAAAATGATGGATCAGGAGTTTGAGTGCTTATAGTGGGATTAAAATAAAATAAATTAAACAAAATTATAAATAGAGCTGATGTCTCTCATACATAGTAGTTATATTTTTTCCTTCTACAAGAAGCATCGTACAACTATATTATTACACTATTGCTATTTTTGACTGAATATAGTTTTGTTATATGACTCACACAGTACTATTACTGGTAATAATGTAATATCGGCACAACTGTCATATTTAGAAACAATATTACCAAGTTTGTTAGTTTTTGCACATGACTTCAGTCAGGCCAATCATCACTGGAAGCATTGTAGTTCAAACTACGGTAGTTAAAAGCTAATGTGTTTCAAACTGCTGTGTACGATGGTTTTGGGAAACAGTCGTACTTTGGATGTTGGTTTGAACTAACATAGTACGATGCATCGTTAATGTTAACTTCCGTCATTGTTTGGGCAATGCACCCCAGGCTGCAACCATGGTGTACCAGACTACCACCCTACTGCGTCCGGCCCAAGCTGACCAGGCTACCGCCACACAGCACAGTGTACCAAGCTACTGCCACAATGATTTAGAATAAAGTGGATCAGCCTACCAACAAGCTGTACCAGGCTTCCCCCATAACACTTCAGCTTAAACTGGACCAGGCTACCACCACACTCCACCAGGCTTCTGCCACATAACATCTGGCCAGATAGTCCCCTTGGGGGGGGGGTTCCTGCATACCGAAGCTAGGACAGAGCTTTTGGGAAGTTACTTCAGGTCAGGTTTTCATTGCCTTAAGCAGAACAGAATGTGAACCTTCAGGGATATATTTCTGTGAGCAAGCAAAAGGATACCAAACAGAGGTCAGAAAAAAAAATACAGCAATTGTGATCTTATCTGCTGTGCATGAGATAGGTCGAACCTTACAAGAAATGTATTTCGGGTAAATGGTTCATACTGCTTTCAGACACATCATAGATCCTACACACAAGCCCACGTTCTTGAGCTGGAACTTACTGATCTGAGGAGCGGAACAGGCTGATCTCACCATCAACTGCTGTCTGCGACTTTGAAGTCAGTTCCCTTCATGCCACAGCAAAAACAAAACAATTAGCCTTCATTCTCTGACAGTGTCCTTAACATCCGTATTTGTGTAATATAGCAACTTGGCGCCAACTCTATTATGCTCGACGTGACTCCCATTCACATCGAGCCTATTACAATTGCTCATGTTCAATGAGGAATTACACAAAGAGAGGCTCAGCACCCTACCTGCTCTCGTTGCAGAGGCGAGTCGCTTAGCATGTTAAAATAATCAGACGGACAGTGCCAATCGGAGCCGCTCACAGGGCAGATGTGTAGATATGTGTGCTGGCTTTTAAATGTTTTTCCTGCTATATTCTACTCCATATTATGTGGGGTATGTTGTACTTATTACATTACTATGTGACATATGGATATATTCCTTCCTCACAAGCAAAGAGACTGAAAAAGCAGCCCTCAGACTCCAGGGTGTGACAGATCTTCAGGGACTAGTGAGGTCTATGGATGGTTTGTGGGGGCACCCCTCCCTCACAGCCCAGCTGTAGGGTCAGGTCTGATGACACTAAGCTGGGAACACAGACATGTGAAAACCACGCTTGAGCAGAACGGCTGTTCACCTGTGGTCATCAGTTTTAAGTGAAACATCCAAGGCTGACTGGAAATTAGTTGGGGCTATGAACACTGGCCTTTGCCACCAGGACACCGTGATAATCAAATGACACAGGTTAGCTGTAGCAACTTAAGCATGTTTACCCCATAAAACTACTGGAACAAGGTGGCACAGTGCCTCACATATCCCCCCCCAACCACTATGTGTGAGTCAGCATGTTCTCCTTGTGCTACACTGTGTCCCTCCCACGGTCCAAAACATTGAACTGGGTGAAGAAGAAGATGGATGAACTGAACTATTTAAACGTTCTGCTCAGACTCACCCATATAGTCCTGTCTGCGAAATCACATCGTGATTTAATCCCGACCATAAGGCGCATGCGCAATAATCACCGGGGCTTTAGAGCACGGGCATAAACATTAGTCTAGATACCAGCTTTTGGGTACTACACTGACATTTACTTATGCCCACAACTTGGTAAGGAGATTATTATTAATGCACCTAAAATATTAATGAGAGGCATATTATGACGCCCAAAAATTATTAATCCATATAAATTCAGCGTATCTATATGTTTAACGATCGTGTTTAAACTGCAAAAAGTACTGCCAAACCACCAACATCTTTTTTACCTTGTTCATCCACAAGGTCCCCTTTAAAAAATGGGACTGCTGAGCTCTTCCTTTCTTCACCGCCACTCCAGTGCTTATGGCTTCCATGCTTTACCAAAATAGTATCATGTGGCGTGTTTAGGTAACCTAATTTAATAAACAGGGATATGCTGAATTTATACAAATTACTAATGTTAGGGCATCACAATCTCATTAACATTTCAGGTGTAGTACTAATCTCCTTACCGAATTGTGTGCATAACTATACGTCCGGGCAAACGTTTCACCTGTCACCTATTATATCGCGATGTGATTCCGCACAGGCCCACTAAGTTCTCTGCTTAGCAAACTCCCTTCTGACTCAGCCGACTCAGCCGAACACATACTCGATCTCATATCTGAAGGAATACACACGAAAGGATGCCAGGAAACCGCACTACTCCTCCAGAAGTAATATTTAATCCACTAAGTAAAAATATTAAGAAATAATAATTAAAAAAATAAAGAATTTTTCCTGTAATAAATTTCACAGATTTTACCATTAACTGAACATATTTTTTAGGCAACTAATTAGCAAAGCATTTTCAAAAGATGATGCAGATGGTAGACTAAATGCAGCTTTATAGTCTCTGGAGAAACCTACATTTATTCTGACCCCCATTAACACCCAAGGAAAAATGTTTGGTTTCTGAACCACTGAAGGGAAATCACCTTATATGGCAAAGACCTGAAAGGAGGCTGAGATCCTGCTTCAGCTGTGAGATCTTCTGGGCTGTGCAATTTCACCCTAAACATGCTTTTTAAAAGTCACTGTCAACCAGTGTGGAGCCTTAGAGGAGCATAAAACACAGTCACACACACACAAGTGCACAGTTCATATATCCCAATCATCATGGAGACTCCCCATTCATTTCCACGAGCATAACCCTAATCACAGTTATTTCTCTGCTATCTGCATTTTCCTTTGGCCGAATGCAAGGTCTTCTGAGTTTGTTGCAAAGGTGCTTCACTAACTGCATTTCCCTACTGTTTTTTACGGATGTAAGATATGTGCGAGGAGAACAATGACACAGTGGAGACTCTCTTTTCAACCCATCACTGTCTATGTAGGCCTTAACCTACAATGTACTGTGGCGGGTAATTTCTGCAGCAAGTTTTAAAAAACAAACAAAAAACTTTTAGGTTAACTTTTAGTTACTTGACCTGGACTCAAGTCACAAATTTGATGACTTGTGACTCGAGTTGAAAGCACATGACTCACTCTTACTCGGAGTGACTTGTTCCCATCCCAGTTTTCTACTGGTGCCTATGCAGCCACACTTCCAATCACTGTAGCGATTATGGGTGTAAATATTTCAAAGTGTTTAACAACTTATCATATAGTTATTTATTCATCATATCATATTCACATTTAGCTTATTGTAAGTCGAGGGGCATATACATAACATTCCCACACACACAGACACACATAGACACACTTCTGCTCCAAGCTGAACCACAGCAGCCTGCCAAAGGTTTCCTGATGTAAAAAATGCACCAGCAGCACAGAAACCTCCAGAGATACAGTCAGGACTTACAGGAAGCATTTTTAATAGGAAGACCTGTCATACAGGCTCCCGTTCCCGTCACCTCCAAAGGAGGCGAAAATGTGACAAGATATGCCCTGATTTAAGGCTGGGGATGATCTGACTGAAGAAGCTAAGCTTGGTCTTCAGGAACTTAAATTTAAAGCTCAGGGGTCACAGATAGAAATATCTGCTCTGCAGCCCAATCACTCGCAAGGCTGACAGGCTGCATGGAAGCAACACCCTGCCTGCCATCGGATGTGGGGTCACACCGGCACAAGAGGTGCACACCATCATCACACATCAAGTCAGGAACGGGGAACCCAGGAGTGGGCCGCACAGGGGTGGGGCACACGGATGGGGCACTGCCTCCTCCTCCGAAATCTCGCCTGCGTTTCCAGGACATTAAAAGAAGGGAGAGACAAAACACCCCCCCCAACCCCTTGGCACAAAGGGACAAGCCACGCCTCTTCACGGGCACATCTAAATGACATTAAGTGGAACAGTGGGACTCGGGTGGCCTGTTAACCCCTGATTCTGGCTGGCACAAAGGGAGTCAGAAAGCAGGCCTTTGCCCGGCGCCCCGGACCATGCGGGCTGCAAGTGAGCGGCGCCGATTCCGGCACCCTCACCACCAGACAGGTGGACGACTGGCATTTCCAAAACGGCTCGTTAGCCATTCGAGGGGGGTGATTAAAATTGTGAAAGTATTTCCCCTGTGTGCGCGTTGCAGCCGTCCAGGCCCGCCCCCCCCCCCCCGGTCTGAATGGCCTCTCTGTGTGGCTGGCCAAGTATCTGCCAATGGTCCCTCTCTTTCACAGATGAATAGGCGCAGTTTAGCCACTTTTAAAGGCACACTAATGTACCATGGCTGTACCACAATGACACCGCCGTGATTTGCCAGAGCTAATGATGCTACTTTAGCCCAGCCAGGGAAAACAGAATCTTAAACAGGCACACAGCTGCACTGTCCTCTTTATATCTGCTCTTTTCATTTTTTAAAAAGGTTGTTTTCCCCCCAGATACACTGTCTGGGAGGACAAATTTCGGCAAACAGTGGTGAGGAGAACGCATCAGTGATCTGTGTCTAGGTACCAGGGCCCAGAAGCTGAGGGTGGGCAGGGGACGAGTCCAGGGGGTGGGAATGGGGGGTCGTGCATGTGTAACCAAAGACTTGAGTTGGTGACGCAATCTGGGAAAAATAGCAGGTTGGATTCAAGCTTATTCGGTGGTGCTGGGAGGGGGTTAGGAATGGCAGCACCAAAAAAAGCAAAGAGCCAGGCTCTCCACCTTAAAGCACCACAAAGAGCCAGGCTCTCCACCATAAAGCACCACAAAGAGCCAGGCT
>JABFDZ020000039.1:5436093-5460344 GCA_019775955.2 Pollimyrus isidori
CACCCCCCTGCTTCATAGCGAACTGCCTCTTCAGAAGGTCCACACACATACCAACGTGTTTACATGAAGATGAAACCAAGTGACATCTATTCGTGAAGACTGGTGCTTTTTTTCTCCTAGCTAATCACATTTTCCAGTCATGCCATTTTTCACCGCCTTCGACAGAAAGTGAGATTGAGAAATACTCAGAGCCTCTTTGTCTCAGAGAAATCTTTATATTGAGCGGTTTGCCAGAGCACGCCTCTACGGTTCAGCACAGCTGAGAGCGAACAGCAAAGGAACACCGATACAGAGTAGACAGACATAGTCTCAGACCCAAACTGGCTATGGCATTACCCCGTCAGCATTGTGAGAAGTGGTTGGATGGGGGGGTCAGGTACACAAGGGCTTCATTAGCAAGAGGTGTCCCGGGGTGTAAGGCTAGTAGTGAAGCGGGACGGGGAGCCAGTTTTATTCAGAAACACTCTCTTAGCCACAGATGCAAAGGTACACCACAAATTTACCTGAGCGAGGCTCAAAAACAGATCTTTAATGTTAGACTTCAGACATATAAAGGTGAGGAGCGATGATTTGTGGAGGAGTGACCATAATCGGTGAACATATGAACAGATTTACACCCCAGTGCAATTCAAAGAATGTCCATTTCACTGAGAACAATTTCCTTTCACACTAAAAAAAAAAAAACACACACACACACAAGAAATCATCCATGATTTATCTGAAATTAAGGGGAAGAAAACAAACTACCTTGTATTTTGTGCTGTTCGTTTCCTCATTACAGAGCAACAAGAGGGGAGGACGGGGGCTTGATGGCACACTGAGGAATGTCACAGAGTCATCTCCACACCCTCGGGCTGTCTGACAGACAGACAAACTCTTCAAACAAAAATTCATATGTAGATTTCAACCGTAATATTTCAGCCTAAGATCAGAAGGAAGTCGGCCGAATGTCGGCTGAGGTCGTCTTAGATTGCGAGGTGAGGACGGCACTCCCGTCGACATTGCTGCACCCCACTTACGCGCCCCTCCTCCCACACACATCGTCCCACAGCCTCCAACAACACATACTCCACATGTTCAAAACACATACAGATCTATACACAAAAACCTGTCCATTCCTACAGGTCTAATAGGTAGTAATATAGGTTAGGGACCTTGGCAGAGGCGGATGTTTCAGGTCCAGACAGTAAAAAATTCAAACCAGGACTTTGTTTCAACCAACCAGTTGAGTACACTGTGACTCTTTATGCTCAACTGGTTGGTTGAAGTAAAAATCCAAACCAGGATTTTGTTGTCTGAACCTGAAATGTCTACCTCTAGACCCTCGTCGCCACAACCTTGTCCAGGATAAGCAATTGAGCGATGGATGGATGGATGGATGGATGGATGGATGGACCTTGATCCCAGTTCAAATTGCAGGGGATGTGAGCGTGAGGCCTTTAGGACCATCTGTGTGTCTCATGAGTATCGACACAGAGACTGTCACTGCAGCTGGCCTGAAGTGACACAGCATCCCTCTCATGACTGTGCAGCTGTCACCTCCTCAGCCTACCCCCTCCCCACCCGCCTGCTGTCTGACATCGCTGATGGCCAGCAGAGAAGGTCCGCATGGTTCAGAAGATCGCTCAGAGGGCCTCAGATTAAAAGAGAGACTCTGCATGTCTGTTCTTTGTTTCTCAATGAAAGAATAACATTAAAAACCTGGACCCAAACTATTGGTCTGCATATCTGCCTGGTCCTCCCAACTAAAATGCCACTTCCCCACAGGGTAGGGGGGCATTGCTGGGTATTTCGTCCTCTTTTGGAGCCTCTCTGCTCAGATGCAAAGCTGTTGTTAGAAACAGCTCTGAGCAGCCGGGAGGACAAGTGGCAGAAGTAAGACCGCCCGATCGGCGGGGGCATGTCACGATGGCTGCAGCCTCCATTTCCGGAAGATGGGGCTTCACTGAGGAAGCCTGATGAGGTCACGTAAAGGAAGCTAATTACCTTCCTCCCCAAAGGAGAGAAACAGATTAACTGAGGGGGAAACTAAGACAGCACACAAACTATGGAATAAGTACATGTGCATGCCAGGATGGAGTGAGCAAGACAAGCAGAGCAGTGAGGAGAATGTGTCCGAGAGATGGGCTGACGGGGCAAAATAAACCGGAAAGTCACACCAGTCCATTTAACAGAAACATCACAGGGTGTCATATTGGACGTCACCGAATTGAGGGATTCGTGGTCCATACGTCTGGAAGGCTGTTGACTGGTCACACCAAGTGAATCAGGGCAAGCGCTTAGGCAACCGAACGAGCATCCCCACCTCCTCCATTCCTCTTCCCTGGGTAGTGCTGGGTTTGTCCACTGGGGTTCAGTGTCATGGAGACCCGCTCCGTCTCTGTGAATCTAACTGAACCCTTATCACCCCAGATTACCGTAGCACTCTACTCCACATGCAGATTTTGCACATCAACGATATTTCTATTATAATTCAAATTTAATGTCTGTAATATCTGATGTATACTTTCTCAAACTTATGTCCTTTTTCCACAGATTGGAGCTGCCAACCATGTATTCCACTGCACTTTGTACTTGATATAAATGTGTATATCACTAACAAAACTTTGAAACTCATGTGTAAGGAGAGAGCAAAGATGGTCTCCAATGTGGAAATGCTTGGTGCTCCGGGGCTTCTGCCACACAGAAACAGGTAGGCCAACACTGAGAAATTAAAAACACAGTAAGAAGTCCTTTAGTCGATATTCTGAAACATATGGGTCTGTGGACAGTGACGTGAGCCTGGGTTTTAGTGAGAGACAAGCTGGACCAGGAATGGCTTGTAACCAGCAACAGGTTTGCCATTTCTGGGGCTCCACTCAAAAGGTTGCTTGGGGCCCCTCAGCCACCCCATGTAATGACTGTTTGTGGCCAGCAGGGGGGCCCCCACACGAATGGAAAACACCACCAGTGCATCAAACGAGGACCCTGGCCGCCACCAGGACCAATCTGCTTCTGCATTGCTGTGTTATTAATGGGTAAGGTGCCCCATCTGTAATTTTATACATCTAGCCATTCCATTTCCTTTCTATTGTCCTTCAATGTCTACTTGACAAATGCGTCTTCTTGGAAATGCCTAGTTATCTCGATTATTGTGAACAAAAAATGGCCTTATAAAGCATAATGTTTATTTGTGGCATCCAAATTCTACACTTTAAACTGAAGGTGGCCCTCCAGTGGGAATTAAATAGTAAAGGTCCAAGGCCACTTTTAAAACAGAAAATGTTTATACCATCTTCTTACTGCTTCTGTGATTAACTAAACATTCTTTAAACAAGATGTATTAGGGCAGAAATCACAATATAACACAGACATGAAAAAGACTATCTTTCTTTACAAACATTTCACAGATACCTTCACAGGCGCATCATTCAGACTGGCTAACCCCCCTTCTGAGGTCATCAGGTCAAAGGTTTGAACTAGATAAAGGCAAACAAAAGCCACTTTTCCCACGAGTCTGTGCAAATTATTGGGCGTCAGCTTGACTCAAAGGGGCTGCAGCCTATAGTCTATAGTTCAGCAGTCACAAAGGTACACCATTCATTCTTTTCCATTCAAAGTAACAACAAAAAACATTTTTTCAAGGGACATCAGCGCTAACAACAGAACTGCACTAATGCCCAAGCCAATGCTCAAATTGTCACCAACACTCAGGCTAATGCTCAGACCGGTGCTAAAACTCAGGCTAATGCTAATGCTAATGCTCAAACCAATGGTAATGCTCAGACTGGCGCTAACACTCAGGCCAATGCTAATGCTCAAACCAATGGTAATGCTGACACTGACACTCAGGCCAGGGCTAATGCTCAAACCAATGCTAATGCTCAGACCAACACGACACTCAGGCCAATGCTAATGCTCAGACCAAAACCAACAGACTGGTGTTAACACAGACCGGCGCTAACACTCAGGCCAATGCTAATGGTCAGACTGAAGCTAACACTCAGACTGGCGCTAACACTCAGGCCAATGCTAATGCTCAGACTGGTGTTAACACTCAGACCGGCGCTAACACTCAGGCCAATGCTAATGGTCAGACTGAAGCTAACATTCAGACTGGCGCTAACACTCAGGCCAATGCTAATGGTCAGACTGAAGCTAACACTCAGACCAACACCAACACTCGGGCCAATGCTAATGGTGAGACTGAAGCTAACACTCAGACTGGCGCTAACACTCAGGCCGACACCAACACTCAGGCCGATGCTAATGGTTAACCCAATGCTAACATTCAGGTCGGTACTAAACCTTCAATGCTAACGATCAGGCCGATGGCAAGACTCAAACAGACATACGCAGTGAATTTCATGGAAGTCCCCAAAAGACCAGCACAGACGCCCACACACTTCAGCGAGACTACGCCGTCTAGTCTGACACACACCATCAGAAGTTGGCATGAATAGGCCCTTGTAGCGAGAATAGCGTTCTAGTGTGTCTGGGGAACTAGAACCGCCAGTGGAAACATTGGCTGGAGAGCATCAAACATTTAGCTAACCCCCCCCACCCCCCCAGAATGGGCCAGGCTGCCCCCGCCCCCCCACACTTCCGGTCCGCACCAACCTCTACCTTCGGCCAGCAGCGACGAAGCCGTGAATGGAAACCACGGAGCGTGTGTGTCAGACAGCGACCGGGTCAGACGGGGGGTAACCACAGGCCACAGGCCCCGCCCTCCAGCCTTTTCCATTGCAGACCTCTAGCTGAAAGTAGCAGCAGAAGGGTGTCGCACAGCCTGCGGTCACCGACCACCGGAGCCGCACCAGTTTTTTGTGAGCTACACACCAGCCTGAACGAGGCTTTTGTCCCAACCTGGGGGCAGCACAGAAACCAAGGAAAAACTGGGGCGTTAAAAGGGTCATTCAGGTTTCCTTCATAGGGCAGAATACAGCCCATACTGCCATATTTAAAAGGACACTGCCGAACCTCATCGCTCATTTGTTCTGTTCTCTGACAGAGACAAGAACAAATCATTATGTTTATATGAAGCATGTTTCAGCGGTAAATGCAGCCAAAAGCTTTTGTGGGTGCAGGCAGCTTGAGGTGGTTCATTTACAGGCAGACGACCATCAATACAAAAGCTGGCAGATATGGGGCCATTATTAAATACGGAAATGTATTTGAGTGGGCGACGGGGGTCAGCTCCTATCGCAGACGTGCACATGTTCCAGCCGGTGACTTTATAGGGGTGCTTTTCGCATTAAGCGCATCAGCACCTCTGCACACGCATAAACGAGCCTCTTCGCTGGGCTCCTCACCGGCCCAAAAGGTCGATTTTTCTTTGATGTGCCAAGTGAAATCAGGGGCGGCTAAAAAAGCCCCCACATCCTCCGAGGGAAAGCGCTAGATTACTAGAGTTTCGGAGGCACGCAAATCTGCCATTTCAGAGCATTAACCCTGTCCTGCCTCTCCATTTACACCTGGTTCTCATGGAGACCTTGGACCCGGCTTAATTTATCAGGCTGAGCCATACTGGAAGAAATGATCACGTTTTCCTGGTCCTGACACCCAGGCTCGTTTCAAACCTGGGGACACCTAATCACACATATTAGTGGCCCTGAGCAAAATCCCGCCCCCTCGCTGGCAGAGCCTGATGGGACGCACACACAGCCCCAGAGGTTTAATAATTCCAGCCATCTGAGGTGAAGGGGAAAAAGCGACAGAACTGAGGATCGGGGGAAAAGGCAGAGAGAAGCCGCAGCTGGACCGGCTTACAGTGTGTCCGCGGCGCGTGTGGAAAATGCCATGGTGGGTTTGCCGCTCCGCCGCTTGTAGGGGGCGATGGCGAGCCTGTGCCAGATCTCCCCACTGCTGTTTCACCCACGAGAGCAGCTCCTCTGCCATCCCAAGCCTGCCACAGTGCACCCCAAGCCAGCCACAGTGCACCCCAAGCCAGCCACAGTGCACCCCAAGCCTGCCACAGTGCACCCCAAGCCAGCCACAGTGCACCCCAAGCCAGCCACAGTGCACCCCAAGCCTGTGTGCCGTTTCTGATAGGACATTAATCACTGTCACGCTAGGCTCTGCGTGTCTGACAGACCTTTACGGCCAAGGAAAGGGAGCCACGTATCGCCATAGAAACCACCACTCAACACGCTAAACAAGCCGGTACAGAAAGGTAAATCAGAACATTGTCCTCCTCTGCCAGGCAGACAGAGAAGAGCAGTGGAATGTGTCTGCCTGGCAAGGGAAGCAGAAGAGGGCAGCATAATTACCAAAGAAGTTAAATGTACCCCAATATTAGGGGTAGGTTTACTGCATCAAAAAAGAATTAGCAAATATGTCAGGTTTTGCCCAACACTAGAGGTTTATTACTTATTTTTGTTGTTTTGCACACACACTGCTCACCCCAGGAGTTGATTTAGCAGACGGAATTTACATTTTGCTGCAATTTGCCTCAATATACCCTGGAAAAATACATAATGTAGCTCTTAAACACCTATAAATACAATGCATGGACTTTTGCATATCATTAAAATCAATATCAGATTATTCACAAGCTGAAGAGTGATCAGCCCCACACAGACGAACGGATAATTGTGCGTGTGTGTGTGTGTGTGTGCGCGTGTGCATGTGCGTGTGTGTGTGCTCGTGTGCATGTGTGTGCACGTGTGCGTGTGTGCGCGTGTGCATGTGTGTGCATGTGCGTGTGTGTCCGCGTGTATGTGTGTGTGTGCTCGTGTGCATGTGTGTGCGTGTGCGTGTGTGTATGTGTGCGTGTGTGCGCCTCGCAGTGGACCAGCATCCAACCCAGGGTGCCTCCTCAGCGGGGCGTCCCAGCCGGGTGCTGGCAGGCGTCGTGAGTCTCTCAATCACGGGGAACTTCCCGACCCAGCCCTGCTAACTGGTGCTTTGATGAATCCGCCTCACTGATACTAGACCAGGCTGGCTCACTCTCTGTAACGGCATGCAAACAAACATACATGTAACAGCGCTGACTGCCTTACTCATCGTTACACAGATGACTGTCCAAGGAAAAGGGGGGGGATGGTGGGTTGTGACAGCAGGTCATTTAGGATGAAGCCACATGGAGGTATCAGTGGCGTTCGCTGGGGTGCTTTCTGCTCCACAAAGCCTGAGAGCAAATGAGCAAATGAGGCATAATAGTGGACATGACAATTCCAGGAGCACTAATTGCCTAGCTAGTTATGTAGCATGGCTGACATTCTAGTCATTTAATTAGAGGCAGCACGTGTTTGTGGGTCATCGCTGACATTGACACGAGCAGCGTCGATGTCACTTCCTGCCCCTGCCTGACACTCGGCAAAGTGGCGAATCCTTTACCAGCTTCCTCCGGCGCCCTACATGAGAAGGTTCCAAAAGCCTTTGGGGCTCCATCCGGTCGACCTGGAACCTGGGACATAAACCTGCCCCATGGAGCAAGAACCCGCGGTCTCTGTCAGGCCGCCTAGGGTCATTCATTCGTCGAGACATTATACGTGCTGCGGGCAGTCGAGGTTCTGCGGGGGGGTATTAGCTCACCAGGACACGCCAAGCATTCCCCCACACCTCCCGTTTCCCAGCCCTCGTCCACCGCCTGCCCGGGCCATTCAAAGGAGCCTTTTCCCAGAGTTCTCTGCGGCCACACTCTCCGAGCCATCAATGAGAATAGTGTTCCCTGCCCACAATGGCCAGATTCATTATGGGAGTGCCTCTATGCTGCCATTCCTCTATGGGGGCCCTTCCACCACTAAGACGGCCACTATATAAAGAGCGGCAGCTCAATGGCACGGCACCTACTTTGCATACAACTATGATGCGGGCGACCCCGCCCCCGGAAAGACGGACGGGCAAAACATTCATGAAAGAGACCGACAATCATTCGGCACAAGTCAGCCTGGAACGCCCATGTGCAGATGATCCGTATCGTCGAAATGCTTCAGGACATTGGGAATATCTTCTGAAACGGTCCCAATGGAATTTCCAATGGAATATAATACCCAGAATGCATAAATTTACGTTTCTTTTTGCTCCGTTTTGTCCTTCAGCCGCCTGCCTCAGATCGGCAAGCGACACAAACTGCAGGAGAGAGTCCTGTCAGACTTCACCCGTCACGTTACGTCGAGCGTTAATGGCGTCCAGACTCCACGGGTCACGGCCGCGTTGGATTTCACGCAGCGGGCGCAGCATGACGCCTCGATGGAAGATCTCCTATTGTGGAGTTCCACCCTGCGCATGTCTCCAGTGGCGACCTCCTTGGCCTGATTTCCTTGGCCCTGAGGATGTTCTGGAATCCCGGCTCCCAGACAGCCCACACGAGATTAAGAATTCAAGACTTGCACACTGATCTCCAGCAATAACTAACAAGTGCGAGGCTGCAGGAGCTCCCCCCTCCCACCGCACCCCCTCCACGGAGCCCAAATTGCGGTGCACACTTTGAACAAACGCTCCCCGCTACCCCCCTCCCCACGCACACTTTTCAAATGGTTCATAACAAAAGCGGCTGGAACATTCCCGCAATTTGCTGCAAATCAGTCAAAGCCCAAGGAGTTTGCTTTGTGCCCAAGTCCCTCAGAGGAGGCCTTCATGATGCCAGGAGGCCTGTAATCTCAGACCCCGAGAACATGCACGGCCGAGAAGCAGGACTATTCCAATGGATATTGCTGGGATGGACCCCTGCTCTGTGTGTGTGTGTGTGTGTGTGTGTGTGTGTGTGTACACACTGATCACCGCTCAAAATCCAAAAACACAACTAGGGAAATCTCCAAATCACCCATGGTGTGCGGTTATGTACGAGTGCAAACATGATGCTTTGTGATGGACTGACTTTGCATCTGGGGTGTGATGCATCAAGACCTTTGTGTCTAAGTGTTTCCTAAATAAAAATAAATGTGAATGTAAATAAATTCAATTTAAGCTTCATGCAACCCAGTTGGAAGATGGATGGATGATATGTCTCTTTTCAGGCTGACGGCTAGGTGAGTGGGTCTCATTTGAAAGTACAGGTCAATCCAAGCTAAAGTTCTGAAGATTAACATGTTAATCTCCTGGAACCAAAACGTAAACCAGCCTTCCATGGCGAATCTGTCCTGCTTACGGAAGATGGAAGGACAGAATTTAAAAAAGCCAGTAATTTATGAATCCAGCCTTCTGAGAATAGGATGATAAAAAAAAATATGGACAGGTTTTATGAATAAAATAAAGGACATTGATATATTATCAAAGATACAGCGATAATAAGCTTATAAAATTACAAATTGAAGATGTTCTGCTTAAATGCTGCAGTAATATTTCAGCTGAAATTCTAAACACGATTTCATTCACTGTGAAGTTCTGGGGAAAGAAGCCCAAACGCGCTCAACTTGTGAGGGTCTCGGATATCGTTCTGCTACAGCATCATTTATCGTCATGGAAACATCAGGGGAAACAACTGCATGGACAGAAACCATTGTGCACTTGAAATTTCATTACCTCACTCCTTTACAGAGGGCTTTGCATTAGTCAAGAGTGAGCGAGAGAGAAGCAGCCAGGATCAGAATGAAACATTCACACGGCGGCTCGAGCTCACAGCGGTGTTGCCTGACAGGTGGGTTTCTGGGTGAACACCTGGGGAGAGGATGCCGATTGTTGCAGTTAAAGGGAAATGCGTCACTGCATGCAGATGCACAAGAAAATCCCTCACGGCACAACTGTGTCAGACTGGTCACTTGGCGGCAAAATAGTGAGACGTACTGTAACCAGCACAAAGAAGCAACAGAAATACCAGTTGGATTGAGAGAAATAAGTTTATAAGAATAAAAAAAAACATAAAAATATTAAAATGACTGATCGTTAACCTTTGCCTTTAACTGCCAGGAGTGGGAAAGAATATATTTTCATATATTCTTGCCAATATATTTTTCTTTTACATGTCATGCACCCTGACCTTCTCAACACCTTGTGAACTTCGACATGGACTGATTGGTTGTTTTTCTTATGGCGCCATCGGGCTTGTTAGGTCTAAACAAGGGCAGTCTTCTGCAGAAATGCCGAGACGTGCCCTTGGCTTCAGAAGCTAAGAACACCTTATCTTGGGGAAGGGAGGGCCCCATTTGGGGCAGGACGCCGAAATGAACCCATACACTTTGTACAGATACAAGAGAGCTTCTCTTTTCATTTTCTTGTTTCATACCGTCATTGTTTTATGTATTATACGTTAAAATTCAATCCCTACAGAACTCGACCATCTTGAGAATTTCCAGCAAAACACAACACTGGTTAGATACAATTGCCAAAAAATACAGTTATTTTTACTGATTAGGTATTAGGTATACATAGGCGCATGTAATGGTACATATGAGCACCCTCCGAGAGGAAAAGCAGCAAACAAGACAGCCCTGCCCTTTGACCTTATTGCCAGGGCAACGGCACAATGCAGGTCAGCTGGTGTCCAAGCGGTGACACAAAGCAGCCGGCTTGAAACACTCCGGTGTCTGACGCCGAGCCACGCAATAGGAAACGACCAAATAAAGCATCAAATGTGGCACGTTTCCCTGAAAACAACATCCATTCAAGAGTCGTTTTCGCAGACGTTTCCAAAACAGGAACTCTGCTTATTATCATCCAGATAAGGCTTGACTGACTCATCTTCAATGTATCAGACGAAATTATATTTTACATGCGAGCTTGAAAGTAATATGTTAACAACTGTGCAGCAGTGTCCTACAGGTGTTATCAGAAAAGCCTTTAGGTAAAAAACCTAAAACATGCAGTTAGAGCACAATCCATATTGTTGATCCACTTTTATGAAAGGTCATCCACATTTGAGAACATTTGAGAAATCCATCGGTCGTTTCTTCTTAAAAAAAAAACATATTTGCCTTTATGGAAATACAGGCTACTACTGGCCTTTGTCTTTCGTGCTGGTATAAACGTTTGTTGCAGAGGCAGGCAAACCGATTGCACTTCTCTGCCTTATACACTTCTATGACATGGTGGAGCCAGACAGGGTGAAGATCTTTCCACCCCACCCCAATTGCCATGGCAGTGCGGGGCCCCCACAGTCACAGCCCTCACGTTCATAATGTGGCTTCAAAACGCAGCAGAAAAATCTGATGAGAGACATTGTTTAAGTCACCGCTGGACGCATTTACTAAATGAAATGATTTATGCTTATAATCAAACGGCTGCCCGACTTGGCCCCTCCCCTTTTCCCTGTGGTTACTATGGAGGCGATAGAATGCGATAGGTTTCCTGACAAAGCTATTGTGGCACTCAAAGCAGCTTTGGCAAGGCGGGTTCATGGTCTGAGAGCTAACAAGGGCCCTCATAAGTTCATTAAAGATGAGAACCAGGAGGCTTGCTTAACATCTCAAAGAAGCGTCTTGAATCTGGCAAAACACTTGAATGGGACGCATTGTGCATCGGGACATTTGAATATTAATGCTGCAGAAGACACGTTTGTTCAGCGCGCAATGTGAAGGCTCGGGGGCCTGGCGGATGGATGATCCAAGTGTGAGCGGCGAAAATGTGCACCTGTGAAGGCACAGCGCCGGGCAGCACGCACGCCCGTTTTACTGCTCGAAGTGTGATAGGGGGGCATCGTCTGTCCCGATGGACAAACTGACCCAGGGGCTGCAGATGCAACAGAAAATCCATTTGTCTTTGCGCTCACGCGTCTGCTTAGAAACTCCCCCGTACACCTGAAAGCCATCCAGACTGTGCTCCACGACCGCCTTGCAATTCTTCTGCCAGATAAAGGGCAGCCAAAACCCCAGCAGGTTTTTATCAGGCCCGAAGTAAACATGAAAATTTAAATGCAGAGGCCACCTCACAAGCATTAATGAATATCCAAAGCATCAGGGACGGTGTACAATCCTTTTGTTTATTTTCCAAGATGAAGGTCCTATAAATATTGATAAACCTTTTACATTTCACCCTCTCTTATCGAACGAAAGCAGCAATTCTGCATAACCACAATCATGAAAAACAATAACATAAACAGCAAAAGTTAATAATAACCTAATTTTTATTAAAACTACAGCTAACACATCAGACACAAAATTCAACCATTTTATTCAATGGACCAATTCTAACATCTGGAATGAACATTCACCAGAGTATAGCAAGTATTGGACTTAATCACATAAGTGCATTTGGCCTTTGTTAGGTTAGCAAACAGGAAAATGGCAAGTGATTGCTTAGAATTGTGATGTCACTTTCAGACTGACAAGTATTAATCTAGCCAATATGGTTCTAATTATTGTACCGATTAATGATGAAATACTTTCATATTAGACAAAAGGTTCAAAACATGTTTATGCAAATGCATATATTTATGCAGACTCAAAACAGTGAAATAATCTGCAAAGATAAAATGCCAAATATGTGTATGTTTCACATGTGCAATGTTTAATAATTAAAACACAGGTGGGCTGCCACACCTAGACTTGAACCAATCCATCACAGTCTACTTCAACAGCTTGCAAATCTATGTTTATTACGGGGACTGTAGAGCCTGTGAGAGCCGTTAAAATAGAAGAGGGGACTTGCACTGCTCTGCAGTTGATGTGTATTGCTGGGAATGGATTTTTAGGTCAATGAATCAAAATCTCTACCTTTCAGATTGTCTTTGAAAGTGAATTTGAATGTACTGGGCTAAGTATCAGTTTAAGCAACTAAATCATATTTCACGCAAAATTAAACTCTTATTGTAGGGCTCAAACGATAATTCTTAACTTTACGAAATTGTTAATTAAAAACAGCATCAATTGACGTTATGGGCGGTTCTCAGTCGATTATACAGTTGCAGTAAAAAAAGTACAAAGCAAATATTGTGAATATGATTTTAGTACAAAGGTGCAAATAAACAATGGTTAGTCCATCAAAATCTTTAAACCACAAAACACGCAGGAACGGCATTGCGCTAAAAGAAAGCGGTGGCGGTTTTGCTCAGCCCTGCCCCCTATCGGATATAACTGAACCAGCGGCTTAAACTGTTTCTAACTCGCCAACTTGCAGCGCGCACGCTTATCTGGTCTTTACGCGTGTAGAACGAACAATGCGATTTGTTTCTTTTTTATTATACACACAAACTGCTGTTATATTACATAAATAGAGCGGAGAAAGAAGGACTTGACCAGATTACTATCTTCTATCCCGCAAGGCGTTTCCATTCTCTTTTTTCCATCGG
Organism: Pollimyrus isidori; assembly: GCA_019775955.2. Taxonomy (NCBI): domain Eukaryota; kingdom Metazoa; phylum Chordata; class Actinopteri; order Osteoglossiformes; family Mormyridae; genus Pollimyrus; species Pollimyrus isidori. Next base: position 5,449,238 of record JABFDZ020000039.1, read on the forward strand.
AACGTCAGAATCTGTATTAAAACCTGCACACACAAGTTATTTCGGGGGGCTGGAATGCTTATTAAAGCTTCTGGATTAGGTTTACCATCTCCTCTCCATCAAGATCTTAATCAGACCGCAAAACAAAGGGCAAAGCGCGATTGATACGTTTGGTCCCTGGTGAGTGCCCGGTTTTGGAGCTAGGCAGTCAGAAGCTGCGTCTAAGGTGGAACCAAGGCTTTCGGGAAACTTAGGGAAAACGCCGACACACTACTAATAGCTGATGAAAACCTATCGATGAAGCAACACTAATGTCCCTTTCGCTGCAAGTCTACAGGACCGTCACCATATAACCATTATTTCAGAAATACGATCAATCGACCAGGTACGGCACATATCGTAAAATGTCCTAAGTGATAATTCTCGTAAATTGAAATGCAACCTAAAAAACAAGCTCTTTTATATTAATGCCCGAGACGAAATCAAGGAATTCTAAAACACCAGTTCAGAACTATTAAAAAGCATCGAGAATGCAAGTGCATTAGTTATGTCGAAGTTACAATTCAGATAATCTAATTCTACTAAAATACGTAGAGGGAAAATATTTTAAGGGTACACTCCGGCGAAATCAGCGCTGCGGGGTCCCGCGGTCGCAATTGCGTCCGAAGGTGAAGCAGACCGAGCGACGGGCTTCTTCCATACAGCCGTCCGCCTTCATCCACAATGCAGATAACGTCCACGCACGACAGCCGAACGGGCAAGTGCGAGTGGGAAAACGATCGCTACTTAGCCTTCATGCGCCTTCAACATTTAAATTTAAGGATAAGAGTATACATGACACAGAAGCAGAAGTGCCTTGCATTTTAAAACGCACAAATGGTATGTCGTTCAGTAGCTCTTTATAAAACAAAGATCTCTAAAAACGTTTAAACTCGCAAAACATTTAATTTAATATATACAGGCGCACAAATCCACGTTAGAAGTGCCTATTAAATACAGAAATACATTTAAAAAACTTTTCTTCAGAATTCCTTTGAAGTATGCGGTTCGTCAACCAGAATAACACAGGTAATATACAAAGTGACTGAAAATTGAACGTTACCTCGTCTTAAGACTTAAGCATTTAGTTTTCCGGACGGGTTGTTGTGATAAACAAGGCGACGGGTGTCACATCTGCTCCTGCGTCTCAGTAATGGGGTACCTCCACTTTTACACGATCCTCCACTCTATCCGCACTGTCTCGGCGAGCCGCAGCTACTACACGGGTAAGCGCAACTCCGCTGATGTAGGGGTGTCTAAACCCGAAACCCAATCATGGGGAACTGGCCTCTTACCTAAAATATGTGTTTTGCGCTGGTGAATTAAAACGGTTTTTTTCTACAGTCACACCCAATAACAACCTTTGTTTTGAATTGCTAAAGAGTTATACGTATTACTTTGAACTTTATTGCACCCCTTTATTGCGATAGGGTAGTCGTCATCTCCGCGGTTAGGTGCCATGGCAATTAGTTAACTGTTTAAAACTATTCAAGATAAGAGGAACATATATACACCTAAATAATTTTTTTTGACGTTATCGTTGATTACAGTTTCATTTTTAAAACAATTAGAATTTTAGTATATTTTCACTATATAAATATTTTAACTGGCATGATTATTATTTAAGGCAATAATCGCAAAAGCTCTCTCTTAGCATCTAAAGCATACAAAGATGTAAGATTAATCTTAGCACGAAGTTTCCTGGTATGTCATACAATGAATGTACACAGAATATAAAATGCATAACGTGATTCAGAATCAGAATACTGTATTAATCCTGTGGGGAGGAGAGATTTGGTAAAGGTTAACAGTTTATTGTAATATCTATAGCCTACACTTATTATATATTACTATTTAATATAACGAAACGTCTCCTAGACAGACTTTGAACGACACTTAACATTTAACAACAAAACACTTATTTAAAATACAACTGTAAAGGCTATTATTATAAAACGTTAATGCAAATTAAGATTTTGTAATTTAACCGAATTCTGAATACGTTAGTCCTTTTGTAAATAATATGAAGTTGTAAAATGACTCATTTAAAGATTACCATTTTAAATTAACTTAGAATAATTCACGCGTACCCGTTGTTCGAAATGTCCGTACTTCAGGTTCTAAAAGGCCTTTCATTGGTTTTACGACCAATTAAACGCATGAATGACCGTTTTTACCAATGCGATGCTGAATATAAATGAATATGTCGTGCAGTTTATTGCAATTCCATGGAAAATGTGCACCCCCATAATCCAGGTGGGGGCACCAGAAGTCTGACTGCAAGTAGACTGATATGTATGAATAAACATATATGCATTTATTGTGACACTTAAATCATTACATTCAATTACTATGTTGTCAGAATTGTGTAGTGGCGATACCAGCCTGCTGTATCGAGCATTTGTGCAAACGTTTATATGCATTTTTACTACACGCCATACAATTTCGAATTATTTTCACTCGTTATATACTCTTTATATCATTTAACGCTGATGTATTGTGTAAGCATTTAAAACAAAATGAGCATATTATTAGTCTTAGAATAACTGTGGCAGCCTATATCTTCAAATGGAATGCTCATTGTTTTAGTTAGGATTGATAAGATAAAATGAATAAATGTATAAATCTATGATTAACATATATTGTTACAACTACAATGAAGGATTTGTAAACTTGTACGTGTTTTACCTGTCGACCAGGGGTAGGAACAGGATCGCGGGAATTGTAGTGTTCTCTCACCCGTTTTTTCAACACGAATTTAGGCAAAGACTCTCTATTAAAAAACTAAATTTCCCAGAAATCCTCGCGTCTTGCGGAGAAATCCCGTTTTCCGCGGTTTGCGCCTGCGTAACTAGACGTGGCAGCCGCATCATGTGTACATGGAAGCACCGCAGGAGTGGGATGAGTGGACTCGAAATGTACATTTTCCTTCTGCTGGTAAGTGTTTGTTACATGAATGCGTTAGTACGAGAACCTGTTGTATTATTAAGTCGCTTGTTTGTGTCCAAGTGGGCGGTTCACCTGAGTCTGCAGCAGTCGTAAGCCGTTCAGAGCAAAGTTGGTAGCTTGGGAGCTGGGGGAATCCTGAAGTTGAACTTGAAGACGATGGCCGATTAATGACAGCGCTTTGTAGCGCTTAATTTGCGTCTTTGTAATGTGTAATAAATACGCGTTCATGCTCTTCTCTGTTTACGCCGTTTCTGAATGGCCGAAAGGTCTTAACTGAAGAAAGCATTGACTGAATTGGTTTCGTCCGTCAGTTCGGTGCTTAGAATCCTTAGGACCATCAGAATATTATATTATTCTCCCCCTCTTTCCTCATTTAATCATGTTTTTCTCTGTTCTTCCTATATCCCCCGTCTTCCTGACCTGTCTACCCCTATAATGTTTGTATATGTATGGTCGGGTGGATCGGGACAAAACTCATTTCACTGCATGCTGTACTTGTACAACTGTGCATGTGACAAATAAACCTTAAACCTTAATTAAAATTATTTTATTCGAGACGTACAAAAAGTCAGAAATTTGTTTGGTGCAGGTGGTGGCATGAAGTGTACAATTTAAACAACAATGATAATAAAATGGAGACAGAAGAAACAAAAAAAAAATGTGCTTTAAGTTGTGTAGATGCGTTTGTTTTTCTGTGAAATGTGCTACTTCGAGCGTTGTCTTGTTATAGAAGTGATCGTCTCGCATGTTTGCTGGATCTCCTAAACCTGCTGAATACCAGCCTATATGGTATTGGAAACGGTGGCAATTATCTGCATTATTTTTGGCTTTGTCCCAACAGTTGTATTTTGTAAAGGAATATGCCACAGGCAACTCAGCCTAGCTTATTAATTTATTATGAATCTTTTAAACAAATATCTTTAATAGCCATCAAATTGCATGCTTTCATTTGCATCCCCCACCTATTTACATACAGTGACTAACATGTGCTCTCACAGTTATTGTTGGCAGCCTGTACCAAAGGACCTTCCTGGTTGGCATCCTGTTTCTATCAACAAGCGCAAACAATTGGATTAGACTCGTATAACTCAGTCTGCTTTATCTAAGTCTGCTCGCTGCATTGTCTTCCTGCTCACATTCCTTCTAAAGTACTTGAGTTTAATTTTTACTGAGTGGTGCACTTTGGGGAGTACTTCCACCAAGTGACATGATCAGTGTTAATAGGAAGTCTCTTTTCAGTATGTTAATGCGACTCCTTGTCCTCGGAATAGCGTCTTTATACAGAGCTGGTCAGAAATCTTTAATGTGCAGCATGTGCAAAGCCTATGCTGTAAGCTTGGAGTGAAATGTTTTTGTGGTGTCAGCTTTTATAATTCAAGACTCATCTTTCTCAGTAGTGCGGTTCATTAATTTTAAGAAGGTAGAGAAACTGAAGTGATTTGTGCTGATTCAGTACAACCCTTAAAAGCGGAAGCTTTTTTTTTTTTTTGCAGAATTGTCACTCCACATTGATGTTTGTTACGGCTTGTTGCCTCTCATATTTTGCTTGTGAGAGCTTGCTTCACAGATGGGACTGTGTATCTTTTCTGTGCAGTAATTTAATGCACAGTGGCACAGATGATATGCCCTGGCACCCCTGCGTTTGCCAAGGATTAAACAGTGGCATTAAAGTCCCCCTTGGTAAGGTGAGTGACTGTGTGGTGGGCGGCCCCATGTTGCACTTCTCTGTAGCAGGTACTGAATTGGCTGGCAGATGCTTATTCCAGCTGTGTTTGCAAGGCACCGTGGACACTGGCTGATAATCCTCCACTCCATTCCTTGCATTTCTCCACTTACTCCTGGCTGACGGAGAGATTTCTCAAGTTAAAGTGGAGCCTGTTCAATGTGTACTCTGGAGTGGTGGGGGCATCAGGCCTATCCTCCTCAATTTTCTTTTAGGCAGTTGCTGAAGATGGAAATGGCCCTGAACCATGTCATTTGGGACAGTACTTGCATCATAAATGTTGTTGCCTGGGAAGCAGCAGAGATGTGTTTAAATAGCTGCTTCTGTTGTATCACCTGTTAGCTGCGTGCAGAGCTCCCATCTTTGTTTACGTTTCCATTTACATTTAAGATAATTAGGAAAAGCTTTTATCCGGAGCAACATATATGTGAGACAAATAGAACTAATATGCTGTCAAGGAGTCAGTTAGGCATAAGGTGTAGCTAGGCTGAGCTTCCAGTGAATACCCAGGTACATGTGTATGCAGTCCTGGAGCAGGAGCTACGCAGCAACTTCTAACAAAGTACTGTACCTAATAAGACAATTCAAGGACAATAAGTGCAATATATGGACATTCAGGGAATGTAGAGGCATCACGCTAGTAGAGAATTTCTTGGAACTGATGAGTTTGAAGTGATACTAGTCATGTGTTGGAGGGGTATCCAAGCAGCATTGGTTTGCTGACCAAAGAGGGCAAGATGGTCGGTCTTGACTATGGGCAAGATGTAGGTCTTGAGGATTTTTTTGATGAAGATGGGTGCCAGAGCATTATCGGACCTTTGAGCCTGCACCAAGGACTTGGCGAGTGCCAATATAGAGCCAGTGAAGAGAGAACATTTAAACTGAATGAATATCCGGTGTGCATTTGCATTGGTCTGATAACATAAGGTTGCTGGCCTGCTGTTGAAAGGCCTCTAAACCTCGACTGAGGGAACCGTTTAAAAATTCTATGTTAAATCTCATGGAGATCTTGGAAGCTGTTGAAACCCTTCATGGATTGGTCAAAAAATATTTTTTCTAAAGCCATTAATTAACATGCAAATATCTTTTGAATTCTGAAGTTCCCGTGTTAAGTTTTTCTCTTCACTGCTTGAGTCCATAGTATCTCCTTTGCTTTCTTAACCTCCATGATGCCGGCATTTGCTTTCAGAAGCCATACTCTTTCTGTATGTTGGCATTAAACCTGCACAGACCCTGCCGGTATCAGCAGCACTAAACCTTCCATTTCACCATTTTCAGGTCACATGAAGACAGGAGTGTTGAGTAATATATTAAGTTAAGTGGAGAGTACCCTGCCTCAGCCATTTTATTGCAGTCTTGGAGAGACAAGACCAGAAGGTTTTCCAGCTCCCAGTACACATCTTAAAATGGATCGGGAAAGACCATAAGCAGAACTTTGTTATTCAGTGCCTGGCTAGAATTAACATGTCTTGACATCAACCCTTCAAAGCTGTAAGTGGATAGCATTATACTGGACAGCTTTGGATAGCTTGTAAACTGGATGGCTCTGTCTTGGATAACCTTGGATAGCCTGGCATAGTGAATAGCCTTGCATACTGGATAGCCCCGTCTTGGATAGCCTTGCATATTGGATGCCCCTGTCTTGAATTTAGTTAATCCTTTTATTAGAAGTACATTACAGTGTACTTGTATCCCGCTGTTCCTCCTGTTTAGATATTGTGGATATTTTACTTCAACTTGGAGAATCTACAGCAAGGCTCTTTTGGGACTTGAGCCTATTGTCTGTTTTGCAGGTCAGTCTTTGTTCTGCCTTCTGGTTGTACTGGAACAGCTGAGAGCTTTAAACATGATCATATGTGTCCTCTCTGTTTTCCTTATTTGTGTAATTGTAGCCACTCAACAGTCCCTAAGCAGAGAAATCACCCTTCAGGACTTTTTCAATTTAGGATCATATCTTTTGGTTCAGTGTGATTTGTTTTTTTCTAGTTGCCTCCTCTGGTGAATATCTTTCAAGAGGTAAACCAGACTGTCATCTTTCTGTAAGGCACCGTCCTGTTAAGGGTCCATCTTTCTAGCACCTCGAGCTTATCAGTCACATTAATGTGTGATCTCCAGTAGCAAACCATGCTTCCTCCTCCTGCCCAATGTCCTGATTGCCTGCCCCCGTCTCCCCTTCAGCGAGAGCGCCCTGACCTTTCAGGATCCACCATGCGTTAATTATGAACCTCCTGTCATGTGTCGCCTCGTTCCCAGGGGGGCCTCTGGTGCTGGCTGGACCCTGTCATTTAATCAACACGTCTGATGAGTCAGGAAGCTCCAAAAAAGGAGAAAATTGGATTTTCATACACTGCACAGAACTCATCATTTATCCCCCCAACCGCATCCGGCGGAGCCATATCAGATGCTGCCTTTTGTCTTGACAGACATTCATTAAAGTGCTTGGTTTTGTGTGCATCTCTGAGTTTTTCTAGTGCCACAGCCGAGTAATTTCCGAAGTTACATTTCTCAGTTTGTTCAACATTCTAAATGAAGGAGCGTGCCAAGCACCGCTGCCATCTGTGCCCACCGCGAGTAAAATGGGGTAGTGAGGAAGAGCTCAGTGTTCAGGAATGACCTAAGGCTTGTTGAAGCATCTCCTTGCACACAGTGTTTTCTCTGTGGTTTTCTCGGTTGTGGCCACTGTGCAGGGGTGGATTTACTTCTTTGAAGGCCTCTGCTGCCATGAGAGGCCCCCCAAGCAAGCCTCTCAAACTATTTTCTGAGCTGAGAGTGAGAATGGAAAACTGCACAACGCCAATAATCCGCTAATCAGTGCATGGGGTGCTGGTGTTAAAACCTGCCGCTGGGGTTTGGTGTCAGAAACCCACCTAGGAATGTAAGGTCACTGTCTGCCTGGAGTCACCATTTGACTTTTAAAAGCTGTGTGACTGATGTGGGCAGGCCGGCGTGCAGCTACTCCCTGGGAACTTCGGCTAAGACTCTGCGTTCTTCTCTGCAGGTTGGGAGCGCCTCCGTGCTGCAGGCAGTGAAGGTGTCTCCCCTCATCGAGACGGTCAGTGACCACAAGGACTTTAAGAAGCTCCTCAGGACCAGAACCAATGTCCTCATCCTGTACACCAAGTCAGGTTAGTAGAGACCTTTTGAAACGTCCTGTAATAGTAGGATACTTAAGCTAAGCCTTAACATCTACTTTGCAATAGTCTTCATGGGCATCAAATATGAGTTCGCCTCAAGTCACTGCTTTCCGGTCGTTCCAATATCGATATCATGCTGCTATTGAAACGTGACCATTGGATAAGGTTGGAGTGTTTGATTCACTGTAAGATCATCCATCTGTGGCCAATGGTGTCAGAGGGCAGTTCTTTCTGATGCTCATTTTTTCCCTCCCATTAATTGAATTTCCTCCCTTCATCTCTGCTTTCTGACCTGCTGCTGCCGCTAAGGGCAACGTCCCTGTCTCCCGCCAGACGTCTCGTATGTACCTCTCATGCTGTCTGTCTGTCAGCAGTCGTCAGAGGGAATTAAGCCTGTCAAACTGGCCAACATCACCTCTGGGGAAATTCCACAATCAGCCTGCGAAACTGAAACTTGATGGATCGGATGTGAAGAATCAGACCTTGACGGTTTTCTTGATGATTAAGTGCCGAGCTGAGGCGGAAGGGATGGGATGGAGCCTGTCCTGAGCCCTCCTGCCATCACACCCAAAATCACCCAGACCGTGTTGTATTACAATTATTAAATGACAAATGTTTTAGCGACACTTGACAATGACCTTGTCTGTCGCTCTAGTTAGATTGTCTTCCCCTTGAATTTTTATTGTGACTCAAACGCCCATGAGACGTTAGCGATTAGTGTCTGATGTCGCTAAGCGCCTTTAATGCTCTGCAAGTGATGTCCTGGGCTGTCGCTGCAGACGTCATTGGCTTGGGGTAAAGCTGAAAAATTTTGAATTGTAATTGCATGCTTCCTTGTTACTCGCCTGCACTCAGGATGAAGGTGTGGGGGAGGGGGGGCGGCAGTGATCATCTGCTTCTGCTTCCCAGAGGGCTGTCAGTCATGTTCTCTCTTTAATCATGCAGACATGTCTGGTGAGGGTCATCTGAAGCTGCTATCTGAGGTGGCCCAGGCGGTGAAAGGCCAAGGGACCATTGCTTGGATCAACTGTGGGTAGGTATTTCTGCCCCATCCACCCAGTCCATAGGGGAACTCAATGGAGAGCTGCTCCAACCATGCACCATCTTCTGTTCCTGGTCCTGGATCTTGTCCTCACAAGTCTAAGCAGATTAGCTTTCATGCAGTAACTCCTGGCAACCCAGTCAATCACTTCACTTTTGTTTAACAATATGATATTCTGTTCCACATACTTTTACTTCTGAATGGTTAAGGTATATTTTAGAATCAATATTTTTTTTTTTATATAGGGCAGGGCTTTTCAATGCACGGTCCTCATGAGCCGAGCCCTGCTGATTTTCCAGCCTTCCTTCACCTGTGAGCCAGGTGTAAAGCCTCTAACCAATCAGAATCAGTAATTATTAAACTAACTACCTGGGGAAACTGAAAACAAGGCCTGGATTTGGAATCGAGGGCCTGAATGAAATAACCCTGATATAGGGGATAAATATTTAAGGCATTGTCAGGGGTGACAAAATGGAGCTGTGCTGAATGTAGGCTGAGGTTGTAGAGCTGCTGTTCCCTCTGTGGCTCTCAAGGGTGCCTGCGGAGGCCTAGCGTCGGAGGGCGAGGGTCAGTAAATTGGCCGAAAAATCTGCATGTTTCTGTCCAACTTCCTCAGAACCGCTTGGCTTTATAATGCTCAGTAAATTTCCAGGCTTTCCATAAAAACAGACTCTTCTTGGCTCTCTTCCTCAGGTTTCCAAGAGGCATGCAGCACTCGCATGCTAAGTGGCTTGGTAACATGATTTTACCTTTTTATGCCTTATGGCATGAATACGCTTTTAAAAATGCTTTAGCATATAGTTGCTGTCTTTTAATGGAAGTGTTCTTACTTATTTTTTTTCTTGTCCACTAAGAGAGCAGTTGCTGTCTTCATATTTTTGCTGCTTCCTTTAAATTGCCCAGAGTTTTTCTTGCAGAAGCGAGTTGCACATCTTAACCCAAAGCTTTCTCTTAAAATAAAATCTTAAATGGACTTTCCCTATATCAAATGCATACAGCATTATGTCTGACAAAGTCACTTAAAATCACAGGCCTCTGGTGGATTAACGTCTGGGCTTTCGTGCTGGAGGTGAGCTGCTGCCTGGTCATGTGATTGTATCTGAATGTTCTGGCAAGGACATTTTTAATAAATTGCTGGAGAATGCTTTTTTCCAAGACACACAGACCATCAATGCACAATTCCGATGCTTAGGTCAGTGATATTCCTGTGAGATCCTGCAGCATCATTTAGACTCATTCAGTTCACTTCAGATCATTTTTATAAGTTCCCTTCCAGTGTGCTTTCAGACGGCCTAACAAAGTATAGCAATTCAAGTGCTATGTTCAATATTTAGTATAGCTTTGCGATAAATGTTTAAAACATTGAAAGTCTTATCTGGCAGCAGTTCCTGGCATGTATCCCACAAAAGGATTTTGTGCGGGGCATCCTGAAGGGGGCGTCGTTCCTCACAGGCATGAACAGATGGCACAGCAGTCCATCCTGCCTCTTCCAAATCCTTAATACCATAAACTGTGTCTGTAAATGGAACCGAAGTCGCATGCAGAAATATAGAGTTTAAAAGGGGGCGAGTAAGAAAATGCTAGAAGCCCCCCAGGGTGGGGCATCTCTATGGTGAAAGGCAACAAAAAAAGAGCCCGACGGGGTCCAGATACATGAGCTCTGTGCTCCCAAGACGCACCAGTGCAGATAAGTGCTGCCTAGTTGGCTGATGGTGGGCTGATGACTGAGGTGGTTTTGAACCCCTTGGGGAATATGGCAGGAGAATGAGCTTCCTGCAGACACAGAGCACCAGCATGCAGATGTGAGATGGAAGTGCTCCAGCGTCTGGCTGGCTAGCCTGTGTTTAGAAGTAGCGAGTCTTTGCAGGCATGGTGTTTCTTTGGGGAGGCCTGTGGGATGTGCTGTGCTGGGGGCTGTGAGAGCCGGCAGCCAGACTGATTCCTGAGATCTACTGCCTTTGCTTGCATTCATGTTGGATTTCGGGTGTCGTTACGGACGGCCCGGAGTGTTTGATCCTGGATGGGATTTCGCGTGTCGTTACGGACGGCCCGGAGTGTTTGATCCTGGATGGGATTTCGGGTGTCGTTACGGACGGCCCGGAGTATTTGATCCTGGATGGGATTTAGGGAGTCGTTACGGAAGGCCCAGAGTGTTTGATCCTGGATGGGATTTCGGGTGTCGTTACAGACTGCCCGGAGTGTTTGATCCTGGATGGGATTTCGGGTGTCGTTAGGGACGGC
>JABFDZ020000039.1:5482608-5496026 GCA_019775955.2 Pollimyrus isidori
CTGGTGGTCTGCGTGCTGAACGGAGAGAGGGGTGAGTGTCGAGGGCTGGTGGTCTGCGTGCTGAACGGAGAGAGGGGTGAGTGTCGAGGGCTGGTGGTCTGCGTGCTGAACGGAGAGAGGGGGTGAGTGTGACATTTTTCTCTAAAGGTGGCAAGCGTGCTACCCTAAGGTTCGAAGGAAGTGCGATGTAGCGGGGGGCCTCCAAGTGGGGGTGCTACAGTGGACAGAAACTGCAGAGGGTGTTCAAAGTCACTGACCACCAGTTTTGACTGGTGGTCCAACAGGGTCCCAGAATGACACCCTGAGGTGCCCTAGCTAAACAGGCATGACTGTACTGCTGTAAGTGGACCACCTCAGTACACTTTAGGCACCACAGTAAGCTGGTCTGCAGTAATGGTCCATGTTAACCCCATCCCTGTTTTCCCCCATCATCTTTCCAGTTTCCATGTGCTGTGCACTTCACAGTGGCTCTTCTAGGTGTGGGAATAGAACTTAGAAGAATATAACTAACACATGCATTTAGAAGAATATGACTAACACATAGTGAAATATGCAGGCAACCAACAGAAGGCCCTCAAGGCACCTAAAGGCCTCCAAGGCCGCAGATAGCTCACAGAGGGGGGGGAGAACAGTCATAACACAAAAACCATCCTCTGCTACCGCGGAGGTTGACTGTCCTTGAACATCTTTAGGCCGGGAGAAGGAGAAGGGCTGACCATGATCAGATGAGGGGGAGGGGGGGGGCAAATTGGCTACAAGAGGGAAGGCCGGACACGTATACTTTGAGCATCTTGATGTACATGCCGAGGATATATGTCTGATAGTTGCTCCCTGACCAGCTGGCAGTAAATAAACACCATGTGACCTGCAACACCTCCAGCGACTCTAAGCGTGAATCTCTTCTCATCAACTGACCCGGCGGAGTTTTCTCAGGCTCAGACTCCAACATAGGCCAGCCTGAGATTAAACTAATGCATGGTGACCTGACCTATAGCTGACCAAGCAAACCAACCCACCCAAAGAGTCACTCTAATAGGATTTTCCCTTCTTAGGAGGCAGGATTCATTGGCTTCATGCGAAGCCTGCGGGGACACGACCAAGACAAGGTGACCAAGCGGAAGGAAGAGCTCTGATGGGGGTGTGATCACAAAGAGGGTGGGACCTGACATTGCACTGTCACACTGGCAAGCCCTGCCCTCCCAAAGCACTGGAGCCAGACTTCACAACCTCACTTTTTTTATACCGCTGTGCCATTTGTATGTTGTTTCTTGTCATCTGACCACTTAAGATCTAGTTCCATTGTTATTTTTATTGTTTATATCACTTTTTTTTTCCAGAATGTCACTGCAGTTGGTCAAAAGTGTTAAACTATGCAATACTAGACCCTTCACTGGCTTCTCATTGGCTAGGAGCACATTAGTGGGTGGTGACTAGTGAGTGAAGGGTTTCTTAAACTCGCTAATCACCTCACCAACTGAAGGCCCCCTCCATTAACTCCAGAGGGGCGTACAAAATGTAAATATTATGTTCAGATACTAAGATATTTTTGTATGGCAGGATTCATCCTCGGTCATGATTTCAGCAAATTAACAAAGCAAATCTATATTTCAAGAATCTACACTGTGGCCTTAAATGTGAGTGAAAGGGGTCTACTTCTGTTTTAGGGTGTGCAAAAACATGTCTGGCAATATGAATTTTTTAACAGGTCTATATCAAAATATTAAATTGGTGGCAGTGATTTATAGCAGCATGGTATGATATTGGTTTGTTTCTTTCCCTGTTTTTCAGACACATCAGTCATGTTAAATGAGATCAGACAGACTGACTGGCCAAAAAGATGGTTTACATGGTTAATGTAGGCCTGTGGTTTGAACCCGAGCTCCAGGGGGCGCTATGCTCATCATTCTACTGCTTTCATTGGCTGCGTGTTTTGGCAGTGAGTCCCAGACAGTCGCCGAAGCCAGGCAGGTCACGAGGAGTGCCAGCTCTCAGCTCAGTCTGCCGTCAGACCTTACCACTGCCAGGTTGGTTGCGTCTGAGTTTTTGCTCCAACCTCTTTGTCGGGCAGTTAGCTGCCCTTTGTAAAGTGGGAAGCTTTATATAGAGGTAGCTTGTGTTTTGCCATGTTCCACAAACACATCTGTAAAAGTTTTTCAGCCTGTCACAGATGCTGTCGGGTGGTGTCTCTCTTCCATCTCCCTCATTACTTGGCCCTCTGTGAGCATGACAGGGTTTGGAGACGTTCGATCTGTGTCATGGCTGCTATTTTACAGCCATTGAGGGCCAGCTAGTGCAGAAACTGCCATTTGCAATAAGAGCTTAAGAGTGACCCATCAACATGACTGGTGTCCAGCTAAAAGGTCGTAGTCTTGGGCGTGCATTTGTTGAGCAGTGAGCAGGCCTGCTGTGTTTGCATAGAGGAGCAATAATGGCTTTTATAATCAGGCCAGTGCAGATGCTGCACACCTGCCATCCTGTCCTCAGTCTGTGTTTTTTTTTTTACGTTAAGATGCCCTCTTGGTCACAGCAGCTTGGATGAATTCTGAGAATCAGATGAGTAAATACAGGCTTCAGGGTAGATGATTGAAGACCAGAAAAAGTTTATCACCCTATCACCAAAAAGCTGCTTTGGAAGCCTTGGGTTTAAGTTCAAATCTTGCAAGGTGAATGGTGGGAGTGTCCTCAGGCAAGGTGCGTGACCCCTGCAGGCTTGGTCAGCATCCAGTGCCGATAAAGGGGTCTGCTTCACAACAAATTATGCACATCTGAACCTGCTTGCTGGCCTCGTTGGCTTGTCCCTGCCTTTGCCCATCTTGGAGCAAGGGCTTTTCCTGGAGTTCAAACACATTCAGTTCAATGGCTTCTGGGTAGATCAGATGTGTGTGGTAGGCTGGAGTAAAGGGTTCTGATATCAGAGCTAGTTTGGTCTCTTCTGTGTACCTGCAGCTCCTACTTCAAGTGGTTTTTAAGTATTGTGCGGCCCATCAGTAGCTGGCCATGTCTTTTTTATTATTCAGAATTCAATTTCCAACATAAGGATCTCAGGGATTGCAAGCTGAAATTAAAGGGACATGTGTGTTATTTGGTTTCCAATAAGGGTGATCTGAGTTCAAATTACTGGTCTAAAAAATGTCTATATTTGTACATGAGGGAAAAATGTTCAATGGAGTGTCCTATTTGTGTCTGCAGAATCATTGTTGAAAATCAGAAAATCACATACTGCCTGAGGGTTAGAGTAACAAAAGAGTGCAGTAAGAAAAGAGCTGCACAGAGGTATGGTGTTCAGCCACGGTGCCTGGTAGGCGTCCATCTCCTTGGTCTAGGGTTTGGCTGGTTTGTGTTTGTGGTCCATTTCCAGTTCTTAAAGTGATTCCGAATGAATATTATATATTGTATAAAGAGGGCACTTGTATCTTATTCCAAAGGTTTCCACTTTGCATAATTACTGTGGAGGGGGAGGGGTTAAATTAGCCAAATGTACAATTTTCCCAAGTGAATAAAGATTTTACAAAAAATAATATTTGCAGTGCAGCTGGTATTTTTGTGTCACCCCTACATTATAGTTTTATATAACTAATTATGGCCTCAGTGTCCTCCCTCACAGCAGATCATTTCCTTCCGGAAATCGGCTTCTCAGAGGTGGATATTACAAATCATGGTAAACAAAAAAAATGTTTTACTTTAAAGGAAAAAAAATAATAGGATCCTTCCAAGAAGGGTCACTATGTGGGACCTCATACAGAAATGTGGAACCATTTATCTTCTGTTTTGTGCTTTGTACTCCAAGCTGTCCTGTACTGTCTTTCTAACACTCAGTTTAATTGTGTCTGTTACAATGCAAGTGCTCTGTCAGCAGCGCTCTACCGTGTGACACTAAGAAAATGGGCTAACGACTAAATTGCAGCTATAGCAAAACAACAAAGTAGTTTACTGTGAGTCTATTCATTAATGCAGAACTAACAAAAAGTGAATGAATGATTCGCAAATGTAAGCATGAATACCACACTAATTCTAACATTGAATTTTGATGTCCAACCTAGTAGATGTTGTCCGTTAAAAACATTTGTCGTCTGCTGCTGGGTCCATCAAACTGCAGGCCTGTGGATGCTTCACTGGGGCCCTTGGCTATGATGCCCTGTGGGATTGTGGGAATGGGTGGGCCATTAAGCACCTAGCTAATGACCGCCGTGTGTGACACTCCTCAAGCACGGGCTGCAGCTAATCAACCTGCTTCTCAAACAAGCCAGCTGGCCTGGGGGTCACATGGGACTGGCCGAGGTGCTGGTACCATTACGGCTGTATAGTGGACCAAAGCAGATCCCCCCCCCAAAAGGGGATGGGGGGAGAGGGGGCAGGCACTGCCTCCAGCGATGAGCAGCCTTCTTAGTTTCCGGAATGAAGAGGGAAGCTTTGATGTTGCTTTGGTCACGCATTGGTGACACTTCAGCACAAAGGCATTAATTGTTCTGGATGGATGGTAATAACCTCCGGGTACTGTCCAAATAGCTGCATTCGTGTTGTTTTCTGAGAGAATGTGACGAGGCCCTTGATGACTGCGTGCGTCCGCACCCCCTGTCTGCATGATCTCGGCCTGTTTGTTTTCGTCCCTGCGGGGTGAATAAGCCACAGCAGATCCCCAACTCTTGTCCCTGCCTGTTTCGCGTCTTTTCTTTCATTCGGCGCCAGGCCGTTTTCATGTGCTGCCAGGAGAAGGCAGGCCAGCTAATAAACACGGCATGGCCCTCTGGGGTCAGAGGCCTGCTGGGAATTCTTAAAGGGACAGAGTGCTCTGTCTGTCAGGCAGCTGCCTTTAACCCCCACGTATTGACTGTCAATGTGGGCGAAAGTTCAAACAGGCCCTCAGCGGTGCCTCAGAAAGATGCCTGTTTGTCTCTCAGTCTGGCCTGGTTGGAAACCCCAACTATACAACTAGTATTAAATAAATAACTGAAAATGGACGTTGCACGCTAAAATGAAGACGATGGAGAGCACACGCAGGCTCTGCTGCTGATGACACTGCTTTTTCTGTCAATATATTTCACACAATGTTCAGTGACAAGACACCCAGTCATTAATATCTTGAAAGTATGAATATAAATATCTTCTAAATTAAGACCTGAGTAGCATACAGATGGATCTCACCCAGGGTTCAAATTACACAGTGGCTTTCTGGGAGCCCTATTTTCCGGTGTTCACCTCGACTTTCCAAGTCACATGTACTCACATACGTATAAGTGGGCGGCAGCTCCGTCAATAACAGGGTCACTGCAAGAAACATCATACAATCATGGCCAAAAGTTTTGAGAGTGACATAAATATTAATTTCAGTCGGCTGCCTCAGTTTTTATGATGTCAATTTGCGTATACTCCAGAATGTTATGAAGACTGATCAGATTAATTGCAATGAATTGCAAAGTCCCTTTTTGCCATGAAAATTAACTTGATCCAAAAAACCCATTTCCACTGCATTTCAGTCTTTCCACAAAAGGACCTTCTGACATAATTTCAGTGATTCTCTCATTAACACAGGTGAGAGTGTTAATGAGGACAAGGCTGGAGATCACTGTGTCATGTTGATTGAGTTAGAAAAACAGACTGGATGCTTTAAAAGTAGGGTGGTGCTTGAAATCATTAACCCTGGTTACCTGTAAGGAGACACATGCAGTCATCATTGCTTTACACAAAAAGGCAAGGATATTGCTGCTAGTAAGATGGCATCTAAATCAACCATTTATTGGATCATCAAGAGCTTCAAGTAGAGAGGTTCAATTGTTGTGAAGAAGGCTTCAGAGCACCCAAGAAAGTCCAGCAAGCACCAGGATCATCTCCTAAAGTTGATTCATCTGTGGGATCAGGGCACCACTAGTGCAGAGTTTGCTCAGGAATGGCAGACTTTTGGACGATTACCTGGTGTCAAAAAGGGCAGCAAAGAAGCCACGTCTCTCCAAGAAAAACATCAGGGACAGACTGATATTCAGCAAAAGGTACAGGGATTGGACTGCAGAGGACTGCGGTAAAGTTATTTTCTCTGATGAATTCCCTTTTCTGATTTCTTGGAGCATCCAGAAAAAACATTTTCTGGAGAAGAAAAGGTGAGCACTGCCATCAGTCCTGTGTCATGGCAACAGTAAAGCATCGTGTGTGGGGATGCTTCTCAGCCAAGGGAGTAGAATCAATTAGAGTTTTACCCAAGAACACATTCATGAATAAAGAATGATACCAAAACATCCTCCGAGTGCAACTTCTCCCAACCATCCAAGAACAGCTGGTGATAATACTTTTTCCAGCATGATGGAGCACTGTGCCATAAGGCAGGAGCGATAACTTAGTGGGGCTTGGGGAACAAAACATCAACATTTTGGGTCCATGTCCAGGAAACTCCACAGACCTTAATCCCATTGGGAACATGTGGTCAATCCTCAAGAGGCGAGTAGAAAAACAAAGGCCCACAAATTCCCAAAAACTCCAAACACTGATTGTGCAAGAATGGGCTGCCAGTCAGGATTTGGCCCAGAAGTTGATTGACAGCATGGCGGGACATAGTAGGGCCAACACTGCAAATATTGACTCTTTTCGTGAACTTAATTTAATTGTCAATAAAAGCTTTTGACATTTATGAAATGCTTGTAGTTATACTTTAGCATACCATAGAAACATCTGACAAAGATATCTACAAACACTGAATCAACAAACTTTGTTAAAGCCAATACTTGAGTAATTTTCAAAACTTTTGGCCATAACTGTACTATTCCTAATACAGGCAGTTAATACCGTCAATAACATTTCATATAGGCACAACAGAAACATACAAATCACATAAGAAGTTTAGTACTCCTAATCAGAGCAAGCAAAAAACAAAATGACAAAGCAGAGAGACAAAGGTAACATCTTTCAGCAGAGTTTTTGCCTTCATGCATGCTGTACGTTCCTAGCTTCTTGGAGTTTTTGGAGTAGAGCTATGTATCCCTGTTTTTCCACTCACTCCATTCCATCCTTGTCCAGTTGAAAGGCAATGTTGCATCACAGGGGTCAGGCCCAGGTTCGCTGCTGCAGGTGGTGACAGTGGTGTCTGGCGCCAAGGCATCTCCCTCTGTGGAGCTGTTACTGCCAGCAAGACCTGTTAGCGGTGACCGACTCGCTGTAGTCGGTGCACTAGTGTCATTATTGATTATTGTCTTTCTGTGTTTAGTGAATACAAATTGTCCACGCAGGCAGGGTTGTTTCCATTTCGACATTCTAACTATCCATAAACCACCCAGAACAAATGCTGAACAAAAACACTGTTTCTTTTTTTAATTGATGACTTCCATTCCAACACCACGCCTACTTGACGAGGAGTTCAGGTGGTAACGTAAATCGTGATTGAGTGCAGCGCCGCCACGCTTGGATGGCCACAGCGGGAATAGACACCGAGTTGTGTTAATTAGTGGAGACAGATGTTTGCAAAATGGAATGTAGCAAGCTAATACACATGCAACACTGACATATTTATACTATTATTTTTTTTCGTTCAGGAACCTTAATGTACAATATAAAGTAAAAAGCATATAAAGTAAAATATAACAGAAAAGTGGATAGAGCTCCCCCTGAAGGTCACAGCTTTCAAGGGAGCTTGTGTCCTTTTCAGGAGAGCTGAGCTCCCCAAAGCCAACCCATTATTCGAACCATGATCTCATCATTCCTCAGCAGCATACCACATTGAGTTGCATTTGTGTAAATAGAAGAAATACTTCCAGAATATGTACTTGTAGAAAAAGGATTAGGTTGTCAAGGTCTCGTGGAAGCAAAACCTTCTGCTAGTAGTCCCTCTTTAAAATGCTATTTATTCCTTTATGTGCCCTCCAGAACCAGTGACCTGTTCCTTCCCATCATCCGATCCCACTATACGTGAGGAGACGCACAGTCTGAGAACCTTCAGAAAGTACCATCTCATGAAGGGCAGTGTGTCTAAAGTGGGGATGGGTTCTGCACCTGCCATTCAGCCCTGCTGCAGAAATGTGAGACTGGAAGTCTAGGGCTACAAATGGGCTGTCAGAGGACAGTGGAGTGTCTCCTTGCTCAGAAGGTGCATGTGGAATCCAGGATTATGTGAAGATCCTGAGCACTGAAGGATAGGAAGGACTGGATAAACATCTACATAGCAATGGCAGGGCTTGTTTGAAAGCGGTGACATGAAGCTAGACTGATGTGGCAGGTCTGTAAGCCCAGCAGAAGTAATCAACAGTCCCTGAGACAGGGCAGCGACTTTCTGGGATGCAGCCACGGTTGCTGTGAATGGTTTAAATCTCATAGCATGTATTGCCTTGATATGCCCTGGGACAAGCAGCGGCTGATCCTAACCTGGGCAGAGCGGTCAAATGAAAAGGCAATTGTGCTGAGGAAGAGGATCCTCATCTGCTCACTGATGGTGTGACGCCGAATGGAGCTGAGGAGTTTGCCTGTGGAAAAGTCTGGCATCCCACCCAATTAGCGGCCATGCTACAAACCTGCAGCCCATCTGCCTTCACAGGGAGAAGTTGGGCACGTGCCAGTCTTTGCCATTTTGCTGTGTTTCGTATAATCAGTGTTTTGGGTAAAAATATTGAAGGCATATTTAACCGGAGTTCTAAGCAAAAAGAGTACAGCCTGGTCTACTACAAAGCATCACATTTCCAGCACACAGTTAGCATACATAACTGTATCTACTGTATGAATTTGGATTCAAAATACTTTGCATAAACTGCAAAAAGGTTAGGCAACAGCATTCTGAGGGTGTGCCATGGATTTTGTTCTCAGGGATTTCACAATGCAGTATCTGAATAAATAGGGTTTTTGTGACGTAGCACAGTTCATGATTCACATAAATTTATTAGTGTCTGATTTCATATGAGTGCACATGCATTTTTAATAGCTGGGGAGATTTAATTGTGAGAAACAATCCTCATGCTAAAGATAACTGCATTAATGTGTGTTTTATAAAATATTTAATTTTACTTTTTATTTGTTATGCACGTTTAATTTCACAAATAAATAAATAAATAAATAAGATAAACCAGGCCTTGATTTGGAAAAATGTTCTACATTAAATCAGTAATTAAAAAGAAACATTTGTCTTGTTTATGGTCGGCAATTGCAATGCCATGGACCAGAACATCGACTGTGAATGAGTATCACAAAAAATCTCCCAGACTAAGCCATTCACAACAACAGTAATATGTTGCATCATGCTGGTTTCTGCAAAAAAAAAATTGAAAGTAATGTAATCATGCATCCTAGCTTGACTTGATAGGAAAGAATCCTCTGTGAAATTTGTTCAAATTGGGAGGTTAAATGTATCATTTCTGCTTATGGAAAATGTGTCTTTGAGACTGTTAAGAAACTGAAAGCAAGCTAATATGTAACAATTACCCCTCATACTGATGTCTTTGATTCGTCGCATCTGTTGTGGCTGAATCACAAACAAAGCGACCTTGAACCCGTGGAGAGCCACGTGAGCTCATTCCTCTCAGGGCAGTCCTTCTGTGATTACATCTCCCTCGTCTGTCTCACTGTAATTAAGATCAATCCCCAATCTGAGCCGTCAATTTTCACCTTGTAGTGGAATCTGTGTGACAGAATGAAGGCTGCAGCCACAGAATTTTGGGTAATAACACTTTGCATGATTGCTGTTAGAAATGGAAATAATTGTGTGGAATGAAAGGGAAGAGACCTTCACAAGTTTTTCCCACCATTACCTCAGGACCTGATACACACAGGCAGGCAAGTGGTGCTATTTATTTTACATTTTTAATTTTTCTGGGCTTCTGTTAAAGCCCAGAAACCACAGTGATTGTTATTCATTCAACTGAATTGCTCAACATTAGTCAGTTTTCTGCTGCAAGAGACAACTGAATTGTGTATGTCATTTTCATTTTTACCCTTAGGATTAGAAGCTGCAAGCAGCCACAATTGTCACCCTCCCCCAAATGTCACCTGCTATAAACCTGGGGGATGTTACACCAACTTAGCTGGAAAAACTTAAGATAGCATGATTGTCCAATAGGAATGATCCTTACTTAAAATCTTATTGGATGTTTATGACTGTTAATTAGCCCTGCTAATTAAGAGAAATCCTGCTTTGCACACCTAATCTGTAAATTAGTCTGTCTGTTCACAGTGTTACTTTTCAAGAAGTGTTTTTAAACGTAGCTGTATGTTAGTGGTTGTGTTATATTCATTGTTACAGAACAGGCACTTGCGGATGCCAGAACTTTTCTGGGAGTTTCCCAGTCGTCATTGCCAATTGCGTGAGGGCTAAAAAACACCCTTCCTATGCTATTCCACTGAGACAACGGTGTCCTCAGCAGTAGATGCTAATGACCTTGGCATCAGTGCTGGGTGGTTCGGTTTGAATCACGCTAGACAGTAAAAATATATATGGCCAAAAGATTGCTTCTTTTGATGTATATCAGAGGTCCCATGATCAGTTCGCCGAATATGCATATTTTTTTCCTTCTAACTGCTGGATTTGATTATAAAACTAGCACAAGATTACAAATTGCAAACGATGATTAATAGGTCACATTTAATTTGTGTAATTTCACTGAGACAGAGAGGTGCACAAATGTACGTACTGGAGTGTATCGGAGCAGAGGATCACCAGCACGCAGACGCGGTTCTCTGCTCGAGACCCGTACAATAAAGAGCCTCATCCATTAAAATACTTGCCTGGAATAAGTTAATACCTATATCACTTGTGAACATAGTGTGTAAGGTACCATGAGTAATTGTTAAGTTTTTATGCGTTCTCAAATGAGGAAACTGCATATCCCAGAAATAGACGGCGAATGGAATGTTATGTAATGTTTATATAATCTTTTCTTCCAAAAACTTGTTGACACATCTACCAAGAATATCTGCTGTTTTTCGCAATGGCGTTTTCCCTTTGGATGGCTTTCTATTCCTCCGTGTCACTAATGCTTTGTAAGCAGCACTGGTCGCATGAGAGAAAGATGTGATTGATTTATTACACCGGTGATAACCGACATACAGTGATTTTAAATGGTGCTTAAATAATACACGTATGGTGGAATATTAAAACCGCGACTACTAATTGGGTGAATTGGGTAAGAAGACAGTTAACGCTGGGTTTCATTACTGGATGACCAACTGTGAAAAACTTATTAAGCAGATCCATTAGTTCTCTGTTTTTCCCTAGAGGGGTAAGTATTAACCCAGGAGACAGCAGAGGGAAGTAACGGCTGGTGCCTTCCCTGTTAGAGATGGGTGTCTCTGCACGAACAGCAAACGCGTGCCAGTGATGCACGCGCAGAGTGACTCAGATGTGGTAGGATTTCTAAATCCTCTCCAGCCTGCAGCGTAATGACTTTCAACGACCCCAGTGAAACATGTTCAAAACTGCCTATTTTGGCCATTCCAAAATTCCCCACGCAGGCCCACATCCTGCAGCTTTGGAAATAAAGTTGCTCTGTGTGACTAACGCGGTTAATATCGTCTGGACCGTTGACATGACAAACTGCTGTCTTTCTGCACCCCAGGGAAGATCAAACGGGAAATTGGCCACATTCAATACAAAGATTTATAGGAGTCCTGGAAAAACACACTTTAAAGTCTGCGAATATATAATATGAAAAGCGCTGCTCTCGATATATCCTATTTGTCTGTTCGTACATTTGGAATCGTTGCAGAGATGTGCTACCCGTAGCCACGTCAGTTTATTACCGTGCGTTCCCATAATGCACTTCGGGAGGCCACGCACACAGACGGCGGCAGCGTATGACGGCGGAGGAAACGGGAACAAGCTTGCACGATACGCGGCAGAGGGGTGCTGAAATGCGCTTTCCCGGGGAAGCCCACGTCGCCCGCATAAGTAGCCGGCCCTTCGCTTCAGGTCAGCGACCAAGCGGCGACCCCGCGCTTTCCGAATACCGAGGCCCTCTGTATGCGAATAAACAGCGGCATGCGACGGAATCGTCTCGATTCGCTCGGTGATGGGGGGACCACAGCAAGGAAATCGCTGTATGGGGATGCACTCGTGTTTATCTGCGCATCTAAGCGGTAGTGTGTCTCTTTAAACTAATGCCAACGCAGCTGTTGTTGTTGCCGTTCGCGTAGAAGTGCTTCCATTGCTTGCATTCATGTGAAGCTACTTTCTGCGAGATGCGTCTGTCTGTCCAGCCGCTAGATTCTGGGTGATGGTAGCAGACGCCCAGAGCGTGTGATCATCGTGTATGACGCCGGAACTTACACCCAGAGCTCTTAATATAACCACGAAATCATTCTGGTGCTATAAAATGCACCGCTGTAATTAAGCGACTAAAATAATGTCGCACGCATTTAGAAGAAACGCCTGGGCTATCGGGTGAGCAGCACTCGGTTTATTCTGAGCTGGCATTGAGGGTATCGCGCGAGTGGGCGTGGCCCCGGTGTATCGCGAGACTGTGATGCAGGTGCGTCGTTCCCGCGAGAAGGTCCACGTGCTGTCCAGGGTGCTGAAAGGCTGCGTAATTCTTACTTTGAATAAGCCGAGTTTTATGCTTCATTGTCCGTTTTCTTTGTTTTTACTAATATCCATCCTAATTTCAATCATTAATCATTTGTAATATTCTGTTTAGGAATATAGGAGCAAGTCATGATGTTAATCATCTTTAACTGTGTCACCGTCTCTGTGAGGGTCTCTGTCTACTGTGCTAGTGTGAGTGCAGTTTGTATCGTATGATTAAACTGCTTCTGTTGTCAGAGAGAGGAGTGGAAGAGGTGCAGCAGTGTAGTTATAATCTGTGCTATGAGCTGTAGTATGTCTGCGGTGGTTATACAAACTTTTAGGTCGTGAATCTTGTGGTAAGAGGGTCATTGCAGGAGATCTTTAGCAGCTTGGCATGTGTTGCAGGTTTCTACTGAGAGTGCCGTAAGATGTCCATGGTCCTGTTTGCATCCGTGGTGCGGGTGAGAGATGGACTGCCTCTCTCAGCCTCCACAGACTATGAGCAGGACAGGGGGCTGCAGGAGACCAAGAGGCACCTCAAGAGCCTCTCCAAGAAGCTGAGCCAGTTCCCAGACCGCTGCACGCTGAAAACGGGACAGCATACTGTTAAGTGAGTGTCTGGGCCGCTGGCAGCTGGGGCGGATGGGGGACAGGGAATCGCATCACGACACTGACACGAGTGACAGCATGTGCGCAAGCATCCTCTTCCTTGGGGCATGTACAGAGGCTGCCCCGGGTAATATCCCACATGTTAGATGTAGGTGTGTACAGAGGCTGCCCCGGGTAATATCCCACATGTTAGATGTAGGTGTGTACAGAGGCTCCCCCGGGTAATATCCCACATGTTAGATGTAGGTGTGTACAGAGGCTGCCCCGGGTAATATCCCACATGTTAGATGTAGGTGTGTACAGAGGCTGCCCCGGGTAATATCCCACATGTTAGATGTAGGTGTGT
>JABFDZ020000039.1:5513610-5526322 GCA_019775955.2 Pollimyrus isidori
AGTGAGTTCGCGGGCTACCGTTGCATTGTGGGGAATGGAGTATTGGTGCGTGCAAAACAGCAGCAGGCGGCTGTGGCTTGCGGGCCGGTTCTAATACTAATCAAATATCATCATCTATTATCATAGATAATTCATTTGTGGGCCGGATCTGGCCCACGGGCCTTGACTTTGACACCTCTGATCAAGTCCATGCAGACCCAGATGTTACATTTTACTCCAGTCGATCTTCAAACCTCTCATCAGGCAATAAAAATACCAATCATTTTGCTTGCTAGTGTCAAATATTTCTTGCTCTTGTGAGATTTGTGCATGCTGGGACACAGTAGGAGGCAGGCGGAAAGGAGAACTCACCCAGTAGCAGGAGTAGATGGTGGAGACAAACATGACAGCCAGCAGGAGAAAGAGACAGGCGACGTAAAAGCCGATCATCAACATGGAGCTGAGAAATGAGTGAAAACAAATAGGGCAATGAAAGGAGGTCTTTCATATGACTAGAATAATCGGAAAAACAGGAGACTCTTCAATTCCCGACAAAGGCGTGGCATACTATTGTAAGTCAAATTGCCACATGGGCATTATATGGAAAACTGCAATATTACTTTACTATTGTGTATTAATATTAGGATGAACTTCTTCGGTCTCAGGGGTAAATTCTGGTGCATACAGCAATAAAAACATAGTGCACAGACATAAATACATAGAGTTCCAAACTGACAAGGTACAAAGACAACACGCAGAGTGCACACAATAAAATATGGTGCAAACAGTAAAAGTACACAGCACACAAAATATCCTGAAAAACATTCCGAATATTACAATACTAGACAAAAATAAATATGTCATTATGAAAATAAATTCTATGCAAAGAAATGGAGTGCAATTACAATTAGGACAGAAAGCACCAGACTTTTACTGTAAGCCTTGTATTGTATACATGCATAAAGTATGTTTTATACACACACATACGTGTTATAACACACGCGCGCACACACATATACATGCGCATACACACACGTGCGCCCGCGGGCACAGACTCACACTGTGACATTAAATGCAAACATATTTGATTGATTGATTGATTGATTGATTGATTGAGTCTTTGTAGTCCTGGGTTACCCACACTGGTACGTACCGTGGTACCACGACAACCTGGATGAAGCAGATGAATAGGAACACGAGGGAGGCGCAGGCCACATATGCCCCGAATTTGGAGTCCACCTGCTTGGAGTACTGAGAGGGTGTGGGGTGGGGTAATTGAACCAAAGCACAGAAGGTAGGGTGGAGAAAAATATGTATATCAGGTGTGAGAAGAGACATGTTTTTTTGGGGGGGAGTGCTGTATGTAGACTCAAATGTGTACTTTCTCCATAATGCAGGTCAGACATCAGGATTCTGGGTACCTTCTTCTCCAGGTCGGGCTCCCGGAAGGTCAGGAGGAACTTCTTGACGTGTTCCGAGCGCAGCCGGTCGATGCTCCTGGCATCAATGGCCCGGCCCAGGAACTCGTCCACCTCATCCTCAGGGTTCAGGTTCTCCTGCGTGTTTCTGAAAATGAAATGCCTAGATAACACAAGACAAGGGTTTTTTCCCCCTTCTTTAAACTCAAAAGCAGCCTCTGCAGCCCGCTATAGAAACTGCCTTGGGTGTCTCATCAAAACTATAATACAGTAGCATACAGGCAAACTTTCGCCTCATGCAATCGTGTGCCACAGAGTAAGACTGTTTCCTTGTATCGTGGGTCATGCTGCCTGAGTGTACTACACGCACAGGTGTGACACGGTGCTCATCTTGGTGTGGTGGGTTGTGACTGCATTGTAGGGGACCACAGACCTGCAGAAGGTCTGACAGGCCCTCATCCCACTGCGGTACCTGTCCCACATTCCATGCCTGCCTCAGGCGAGAAACGCAAAGTACCACAATGCTATGTCTAATCTAGTTAGTCACTAGACAAGTAAAAAGATGGAGGAGGGGGTGTCCTACTCACTTGTCCTTGGGGTCCTCAAAGCCCTGTAGTGAGAGAGAGATCACACTGAGGTCATCTTCTATGAACACTCGAGTGTTACCTACATACAGTCTCCTTTAGCCAGAGTCCTGGTAACCCTGCTTTACTGTGATTTTTGTTTGAGAATCATCCTAATAATTAGGCTTAACTTTCAATGGTGCCTTTGGGTGCATTCTGCACCCCCTGGCCATTTCTATGGCTACTACCATGTTGTTATTAAAATTACAGCAGTTATCCTCTAGGACATTTTAAGTGCACCAGTTTTACATACGGTCATGCATTAAACGATAGAAAAAGTGTTGACAATTATCGCCGGCAAAAACTTAATTTATGACAGATGGCTGTGGAGATTCTCAGTTATCCAGGTCATGGTTATCCTAAAAAAGGGTTATGCAATAGCATCTGGACTTTGTTTTCCTCAGAAAACATTTCGCACTCCATCCAGAGTGCTTTCTCAATTCTGGAAACCTCAAGTCATTAGCACTTGATGGTCACCTGTGGGTTGTTGTTGTGCCCCCTGGCTTTCATGCATTTCGATGATACCACTTGAGGCTGAGCGTGAACGACTGTGGAAGCATTTGGACAAAGTTGAAAGAATTGCATTGTAGGTGGGTGATAGATTATGTCTAAGGCCACCTCCTCTGTTCAATGACGGTCATTCATTTGAACCAGTTGTGCTCCCGGTCCACCTACAATGCAATTCTTTCAACTTTGCCCAGACGCTTCCAGAGTCGTTCACGCTCGGCCTCAGGTAGAACACATGAAAGCCAGGGGGAACAACAATAACCCACAGATGACCATCAAGTGCTAACGACTTGAGGATTCCACAGGGTTCATCGACCTGCTATGCCAACCAGTCAGTCAGAATTGAGAAAGCACTCTGGATGGAGTGCAAAACATCTTCTAAGAAAAACATAGACCAGTTGCTATTACATAACCCTTTTTTATGGTTAATTTATGATGTTGATATTATCGACAAATTCAGTTAATTAGTGCTAACTGCTACTATAATTTTTTTATATTATATTTTATATTATAATTTCTTTTAAAAAAAGTCAGCCATTATGTTTTGTTTACATTTCAACTGTTAGAAAAGAAATAACACCATGGTTAGGTATTGCACAGCTGAAGCTCTTCAACATATTCTGCAAGAGGATACAGACAGAATGTGCATTATGTGACCTGTCCCCTCCGCTGCCCCCCCACTGCCGCAACCCCTTTAACTGCACTGCATAAGCTATACATGCATCATGCAGTTAACTAATAACTTTAGTTCATTGAATTTGAGCTTGATACCATTAAATTATATATGCCAACGAATAGGGGTGCAACTTGAACCCCAAGGACCTGGAACATAACTTTCTAACAAGGACCCATTGAGGGTTAATGGGACTACAGCTTTAAATAAGACATGACACTGTAGGGAATCCTTCTTAGTAAAGCAATCGTGATGCCTTTTTAAGCACTGGATGTGGTTAATTGACACTCATACACTGCGTGTGCTAACTGCTTGTTACAGCCTAGGTAAAGGTGAAAATATCTTTCACAGTTTAATAGTGAAATTAGAACTTTAGTAACAGTAAATTACCTCCATGAAAGATTATATGGCAGAAATAAAACACCAACTATGCATTTTTTAAAATGCCTGCATTTAAGCCCTTCAATTACACTCGATATCAAGTGTCACAGAAGAGGTCTCAATGACCAGCAACAATCAAAGGAAAAAGACGTTAGTCTAGTCTTAACAGCACATTTAACTCAGATTAGAATTAGCTAAAGGGTGGCACCTTAAATTCAGGCTACAATTAGCTGAAGGGTGGCACCTTAAGTTCAGGCTACAGTCAGCGAACACGTAGCATATGTTTGCTTCAGGCTACAGTTACATAAAGGATGGCACCTTTGGTCCAGGCTATAGTTAGCTAACAGGACACATGTTTGGTTCAGGGTACAGTTAGCCAACAGGACACATTTTTGGTTCAGGGTACAGTTAGCCAACAGGACACATTTTTGGTTCAGGGTACAGTTAGCCAACAGGACACATTTTTGGTTCAGGGTACAGTTAGCTAAAGGGCAACATGCAGAGTTACCAATTCTCATATATTTTGGCACTTTCAGACTGTCACATCTCCACAACTCCTGTAAGAAATCTTAGAGAAAATCTATATTATTCTATTATAAACCTTTAAAAGAAGTGTTGGGGTATTTTGCAAACCCTACAGACTATTTACAAGGTAATAAAACTGTTAAATACATGTAAATGAGTGTGGATAGTTGTCTCAAATTGAAAATTTCAAGCCAGCTAGTTGAGAATCCTGTCTTTGACTCAGGTTGCAGTCAGCTAAAGGGTGGCATGTTAAGTTCAAGCTATAATTAGCTAACATGTTGCATGTATGATTCTGGCTACAGTTAGTGAACAGATAGCATGTTTGGCTCAGGCCACAGTCAACTAACAGGTGACGCAATAGACTCCAGCTGCAGTTAACTAACAAGCAGCACGTTCGCTTCAGGCTACCGTTAGCAGACGGGTAGCACCTTTGGCTCAGGTTACGGTTAGCTAATGGGCACCACCTTTGACCAGATACAACACTAGCAGTCAAAACGAGATTAATTATCAGCGAGGACAGACTTATGCATGGGCTAACCTGGGCTGTAGTCCAGGGCCTCAAGTTGTATTTTTTTAACTCGTCATTGCAGCAGCATTTTATGCTGTATGTAGGGCCCCAACTGCCCAATATTTGTCCCTGATTAATAGGCATGTTAAATATCACCGCATCAAATACAAACTAGCAAGAACGGATCGGATTGTGGCAATAAAGCACCTCATCTGCAAGAAAATGTCCAAGGGCTAACAGACATCAGCATGACCACTACACTAGTGTTACATGGCAACCTTGGGGTCAAAGAATGGCAACGCTGACAGTGTCTTTCACAAGCCGCGCAAATTAGTCAAACTAAACAACAAAGCTACTAGCCAACCCTGCCTGAAAGATTAAGGAGCCCTTCCTAAGAGTCCCCGTCTGCTGAACGGGGCCCTGACTTACCAACCACAGTGAGAACAGAGGAAAGCAAAGTGCCACAAAGTACAGCTCACATTCATCTTAGTCGTTTGAACTTTTCAAACCATAAAGCTCATTAGCATTATCTTAGTGAGCTCTGCCTTATGCAAGAAATTCTGACAAGTAAATAGTAAAAAGGCTCGAATTCAAACGCTCCATGACTCTGAGGATGCAGGTAGCCACCTGTTTCCATAAGCATTAGCCGTGGCGTTATTTAAGGCTTTAAAGGGATGTGGAAAACAGGTTATCACACAGCCAGATCGCCTTTAAGGGCCTTGTGGGGGCGTGACAACGTCACTGATGGAGATAAACAACATGGCTGGGTGAGTCACTGAGGGATTGATTAGACATACTGAGAAGCATCCTGAAATTAAGGAATTCAGTGGGCCTGTTTTGCAGTGCAGCACCCCCCAGCCACACTTCTTCTCTGGGGAGTTGTAATTATGTTCTTTCATAACTGGGTACTCATTCATTAAACGCCTTAGCTTTGCCCACTGTCATTGTCATCATGCTCTCCACACGCAGATAGCAGTCCATTTACCTGCCAGAGCCAGACCAGGGTGACAGGCGGCTCCTGTGTTTGGGAATGGCACTTGGGACAGAGTATTAAAGGTCTGAGATTCTTAAAACGATGTGCGTCCTAAGACAGCCAATTCTAAAAGCGAGTAGATCTGTCACTAAGCTAATCATTTTTTAACCAGAAGGTTGCAGGTTCAAAACCCAGGAATCCGAAGCTTACAGCTATGTTGTCCGTAAGAAATTAAAATTTATTTAGCAAGCACTTTGTCTGGAGAGATGTACAGCCAAGAATGCAGCATCACAGGTTCTGCTTGGGTGTGGTTATGCGTGGAGCAATTGGGGTTAAGGGCCTTGCTCAAGGGTCTAACTGTGGGGTTTGATCAGGTGATTATAGGCATAGCATCTAAACCCACTGAGCCACACCACCCCCAACAGCTACTCAACCACCAACGCGAAGCAGTGTCTTTGGCCTGGGAATTATTCAGAGCCCCCGTCACTCTCTCTTTGGAACACCAGACCCTGGGAAGAATACAGGATGGAGAAGCTAAGCATCTTCAATTGACCACCACATGGGGGTGCTGCCATCCTGACGGTAACAGAGTTTGCTTTTCAGAATGTCAATGTACCTCCCAATTGGGGTTCCAGTCTGTGATGTCACCCACTGCTCTTCATCCAATGCAACAGATTTTTAATACAAGCCGTCCCTTGACTATTTAAAAGTCTAAGCGGAGGGAATTTTCCATAGACAATGAAAGAAACTCCTTTCTGTGCCTTCTCATGTGAAGCCACTCTAGTTATCTCATTGTTAGTTCATTGTCACACCAACAAAAACAGATAAATAAGGATACTGAGGGGGGCGCTATTGAGCAGAAGGAGATTGGGTATGCGGCTTCCTTACCATCCTCTTCATCTCCTTGGAGACCTGGTTGCCGGCCAGGTGGTTGTAGAAGGGGCGGTCAGAACACCAGTGTGAAGTGTTGTGTGTAACTGAGTTGGTGCGTTGCCGGTTCATCTTGGCGATCACGGCCTTCTCCTCTTTCTGTGGGGGACAGTGGGAGTCACACAGGGGAATCAATCTATATGCTGGGGGTTATGACTGTGAACTATACCCTCAGGCAAAAGACCCCCATTGTGATATTCCTCCTTCATCAGGTTTGGGGTGGGAGAAACATATTTCTGGGAGGAACTCAATCAGAACCGACATTGGGCAACTGGGAGCAGTAACCCCCAAAAAGCAGACTGTTAATTTTACATTACAATGAACTCATGAGGTTTGTCAGGGTTCCGTTTAGCACTGACGGTAAACCAGACCCAAGCCGGGGATGGTGCCTAGTCAGTTTCCCACCCGCTTCTGGCTGCAGCCCACGATGAGGTAGGTCTCGATGTTGTGTTTCTTCAGGTAGACATTCCTCTCGCCGCCATGGCCCGGCTCGACGTCGTAGTCGCCGTTTAGGTAGTTCAGTGTAGCTTTGGTGATGTGGATGCGCCTGTGCCCATGAAGGGGAGGTCATGCCAATTAGCCATCCAGGCTGTGAAGTCACACATTTCCCCCATTTTCTGGTCCCCCATCGCTTAAGTAACTCTGACAAAAGGTGCATGTTAACAGAATGGTGACATTCTCTGCTCACTTCCATTTCCATGGGTGTGGTCAAGTTAATAAGGAGGGGAACAGCATCAACAAAAAGGAAAAACATACATATGTCATTCCCTGGAAAAACAAGTGACAGTTCACCCTCCTCCCAAAAGAGGGCGCTGTGGTGCCACCCATTGCTCCCTTACACAAGTTACTCAGCTACATCCAAGTAGAAGTAGCCTTTAGAGATAACAGCTTCAACATGGGTGTGGTCACATTAATTAGGAGGGGAACAGCATCACCATGGGTGTGGTCATGTAAATAAGCACGGGGATGGAATGGCCATATGACAGAGACACATACAGACTCACCCAGCCTTGCCGCCTGCCTCCATGTGATTGGCCAGCGTGACATCGTTGGACCAAACATCAAACTGCCACTTGCGCAGGCCCAGCACCCCGCAGTGCACGCGGCCACTGTGGATGCCCACGCGCATGTTGACATTGACGCCAGTCACTTCCCGCACCAACCTGGCGGGGAGGGGGGGGGATACAAGGGGATTTGGAAGCGCAATAACACCTACGCCTGTAGAGGGCACCAAGCTCAGCAGCCAGTCTGAGGCTTCAGCGGTCAGCTTCCCAGATGGATATTGGTGCTGACACAGTTCCAGTAATGCAGTCGGTTATCTCATCAGTCAGGCAGCGAAAGCGGAGATAGTGTGTTATTGTGTTAGTGACAGCATTCCAGAAAGGTGCCTCCACTGTTCTATTGTGTTACCTTCATCTGTGCTGCTTCTCTGCTGTTGTACATTTATAGTCTTCAGCAGAATCAGAATAGTGCACCGTACGCATGTCACTGTAGATACGGGCACCTACAAGGCCCTTGGCTGAATAAGCATTGCAGAGAGGACGGGGAGGGCAGCAGATGGTCGGGCGAAGAGCTCCTGACCCTTTCTCTGAAACATGCGGGTGACGTGGTCAGACCGCTGGGGTGTTGAACACAGTCGGTCACAGTCGAGCCCCAGAGTCTCCGACTTTGTGCGTTTGGACTCTCCTCATCTCCAACAACATCAGCCAGCTCCACTGATTCACCCATTTCATACTTTGACATGACCAAATTAAGTACATCTGAACATTGCAGACATCTGTGCATAATGCCATTTTTACACCAGAAGAAGAACAGGGTGTGACGCCACCAGCTGTCTCCAGTAGTTTGCAATGTCCCCTTCAGTCGCCCCCTGCAGGCCGAGGCCATCATGACCCTGGTAGAGTGCATCTGAAATCCCGCATTTCCAATACGAAAGGTAATTCGCGGAGGGACAAAACAGAGAGGAGTTTGGTGAATAATGTTTGCAAGCATCACAACATCGGCCAAAGCAGGAGATGACGGTCAGAGGAAAGAGCCCTAATCTCTAATTAAATCCCTGCATGTCTCCTTCCTGCCGCTGTAACAGAACACTGCGGTCACACTGCCCGTGATCAGTTATTGCTGCACCTGCTTGCGCACAAGCCAACACCAGCATTAACAGGACAGACGGGGCAGCGGACGGCTTGAGCTCCATCAACGCTCCCTGGGAGCTTATGGCATACAGTCTTACGGCATGTACACATTCATAAAGCAGAACTATTTATATCAACATTCTGCATGATTGCCTGCAACAAAGACCACCATGCATCCTGAACTCATCCCATAGCGAGGGGAAGCAATGGGGCAACATCAGCCTCCAGATGGAAGGACCACCGGTGACAAAGTCTCCTCGAGGCTCGTCACCAAACTCCCCATGCACGCATGCACACGCAGAAAGGCAGCACTCACGATATGGCCTCGATCATGTCGACGCCCATCTCCACGCAGCAATGGGCATGATCCGCTCGCGCCTCTGGCAGCCCGGATACGCAGTAGTAACAGTCGCCCAGGATCTTAATACGTAGACAGTGGTTCTCCTGTGATACAGAGGTATGGCAGACATGGTCACAAAGAGGCCTGCACAGTTCATCTTCCATGAATACAGACTATTTATACTAGCTAAGTGACACGAGCTATTTAAAGAAAAATATGGAAATTTGAAAAATAGATATGTCATTCCATGGAAAAACAAGTGACAGTTCATCCTCCTGCCAAAAGAGGGCACTGTGGTGCCAGCCATTGCTCCCTTACGCAAGTTACTCAGCTACATCCAAGTAGAAGTAACGTAGTCTTTAGAGATAACACTTCTTGTGACTGTGGATCAAAGGCCCTGTACCTCTGCAGGGTGCATTAATATTCGGACAGCAGGATTTCTTATAGAGGACATTTGCACAGCAGTGTTAAGTATTTCTCAGAAAAGCGACATGCCTTTTTGTATGCACATTAAAATAAGGCCTTAGCTGTAGTGGTGCAAAAGAAGAGAATATGGTGTGTGATGCTGTGCAGCACAGGGGAACAACCATTACAGCCGGTGCATCGCGCCAAAGATGGTGATTAGAGTCAAGGTCACTCTACCCCATTCGCTTTTCTGTCCTCCTTTTTGCACCTCATAAGCCCGTAGGATTCATCACAGAATCCCGAACTAGAGTAATATAGCAGCAGTAAACATAAGTCATTATTTAAGTCACCTGTTTCCGGCTTTTTCGTGAATCAGCAGCTGATTCACTGCGTGCTGCAGGCGCCACACACATATGCGACGGCACACTGTGTTTATGCTGTTTACCGGCACTGAAGGAGGCAGGTCGACAGACCCAATCTCGCCGCACGGCCTCAGATGTTCTGAGCAACGAGGTTCGTTTCTGGTTTGTGGGGGATTAAAGAAATCTTCACGGTGTTAATGTGATATTTGTATGATCCCGTAGTGACCCCCACCATCACATGCGTGATGGTACTCTTCAGATAAACTGGGATGGGGGCAGCAGAGGTAGTGGGCCCCGGGGGTGGGGGAGCGGTTGGGCTCGTCTCCCACCCCATGACAGCCACCTGAGCGTCAGGCTCGCTTGCAGCGCCGCGCTAAGCGGATACCGCACAATGTGGCCCTTTGTTGAGTGCCTGCGCCTGTGTGTGTCCGTGTGCACTTGTGGAGGGGGGGGAAGCTTACATCTGATTGGTCACTCACCGCGGCCAGCTTGTCGAAGCGAGCGAACAGCTCATTCAGCGTCATGACGAGCTCCTGGGCGGTGCACTGCGAAGCCAGGCTGGTGAAGCCCTCAATGTCAGCGAAGAGGATGCTGGGAAGACAGACGACAACGTGGCATGAAGGGGGCACGGGCACGGAGGGCTCCTCCGCCCTGTGGACGCCGCGCCTGCCCTTTATGCGATGAGGTGGACGAGTGACTCGGTGACGAGAGCAGCCATTACGGCTGGCCGGAAGTTTCTGGAAGGTTTACTCGTCAAGCGACTAAGCATCTTCGCTCATTTTCGAAAACACAGACCCTTGGGCAGCTGCCTGCACACCTTCCTGTCACCATATTGCAGTGAATAGGGATGCAGGAAAGCAACAAGGGGGTGTTTCCCCGCTCTGAGTGTCAGGCTTTTATGGCAAGAATCCGCAAAAATACCCACAGCATCCTACAGCATTCGCTTTTGTACATCCTTCAAGAGTGGGGTGAACTTCAGACAAAGTGACATCATATCAAAGTCTAATCCAGCAAGAGATGACAGAGTCTTAGAGAAAGTGTCAAACAACTACAGGAGCTGCTATTAAAGCTTAAAATAGAATCCACAAAGAAATCTTGCGCAGTTTTCCAAGCATATGATCAATAAAAACCCAGTAGGGGGCGCCATAGGCTCACACCTGCTACATTTAGGTGGGTTTCCTCCAGGAAATCTAGTTCCTTCTCACAACCCAGAGATGCACAGATACGACAGCAGGACCCCTCGCCAGCTTCAAGGAGGCACCTTGACGCGTAGCTCCGCCTCTCGTCCCCATTCTACCCAGCGCGTGTTACTGGTCAGCTACCAGGCGCTCAGCCCAGGGTCACACGAACCAAAGACGCTAAACTCAAACTGCAGCTTTCCACAAAGTCCCGAAAGCGACGGGCCGCTCTGCCATCGTGCATCTCATCAGGGGCGCGGCACCTCACATATCTCACATATCAAACACACGTATTAGGAATTACATTCTTTACTGAATATTTGGTACATTTTTGCTCTTTGATTTTTCACTTTGATCTATTTACATTCTGTTGTCGGTGCTCCATTATACAGATGCTTAAATATACCAGAGGAAACTCCTTAAAACAAGTGGATAGCAAGTTGTGGTTCTGGTGGATGTTTAGAGTCTTACAAGCATCAATCTGCTTCAAAACCATTGGTCAAGACTTACAAATGCGACTACAGACTAGCAACCAATGAAAACCTAGTCAGCCACCCCCCTCCCCTCCACTGCCCCCTGAGAGTGAGATTCTTAAAGGAGAAATTCTAGTATTTTTCCATTCACACTTTAATGTCCAAAAGCACCTTACCTACCGATGTTTAATGTTTTGTCACACAAATTTGGGACATAATTGGAATAATCTGGGTCGGGGGCCCAATACGATATGCTTTCATGGGGCCCAAAATTTGTAGCAGCAGCCCTGCACTGCGCTGAAGCTGATCCGAAGCGCGGCCTGCAGATTTCACTCTCCACTAAACTAGAGCGACTCCCCAGTTTCAAGGGTGCATTAGCAGAGTGTTGCCAGGGCGTAATCCAGCAGCTGGAAGCTTATACAACCATCAAGAACTGGCTCTGTTATTTTAGAAAGCTTAAGGTCCTTTGGTAGTAAAAGAGCACAGCTCCTGATCAGAGATTATATCTACACAAACTAGGGGGCTTGAAATAGCAGCATTTTCATGCGGCTATTTTTAAGCTCTAAACCCTCCACAGCGGAGCAGCGGTTGCGAAGATCTCCCACAAATTACAGGTACCTTGGGGCCCCTGAGTGTATTTATTGGCTCACACCTTTAAAAATAGTGAGAGAGGCCAGTGGATAATGACTGTGAGTCTGACACAGCATTAATTTCTAGTTCCTCTGCGAGTTACCATGCATTCCGTTCCTCCAGCTTGTCACCAGGTGTCGTCCATGACATCCTTCCTGCCTTCCGACCAGTTTAGGGATAGAATCAGCGAGACAAGTTTCGACATTAAAATGCATCTTTCAGCCATTTAACATTGTGCCTTGAAGTCTGGCCATCGTGACCTTCATTGCTAAACAAAGTCACACTTTATTGCTACGTAAACATGGATAAACGTGGATATTTTGTTGCGATGCTCCTGAAAACTGCTCAGTCTGCTGCTGGCGTGATGGGGATGGATGCCAGAGCCAGTGAGGCTCACTGCACCCCCAGTGACTCCCCTGTCGAGAGCTACAATCTTATGGGGTGATTAGTCTGACTTTGGAAGTGGACGTTTTCGCTAAGGGGGTCAGTGAGATTCATACCCATTACATGCCCGAAGTTCATCAGTGTGATTAATATTTAGATAAATGTGCCCATGAACAGTCTACAGAAGCCAGATCAAGTAACTCACAGAACTCCAACTGAGTAAAAAGCAAGAATCACACAGCACCAGAGGGCTCAGGTGACCCTGAAGGGGGGGGCGGGCCCGCGGGGGGG
>JABFDZ020000039.1:5536823-5550912 GCA_019775955.2 Pollimyrus isidori
CCAGGCGGAGACGAGAACCCGGGTCCCAGAGGTGTGAGGCAACAGTGCTAACCACTGCACCACCATGCCACCCCTATCTTTGCAATTTTAGTAATTATTACTTTTCAAAATTATCTTGTATATCAAATAAAAATATCTGTTTAATGTCTACCTTCGCTGCTTTTGCATGAGCTCGGCTTGCTTTCTCTGAGACATTCACAGTGATTTTCATCCATACTGTTTAAATCACTCCTGGACAGGTTTTGGAGAAATGTATGTTGTTCTTGCTTTATAAATACCCCAAAATTTATTACAACAAAATTGCGTCTTGACATTTTCCAATACCTTGTTCTCCTACCACGTTATTCAAAAAACTTTTTTAATTTCTTGTCATGCTATCCCGATCTTGTACCTGTTCTTCCAACCAAATCACAATTAAAGCTTGGGTCTCTTCATTTGTTCACATATACATTACTACTCTCTCTATATGTATTGCTTAGTTTATTGCTATTTTCTGAATTCATAACTTTTTTTAAAGATGGTGGTTGTGTTTCAGAGGTAGGCTATTTGCGTAGCCAATCAAAAAAAAGCATTCACCCCAATCGGGTACTGGAACTTTTGCTACTGGTACTTGAAAAGGGAACATACCAAAAGTACCACACAAAGTGCGGTGGAAAAGCGCCCTTGGACGGTTGATACTGCAGGTGGGAGATCGGCTTCATTTGAGCCAATCAGGCTGAGCACGTGAGCAAGTTGACATGAAGCTGACAGCAGGTTGACCTGGACACATTCCGATCATAGGTTTGCAAACTCAAATCCCAGGAGCAGGAATTGTGGCGAAATGAAAATTTGAGATTAGAGTTTGAATCGAAAAAGGTAATCCTGTATCTCTGAGAGCCTTCCAGCTGCATAGTCCACAGACCTGCTGATAAGCGGGATGGTCAGTATCCCCCAGGGGCACCTTCAAAAGCCCAACTGACTCATGGCTCCGACTCTCCGCCAATGACAGGCAGGTGTGCATGCGTCCCAGGGAGCCCATATCGTTTGTGTGTTCAACTAGGCAATGAACTCCACAATGTTGATGCTTCTCTCGCCACTTTTAGGACAACTAGAGTTATACTGTATAGAAAACCTAGGCAAAGATCTTATCAATGAATACAACAGCAGATGAGGGCTTTCTGGTAAGAAGAGTGAAATGGTGGGTGGAGTCAGTTGTGGGCGGAGTCAGTAGTGGGCGGAGTCTGCGATAGGCAGAATCCAGAGGAAGTCTCACGTGCATAAACCATGAGGAATGAAGAAAAACAGGTAAAGCCACAAGGAAGCAGAGAGATACATTTCAATTTGTGAAATTAGTGGGTGGCTGCACATGTAATCAGGGAGGATATGCAGGGACCCGCAGAAGGCTGAGAAGCACCGATTCACGCTCGGCATGTCTAATGATACCTGCTGTGTCAACAAGTGCGTGAGACAGTGACAGACAGGCGGCATCGGCGCTTGCGCACATGGGGCTCCCATGGGGTGGAAGGCAGCAAATCATTCTATCAGGCTTCTCTCGTGGATGCTAGAGCTAGCAGGAATGAGCTGACCCACTGGTCCGACTGGCACCCACTCCTCCATCTTCACCGACGGTGAACATGTTGCTCCGTCAGCAAAAAAGCCCCTCAACCACAGGGTCCCCCCGGGAGGTGCTCCAAATAACCAGCGCTCATTACAGCAGCCTGCTGGGAAGTTGTTCCCACAGCCTAGGAGCAGCTCTGGGAATTATCACCCATCAGCAAACTACCGTGTACAGCAGGATGCCACTTTCACTTCCTGTTGATCTCCAGATGTATTCCCTGGGTCAAAAAACAGGCTCCCACTGAAGCTCCTGTTTCTTGTGCATGACTCGCCCTGGAGAAATATTTAATTTTCCACTTGAGAACTTGCTTTATTTTTGAAGTACGTTGTAACAAATTATTTCTCCCTGATGCCCAGAATTTACCTAAGATGGACTAATCAAAAAAAATATAATATAAAGTAGATAACTTTTTGATTGAACTTGCCAACCTGAGAGATTCATGCCCCCCCACCCCCCCCCACCATCTACACTACGAGAGGGAATAGCCCTCTGACCAGAGGTGTCACTGAAATCATCTTTGCAGGGAGAGCTTGCAAACATTACATCCGTCAGAAAGGGCAGTCAGCCACATTAACGACATAGGTCACCTTAAAAAAACGTCACGCAACTTGCAGGAGTGTTGCTAGGAGACCCAAAGCGCCACTTGTCTGACGCCCAACCCCAGAATATGTTTCATTAAAGAACATTGCTGGCCTGAAAGTAATTAGCTTTTTCTAATTAACAATCACTGCTACTTACCATAAAGCAGAATCCATTTTTAAATAAAACTAAATGTCACATGCAAATAAAATGGGTAATCCTCTCTCCCAGTCTGGCCTCTGTCATGCATCAATGTTCTGCGTTGAGTTTACTGATCATGTGCCATGGAATGGTAAAGATGAGATGGAGAGTGCTTCAGTTGTACAAAGACACACCGAAACAGCTACTACTATACATGGAATCGGTCATTATCCGCTGTCTACTGATTCCGTTGACATCTAATTGTCCAATGAAGAGATTTTTGTTTTATGAAGTCATCTATCTTACTAGTATATGTTTGTACTAGTTAACGTTTGTGTTCATGATAGTAGTGTGTATGTATGTATGCGTGTATTGTTTTATATTGCTAATTTTAATAGCTAGCTAACATCATCCACCCATCTTCTGAAACCGCTTCTCCTGTTCAGGGGTACAAGGGCTATCCCAGAGGCTATGGGTTCAAGGCAGGGAGCAATCCAGGACAGGGCGCCAAACCATCGCAGGGCACACTCACATACCATGCACCCACACACCAGTCACTCGCATACGCACACCGATGGGCAATTTGGTAACTCTAATCAGCCTCAGCAGGTTTTTGGACTGTGGGGGGAAACCAGAGTACTCACAGGAGCGAGTGGATCGATGCAGCAGAGCCATGGAAGTTGTTAACTATAACTATAACAACAATGAACCAGGAAGAGCATCTGATCCGCCATCGCTCTAACACGTACCTTCATGCTCGCCAAATTACAGGTACAGTGTAGGAAACTGGGGAGGGCTGCATCCAGTTTGGGGAATCTGGGAATCAGGGACTGGGATTTCAAGTGGTCTGGGAGTTTCCCCCACAAGCCCTGTTGACGGTGGCAAGGTAGTTAATTGAATAGGACCCTTGGCTCTTGTTTAGATGTACACCAGAGTCCTCATTAGAAAGAGGGCCTCTTGGTGTTTCAGCAACCGCCACATCATCTCCCATAATGCATTGCTGCCAGCTAATAACATTTCTCAACCTGACGTTGATGTTCTGTAACATTCCTCAATATCACACAA
The DNA here is from genome assembly GCA_019775955.2 of Pollimyrus isidori. Taxonomy (NCBI): domain Eukaryota; kingdom Metazoa; phylum Chordata; class Actinopteri; order Osteoglossiformes; family Mormyridae; genus Pollimyrus; species Pollimyrus isidori. The sequence continues at coordinate 5,540,206 of JABFDZ020000039.1, forward strand.
CAATCACATTTATCAAGGGTCACTGCATTAGTGTTAGGAGCATTTTTGGTATTATGTTTCTTTGGATAATTTTATGCAAAGGTGGGACATGCTATTTAATGCCTGACTATTTCACTACATATTAGAATCAAGGTTTTAACCAGATCATGTACTACAACAGATTTCAGCCCCATAATAAAATCTTCAAGTGATATATTTATTTTTGTTTCTGAGAAAACTCGAACAAAAGTAAAAAAAATCAATTTTTAGTGCCCCCACTGGGACAGTAGAACAACAAATTGTATGATGAATGGCATGCAAGTAAAACCTTTGTGATAAACCCAGGTATTACCCAGTTATTTATGCAATATCTTCATCTCTGTGTTGATCTGCACTGACTTCAGGCTGGGTCAGTGTAAACTGGAAATGCATTTTTAATTAACACACATCTAGGTCAGCACAGGCAGCTCTTTTTTTTTCCGAATCACAAGAGACACTGTCTTACAAAAAAAAAAATGCGAAAAGAAAGAGCACTTCAAATTGCATAAGACTCCCTCCCGAGTGCCACCATTTGGGATCGAGCAACAGCTAACTAACACCCTACCACTGAGAGAGATGGCGGGGAGACTGACATCCGGCAAGGAGCCACACATGGTCATGTCAACGCATGGTGTCACAGTTAGAGTCGCCAGCCATCAGAGACACCGGCTTTCGGGAAGTTACCATCCGCACGGTGAAAGGCAGACTGTCTTGTAAAGGCTGGGATTAGGGGCATCACTTTTTCCGAAACGAAAGATAATCCAGAGAGGACACACCCATTAAAGGTGCAGATGTGCTCGAGTGGGCAGGAGCAAAAAGAAGTCAGGTCACGTGGGAGGAATGATTAAGCAGAGAGATCAGCTGGGGGAGGGGGGGGAGAAGGAACATCTGAGAGACTGTTTAACTGGGTGGCAGTGGGTCGCGGTCACCAGCGCCATGGACTCTGATGCAGCAAACTGCTCTTCTCTTCTACACCACATCCAACATCATCCGTGATGGATCCATGTAGGATGGCGCTAGAGTCTCTCTCAGACTGTCAGGAGTCCTGGGTGCCTTTTTGAGACAGCGATGCGACAGATGCTGAAGAACCATGGTCAGTGGACAGCTCGCAGTGCCGCTTCAGATCCAGCGTTCTCGTGGTAGCAGCCTGGACTCCTGCCAATTGCAGGCGGACAGCTGCTCTAATATGGCTTGAAATAAATGTTTGTGTGTGGGCCACATGATTTTGTCTGCAGAGTAACTCAAGAACCTGCGTGGAATGATTAAATTAGTAATCCTTGGTTAGAACAAATCCCACAGAAATAGGGCCAAACCAGTTTATCATGCTCCATTTAAAGAAAAAGAATAACATGACGAAGATGGCGTGGAACCCCAAAGCAGTATCACGATCCCCTTCCAGACATACCACTGGAGAACAGACCAAGGAAATCATTGCTAGGCGGCAAAAAAAAACAGGAAAAGTCCCTTGTGTCACACAAAGGGACATTACGCATAGTCCAGGCCACATCAGAGTACATAAATACATCATAAAGGAATAAGTCACATGTCCATATGCGACTCAGACGTGGAGGTGGTGCGCGCTGTCATTCAGCCTGCCTGCGGATTTGGCGAATGTGTCCGTTTAAACGTGAATATATTTAAATGTCCACCTTTGAGGTACAGACCAGAATGAAAGCTGACAGGAGAGTGGAGGAATTTTAATGGCTGACGTGTTACACGCTCTACAGTGGCTTGGCTCTGACGTTTGGTGTAGAAAGAAGGCATATGGGATATTGACACTTCTCTCGCCGCCGTTTTTAGGGCACCAAAAGCTGAGCCGTATAGAAAACTCAGGCAAAGATCTTATCGATGGATACAACAGCAGATGACGGCTTTCTTGTTATGGAGAGTGAAGTCAGTTGTGGGCGGAGTCTGTGATGGGCAGGGCCTTATTTCACTTGTTCTCCATCCTGTGCTCTCAGTCGCTGCAGTCACACTGGCCCATCGTCCCCAAGTCTGAGAGCCCGTTAACAGGATTCCCTAGAGGACCATGGCACAAAGGCAGGACCCGGGCAGGTGCACATGTCAGAATGGTACCAGCAAGAGGAGGCAAAATGCCTCTCCGGCACCAATCTGGTCTGGAGGGACGATCACTGCATGTTCCTGGATGGGTGAGAGGTCCTGCATCAAAGCCATGTGCCCCGGCCTATCGGGGTGACCTTCAAGATGGCATTCACCTCCAAAAAGTTTCACTGCGTTCAAGTTACATAAAGCAACATGTTAATTCAAAACCATTTACGCTTGCCATGTCTTGCTGAGTACAGTACAGCAGGCAAGGGGCAGATCAAGAAATAAACAATGCAGGGGTGCCATGGCGGAGGCAAAAAAGAACTGATCTGTAAGAGCACCAATGTCAGCCAAGCAGCTGAACTCCAGCAAATCAGCTGGAGATCAGGGTCACGCTCTCCCTTCCGTGGACCCAGCCCTGTGCTGCTTTTGGCTGCAGTGCTCCACCACTCTGGAAGCATGTCCAGATCTTCACGACCCCATATAGCAGACTCCTCAGGTCCAAAGGAGATGGTGTCACCAGGCCTACCAGCATTGGACAGCTCTTTGCAGTAGAACCCTTAGAACTTAATGTAATTGGAAAATAATTAATGAAAGAGGTAAACTAGTGAATTCACACCAAAAGAGCCCCAATATTCTCCAGTGCAGGCTGAGATGTTCCTCAGTGTTGAGGCTCCGCAAATGATTGACTTACAGGGAGATTCATTCTGTTACCATCTTTAAGCTAATGGAATGATTCATGTCTCCGCATGATGTAGTTGTTGTTCCTTATCTTCATAATTAGATCAGACTGAATAAGGATGTGAGCCTAACGGCAGAATGAAGCCTAAGAAGACAGAGCCCAGCTGATGGTCATCAAGCAGAAACCGTCCGCTGCTAAAGCCAAACACCTACGCGTCGTCCAGTTCAGGTTTTATAACATACCATCCACATGGGGGGACCGTGAGTAGAAGTGCAGCTACGAGGGGGCTGTAGCCACCCGGGGGAAAACCGGTGCACAGAAAAGTCCATCTTTACCCTCCCAGGAAACCTGTGTTTTAAACCCCTCCGTCAAACGTGCACGCTGTCTGGACGTGTATTTACATCACATGCAGAGGCTGCAGTCCCTCAGGAAGGTTAGGGAGCCAGTAGTGTCCCTTACGATGCCTGAAGTTGGAGGGAAAATCAGCACAAACAAGGTCGACAGCAGCGGTTCACCTACAGGGGCAGGCAGGAGAACCTTAAACTCCAACAGAAGGCAGTGAGGGTTAATTGCTATATTGTGGTAGCAGACATGGTATTTCACACTTATTGTGTAACCGGGATTCAGAGGAAGCATCTGCTAAATAAATAAAACAGGAATATTAGAAAGATGAGCAGTGAAGGAATGAAATCAGGGCAGCATCTTCTCATAGAGTATCAGGGAGACATTTCACAAAGCATGCATTTTTGCAGCTTTTACTGTGTTATTTTCCTAGAACTAAAACTGGAATTTCCCAGCAAAGTACCAATTATGGAGGAAGCACAAGATGGTAAGCAGGGTCCAGGGTGCAAGCCTCCGGAGTGGAAATCTGGCTCAGGCTTTTCATAAACACTGTGCTGGACGCATTAGCGGCAGCCATTTATAGACACCGGGTGAAAACGCGTGTTTACAGTCACTCTCGCACCTCCCCAGCAGGCCGGCATCAATCATCTGTGCACAAACAGAGCATCGCTAAAACGCACTCGCACTGCAATCGGGGGGAACGGCCAAAGCGATGCTGCCAGGTTGCCTGGCCAGACGGGCGGGTCTCGGGGAGTAGAGAGGGGAGGGAGTGACAGCCTCTGGGGGGCACTGCAAGCTCTCTGCCATGTCAGTCCCAGTGTGACTAGCATACTGTTCTATTCCCAAGCTCTGGTGACCAGATCTCTGAATTTTTCTCATACCCACAAGGACGAGGCGGGGGGGGGGGATACGGGTCCCCTCATGCTGCTGTGAGAGACCCGATCTGGCAGCCATAGCTGGGCCTCACCATACAAGGCCACGAGGAAGCAGCGTCTCCATCTTAAATGCCCCTCAGACGCTGATACCACCCTGTGCCAAACGGGAGGGCATTACAGCACACAGGGGAGTCCACCCCCATCAAAGAATGCACCGTGACGTTCGACGGCTCACTAATTATCTATTATCTGCCATTTGCAGTATAGAATTCTTTTGATTTATGAGTCTAAATGAAGTCAAGTGAAGAAATGATGCTGCATTATATCTTTAGTCCATAAGTATAAAATTCATTAAGTTGTCAAAGAGTTTCAGCAGTGAAAGGCTTGTAATGAAATAATCATATTAAAATAAATCTCCCGCTTGCATCTAGTCTACATAAGGAGGTAACACCATCCACCTATGGATTCTGTGTCTGTCCATCAGTTACTAAACCTTTGCAAAAGCTGTCACACCTCTGAAAACCTGCGTAGAATCCTCCTACAGCCAGTGCAACAAACCATGGTGTAAAACTACTGATGTAAAACTACGAGACAGAGGTCCTAGTCTATTCTGTGTGGGTCCGGATAACTATCAGTGGTTGCATCCCACCGCACATCTTCATCGTAACCCAGCATGCTCATTCAGGAGGGGCTTCTCCACAGCCACCCTCACCCACCCATTTCAAATGCTGAAGACCCACCCCCCAGGCACAAAACATGCTCAGAATAATACACACATTCATAATGAAGCCTGACTGTTCCTGAAGTCACATGAACGCTAAAAAGGCTCCTCGATCAGCTATTTCTGACTGGTAGTTTTCCCCCCCGAGGACTTCGGATATTAATTAGAGAGGGAGACTTCGGACACACGCGGCATTCGGTGTAAACGCAAGGCGAGCAGCCTGACGGGTCGAGGAAATGGCCTTCCACAGAACCTTCTTACTATTGCTGGCACAATCAGTGGATGGAAAACACCAGGACAGTGCCAACGTCATGGGGGACCTCCAAAGGCACCCAGGGGGTGGCACCACACTGAATCTGTAATGATTAATTCAGCATTGGAAATCACCGCTTCTCAATACATGTCACACTCACTGTCTATTAGGGCATATGGCTCTGCAGAACCACACGGCCTGTAACCCTCACCTGTAACTTTATAAACCATATTGCAGTGGTGGAATGTTCAGGTCCAGCAAGTTATTCACACCAAGGTTTTGTTTCACCCGACCAGCTGAGTACTCTGTGACTGTGACTCTTTTATATTCAACTGGTTGGTTGCAACAAAACCTTGCTATGGATTTGTACTTTCTGGACTGGAGCTTTCCACCTCTGCCATATTGCACAAGGATGTCAAATGGTCACGAACATAGATTCGGAAGGAATTAGTGATACAGAAGCATCACAGCACTGCCCTTCCGCCGCTGAACTATCCATCCATCCATCTGTCGTCTGAAACTGCTTGTCCTATTCAGAGCCACGAGGGGTCCAGAGCCTATCCGAATAAGTCTCAGCATGTTTTTGGACTGTGGGGGGAAACCGCAGTACCCAGAGGAAACCGCAAGACAACGTGGGGAGAACATGAAAACTCCACAGACATGGAACCCTAGTGGAGACTCAAACCCAGGTCCCAGAGGTGTGAGATGACAGTGCCAACTACTGCACCACCATGCCGCGGCGCTGCTTAAACTCAAAAGGCAGTGTGATATTATGTGTATGATGACAGATTCCTTTTATAAAGCTGGTGAAAACAATCCATAAAGCAGGTTTATGGGAAAGGAGAGACCTTAATGGCAACTTGAAAAGTAAAAACAAACAAAAAGCCAAAAGGTGAGCTAAGTTTCATGAATGGGACCATTAAATTAATTTACAAATGGGTAATACAAATCTGCATCACATTTTTACAAGTAAAAGAATAAATAAAAACACCATATGTTTGTCCTCTGTAATATACTGTAAACAGTGATTTGTTAGTGAATAGAGGCCGTCATGGGTCGCTGCGGTGACCTTCAAAGGCTTGCTAAAGCCAACACTAACACTAATCCCTAACCAAGCTCACAGGACACAGCCGGAAGCCTCGAGCAAAGCGCTCATAATGAGCCAGGTCACATGGTCACCTTGGCCAACAGTGGATATTTGTCTTCGTCAAAGGCCGGTTGGACAATGAGCTAATTTGAATTTACTTTTAAAAACATTACCTCATTAGACAACACTTTACATTTGATGGATGACCCCATGTTTGGCGTTACCATCAGCTGCTTCCAGAGGTTCCTTCATAGCATGTAGATGCATAAAATGCGGCCGCATGCCAGGGCTTCCGGGGGACAGCGCCAGCTGCAGACTGTTTGCACTCGCTCATTAAAGTGCCGTCCAGCTTGAAGGGGGGGAACTCAGCTCGTAACCACCCCGCCCCCACCCACCTCCCGGGGGGGGGGCCTAAAACAATAACAGGCCACGTGCTCAGCTCTGACTCACTGCCAGTGAGCTCAGCACCTTCAGCTCCGTCTCTGCGAAGTGATCGGGGGGGCGGTGAGCTTCCAAGCTGGAGGCTGATAATATTTCTGCACTCGTTCGTCCATCCATCCCTCCCCCCTGGCTATGCTTTCAGAAACCCCTCATATAAACAGCTCTCTTGTTCCATTTGTTTTGCCTCCATTTTCATATCTATGGCTAAATAAAAAGAAATTTCCCGCCCCCAGAGCCATTAGGGTTTCACTCCCACTTTCCTGGTCCTACAAACACGCCGTGGACATAGCTAAGAGGACTTCATCCTCTCCCATACATCTTTCACCTCACAGGCCACACAACAATAAATATGACCAATTTCATAAAAAAAAAACAAAACACCAAAAATAACGAGAAATAGCTGCTGGTCCGAACACCAATAAGAATTCATCAAACAGGACATGGTGAAACACCAGAACCGCTGAATGACAAAACGGAGCCAGGCCTTCCAGAGGCCTGACAGATCCAGTCTCTGCAAAAGGCCAACAGGTCCAATCCATCCAAAGGACCAACAGATCTAGTCGCTCAAAAGGACCAATGAGAACCAGTCCCTCCAAGGACCAAGTATAATGAAGCCCATTGAAGGACCAATGAGAGCCAGGCCGACTGAATGACAAATGAGAGCTAGACCCTATGAAGGACCAATGAGAGTCAGACCCCTTTTGAAAGTCCAATGAAAGCCAGACCACTGTGAACGACCAATGGGATGCAGGCCTACTAAATCACTAATGAGACCCAGGCTCTCCTAAGAACCAATGAGAGCCAGGCCCTCTGAAGGACCTTTTGCAGGCCACATGTTTGGCAGAAGACACTCCATTCTGGGTTACCCCATCACCTTAGCCTACATGAATAGAGCTGTAGTATGCAGACACCATTGACATCTTCAACATTTAGGCAGTCAAAGATATAAAGGGGGAAAGTGGAGAAGAAAGGAAGTGTACCTTTCAGGCAGAGAGGCATATGCAGGTGGAGGAGAGGATCTCCTCAGCTTTGCAGAGAGAAACCTCCTGCAGGTAATCTCAAAACTAGCATCAAATATCCTGCAGGTGACGTCAAAGCTAGCATTTGATATCTACACCTTTCAGAGGAACAAATGAAGGGGCCAACAGACCAACACCCTTCATCTGAAGATGGCTCCAAGGTCTCAGCTTCAGGAGGCCACATGGTTCCAAAAATAGGCTTCCTGGGGAGGCTCTGTGGCTCAGTGCATTAGGACACTGTGTGTATGATCAGGAGGTCACTGGTTCAAATCAAAGGGTCAACAGAGTGATGTCACCATTGGATCCCTGAGCAAGACCCTTAACCCCAGTTGCTCCAGGAGCTGTCTACCCTTTCCTTCTTAATATATGTTGCTTTAGATTAAAACATCCACTTTATATATAATTGTCCTGCACACCACAACCCTCATAAGAGCTGATCTCCACAGAAACTCAGATCACCGTGACACTCACATGCCAGGCGAGGACATGGCACTGCGTCTGGCAGCCAGGCTGGCATTGGCACTGTGGGAGTTCACACTCGTTAAATGGAAGTATCTGTCATGTGGGTGACGGAGGCCCCCTGTCACTGCAGCACCGGCCCAAGCAGAGCAGATTCATCTCAGCAGCCTTTACACATCCCCGAAGCCGCTCCACATCATGGCAAGACGGCTCACCCTGGCCGTCAGAGAAACCCTCACCATCACTTTGCTACATGCAAACGGGGGGCCAATCGAAGCCACAACCCCCACCATTTAACATGGCATCTGACCCCAGCAGCCATCAGAAGCTGAACTCCAGCAATGACACTAACACTCCCCAAACACTAACATTAACACTCATCCAGACACCCATCCGAACACCAGTCACATAATACGAACTGAGCAAATCAGGAGTGTAAATGTGAAGTGCAACTTCCAGCCATGGTGCCTCTTTAATTTCTGTGAGAGTTTACAGGAACGTGGGCGTGAGTAGAGCAAGCAGACTGCCCTGAAATCAGAGGTTATCTGCCGAGACATCAGAAAACCAGCTGCATCCACCTGAGGTCTAAACAAATGCGGTGCAGGTCTTGGCTTCCTGTCTGTCTGAGCAGGGCATGGGCATCCCTTACTCAGACAAAACACATATGCCCGAGCATCACAGAGAAGAGGAATAACCTGTGGAATTCCTGAACACAAGAGAGGTCAGGTGACAAACAATTGGTGGTAGTGGCAGCAGCGGGTGACGAGACGGCAGCAGTGGTCTCATAAGTGCTGGAGAAGATGAGGGCGACAAACACAACAGAAGCTAAAGGTCAGTCGGGACAGCGAGGGACCTGCAGCACCTGCAACGATCCTGCACTACAGACACGCCCTAAAAATTAAAACCTTGCCACGGCACTCTACATCCAGATGTTAATCCAGGAATAATAGCTGATACCCCCAAGAACGTCAGTATTTTAAATACAATAGATCAGCATTCAGTGCTATTTGGAAAACCCAGTGTTTAGGAGAACAATATTAATACAAATAATGTAAACATTTAAGTATTCAGTGGTACCAGTAAATGCAGAGTAAAACCACCTGCATCCCATCACTTCCGGTCCAGAAAATCCAGACATACGGAGACTATTTTTAAACCCCACCGATCGATATTGCAGCCCTCTATCCCAAGATCCAGATCCCAGGGGGGCCTGGAGCCCATTTGAGGTGAGGCAGCACAGGCCACAAGGCAGGGGACCCGCCGGACGTGAATCCAGGCCGTCGCAGGTCACGCACACAATACAGGAGGTTTGGAGACACCGTTTAGGCTGCTTGCATGTCAAGGGAGACCTGCGTGAGTCTGGGAGAGCACGCGGGGCCGAAACGGTGCGCAGCTGTAATATCTTACACGATTTGCATATTATTGCATATGGCCTAAAATGCAAGAAGTTATTTTAAATGTTACGACTTGTTCCTATTATTTACTGTAAATAAACAGAAAAAAGAAAAGGGTTAGATTAAACAGAACACTTACTGTACAATAAAAAGCTTTATAAGCACATACTCATTGAGGGAGGTCGTCATGATGATAATTACTGTATTTCGGTAAGAGAGCCCATGATCAGACACCGAGGGGAAATTGTGCACTGCTGCTGGTTACAAAAGGCCTGCATTCATTGCGTCCTCTGACATACATTAATTCGACCCACACACACTAAATAACGGCTCATGACAAGCTGCAGCCTAAGCTGCAGAGCAGTTTTATACTGCCTGTGACATGCTTTTTAAATTCATTATTAAATCTGGTCTGCAAATTGATCTTTAGTCTTCCACAGAAATGTATAAACGACGTAACAGCTATATCCTACTAATTAGTGGCAGTAACCCCCCCATCCTGCTGTCCCAGGAGTGATGCTATAGCCAGGAACTGCCTGGCTGAGGGGCAACATATCTTATCACTAAATGCAAGCTCCCTGTTAGGAAGAATGTGCTGTTCAAATCCATCAGGAGTTGAACTTAATTCCATTTTGAAGCTGATCACTGAGTTCCCGTGGAGACAAACTCACTGGTGCGTAAGATATGTTTTGGCGGCTTCACTTTAGCGTTAGTGAGGAAAGGCTTCAACTTTTCAGCACACGATCACCCATAATCCTCAGGTTAGCTTCTGAATTTCCCTCCAAAACTCTGTCTCCAGTATGATGGCTCACGAGTTCTTGCATATCGAGGATTAACCTCGTCGAATCAGAGAAAAAGATGCTCCTCACAGAGTCTCCAAAACCACTGGAGTTCAAAATTAAGCCTCCAAACCCAATTAACCCATATGCCTAAACTCTGATGTTTTTTTTGACCAATAAAACGAAGCAACATTTTGGTTACACCTTCAAGTATCTTCCAAAAGCAATGCTGTATGACGTGTCTGCTAATGCCGCCATTCCACCTAGGCCTCATCTGATAAACAGGAACTAAGTAGGGACATTTTCCAGTGGAACAATGGGTGAGAAAGATTAGCTGTGCAGCCAAGACACCTAGCTTAATCCTCAAGAAAACATTCATTCCACAGCTGCGGCAATACAGAGAATGCAGGATGTGGGGGAAGGGATTAACCCGAGGAATAAAGAATAAATAAAGCACTCTCACTTTCACAGCAAGGGGGCACAACTTGGGGGGGGGGGGCCAATGTTAAAGAAAACCAAAAGGGGGTGGGGGTTTTAATTTAATAGTTAAGTAGGCCCAATTTTTTGGTTTAAAATTAGGGTATTCAAAAA
>JABFDZ020000039.1:5551012-5569872 GCA_019775955.2 Pollimyrus isidori
CCCCCCCCCCCCCCCCCCCCCCCCCCCCCCCCCCCCCCCCCCCCCCCCCCCCCCCCCCCCCCCACCCCCACACCTACCAAACTGCGGGACCCGGCTTTCATTTAAGAGTGACTGAGGCCCACTGTTTTGGATGAAAGAAAATGTTTCCTCATAGGTGGGCGAGTAATCACTTCCCCCCTCACCTATGCAAATGTCCCCAGCGGCTGCTTTTAGCAGCTGCCGCTCCATGCAAACAGGTCAAATGCCACAAACGGGAGCCAACAGAGACGTTTTTCGCAGGAACACAGGGATCAGAAAGCAGTGCGGAACAGCAGCAGTGCAAGCAGCTCGTCTGGCTACCGGCTGCCAGAGAGAGCCTGATTGTCAGAAGGCAAACAGCAATGGGCTCGCCGAGCTTCCCAAAAACTCCGAGAGAGCTCCAAATGGCACGGCACACTCCTGTACGCACCCCCAGCTCAGAGAACGAAAGCTGCCAAACTGTGCATTGATGACCAAAAACAATACCAGCAAAACAGAAACTTTACAGGAGCGTTTGGCCCCAAACACAACTCAAACGGCAGCACCAGAAACACACTGCATACGTTGCAATATAATAGGCCTATTGAGATAATTAAAGGCTAACAACAAGTACATAGCAAAGCAAGACTATTTAGATGTATTTAGAATAGAAAAAGACTGAACTGCGGTCTGGGTATTGGCCAGCAGTTGGTGTGATGATTAGCAGATTATCAGACTCAGACAGGTATAGGGGTGCAGGCAAACTGACCGTGTCATAGTGCAGGGTCATGTACAAGGCTGAGGGATGGATGGATAAATGGATGGATGGAATCTCCCCCCATCCCCCATTAACTGTGTGAAGTGAGTAATGCAGTCAAATAGCTGTTCTTTTAAAATCATTCTATGGGGTCATACCTAATCTTGGCCAGTGGGTGGCGATGTCCCATGTTTACAAGGTGGCTCTGTATCCCCATAGGCAGCCTAGCTTCCCACGGCTACATCCAGCATATGGACCATGATATTCACATCACTCCACTGCCATCTACATAGTCACACAATTCATTCACATAGTCCGGAAGGTACAATACCAGACAGGTGGATAAGTGTTCAAATTCAGCAGCCCCCCTCTAGCACAGGGGAGGGGGGGGTCAGGTCATCCAGGTTTAAGGTGCTTGGATCTATGGCCCAGTAATGTAGCATTCTGGCATCGCAGGGCCCAAACATGCTTGACATTACAAAGCAGGAGCAAGTTCCTCCTGAGAACAGAAGGAGTGTTTGCCTAATGCAACGTGAGAAGGTAAATCAGCAGGACAGCGTGGGGGAGGGTGTGAGAGCGAGCCCCCAGGGCGGCTGCCGGCGCTGGGCAGGTGCGTGAGAAGCCAGACGGCAGACGGCAGGAGGAACAGCCATCGTTCTGCAGCAGAGCTCAGGGGCTGAAGCTGATCTCAGGAGCTGAAGCTGATACGGGAAAGTGCCAGGGCTTTAAAATGAGGAAGGCTGGGGGAAAGGGGGAAGCAAAACACCAAAGCAGGACAGGACTGGGAATTAAAATCAGCCCTGGACTTTAACCTATACAGCCCCACCACACATACATGCATATGACGAATTTTGCTGAGGCCTCCTGACCCACAATCCACCCCCTTTGTATGAATCAGCTTCTCATCCGGCTGCAGAGTCCACACAACAGAAAACAACTTTGGTGAAAAGGAGGGGGATGGGACCCCCATGCCTGCATGAATAACACGGCACTTACTAATTACACTGCACTACATACCACCATACCATGTAATACTACACTACACCATACTATACTACACCGCACTGCACCATATTACACTATACTACACCGCACTATACTACACCATACTGCACTATACTGTACCACAGTACACTACACTACCCTACACCATGTCACAGCTGTTCGGCACATATGTAGAACAACCCTTGAAGTTGCAGCCCGTGTCCTTCTCCCGAAACTCCTCAATAATTTACTTGAGTTTTTGAGCCCCCAAAGTCGATGACAGACTGGATGCATCACACTGGTGAGTGAGTTTCTCTGGAAAAGTGTCAGAATGTACAGAAGCTGTTGATAGCCAAAGAGAACATGCGGCCAACCGTATCCCCCCCGCCTGCCACAGAGCAGTGGGCGTGTGAAGGTGTCGCCTATGTGTGGTCCACCAAGGAGCCCCACTAGATGAAATTCAAAGGCTACATTACATTATTCCCATTCCCAGGTTGGAAGATTCACGCTTGTGGGAAAATGTTCGGAGGGCAGAAGGAAAAATAATTGGTTCAGAAAGATAACCAATTACACAGTAGAGGAACTGGGTCCAAGCAACTGGAGTAGTGGGGACCAAGACATCGGATTGATTGGTCCCACCTTGTCTAGTTGCTTCTAGTTGAACATTTTTTTGTAAGTAAAACTCCCATGAGTGAGATTTGCTTCGGGAAAATAATACAAAAAAGCAGCAAAAGGTTGAAGATGACTGTGGAGAAAGCACGCCATATTAATGCTTCATTGCTTAGTTACACGCTTTCAGGTCACTCTTTATTCAAAAAATCTTTCTTTTCTTGCTCTTAATACATGAATCTGCATTTCTCTCTCACTCTCTAGGACTGGGGAGTTATTCAGAGGTCCAGCGCTAAGCTGAGCTTCTCCTGACTGCCCCTCCATGCACAGATGTTTCTCCTTTAACCATCTTAGGGGGCGCTGTATGAGAAATCACAGGTCAAACTGCAGACCTTGCTAAAGTCACACTGACAATTATCAGTTTATTCTAAAACTCTTCTCCAGCAATATGATGCAACCATGCATTCTTACTGTGAAGGGCCATCAACAAAGATATTTTGGGGAGGGGGGGGGATTTCAGTGATGCTACAGTCTAAGCCCCACCCCTAGAAGTCTTGCATCTTGTACCCCACTGCCCGCCAACACGTGGCACCTAACCAGCAGCCTAAAGTTTATTGCACAAGACAGCTGGCAGCAGGTATTTCAGCAGGTGATTGATCTGCGACCATGTCCTGAAGGTTGCGAGTTTGAATCCCATGGCCAGCACACATACATGCATATGACGAATTTCGCTGAGGCCTCCTGACCCACAATCCACCCACTTCTTCTGAACCGGTTTCTCATCCGGTTGCTGAGTCCACATAACAGAAAACAATCGCCACTGGGCCCTTCATCAAAGCCCTTAACCCCAACTGCTCCAATGACCCTGCCCTCTGACCCCATGCCTTCGTCACTTTGGAAAAAAAACTTCTATCCATAAGTAAATGCAAATACTTCCATGTTTACCCACTGCATGCATATGTAAGTGTACTGGGGCAGGCCTACCCAGCAGTCAAATTCACATTTACACTGGTAGACCTGTCCTCTTTATCCAAGAAAAATTTGCATGTGCCCCCCAGTGACTGTGCTCGTGTTCCTCTCAGTTGCTGGACACACTATGCGAGCAGAGCCACTCTGAAATGTCACAGTGCTCCTGTGGCTAATCTACGAGGCCCGGCTCAATAGGAGCGTGGTGCAGATCCCAAAGCGGAGCTCATACAGTCAGGGTGTCCTAGGCACCGGCCACGTCCATAGTTAGGGCCTTTGGAGATGCACTAACTCTTAATGAAGAACGACCACATTAGCTGCTTAATAACAGATAGGAGCCTGGCTTTTAGAGGGAAAAAAAAACAGCTTTAAAAATAGGAGGTTGTCACCTTCATGGACAAACAATGCAGCGAATGAAGCATGTTTGTCCTCTGAAAATGACAGGAAGCAGGACACCAACAGCTGGGCTTGTGGGCCTCAGCCACAGGTCACACCCCCAGCTCCCAGAATGCACCTTGTCAGAGATAAAGTTACACTCTGGTGCCTATAGGTATAGGAAACCATCTGTCTGTCTGTGTACACACTGCATACTCTGACAACATATTTTCCAAATGTACTCCATCATTAATATGTCAGATAACGGCAAGAAACCATCTGGGTTACAGTACACATGGAATCCCTTTTAAAATATTAATAAGTAGCACAACGCATTATTTTTCAAATGAGTCCCTGCAGCCGAAATGGAGCTGAAGGTCAACATTAAAACAACATGAGAGCAGACAAACACAGGCAGACCTCCTTTAGAAAACAACACGGAAACAAATCCCAGCTGGATTTCCTCCAAATAGCGACTTAAGAAGGTAAATTGAGGAGTGATAGCCAAACAGGGCCGCGGTTGCTGCGGCAACGTGCACCCGCATCCTCTGACTCTTATCTCTAATGCTGACGGGTCTGCTGGCGCAGCAGCAAGTAAAACGCGAGGAGGACCGGCGTCCAGCTCATGTGTCGACGTCGGCAAAGCACCTCAGGTGGATGTGAGGAATGTCACAGGCAAAACGGTCATTCACTTTTACTCAGGCATCTGACACACAACAACAACAGCAACAACAACAACGTACAGGCACATCACAGCAGTCAGGAGCAGAAGGTATTCTCACAAACACCAATACTCCCGTCAAGGAATATTGGCACAAGGCTGTATGAATTTCAGTGCTGAGCTTTTACATAAAATATGGTAAGATAAACAATAATAGCATGGTGCTAGGTTAACGTGTATTAAGATGATGACAAAGAAACTCATTTCAAATAATTAAATATCCCTTTTACAACCGTTTCAGTTAAGACCAACAGAAGCTTGTCAGCTCGTCATTTCACAATACCCCACGCGCATTTTCAGCTAGGCCCTTAACGCTCCCAAAATGTTCCGGGGGGGTCCGATAAATGGCCATCCCCTGCGCTCAGACTCCCAACTCCACGCTCTTCTGTATACGTGTGTCTCAAAGGAGAGCATAAGGGCGGGGGGAGAAGCATTTCAATGTACCTGTACTGAAGCAAACTGCAAAACAAAGCATGGCTTCACGTTGTCATGCAAGGTTACGCACCTGTTTCCATAAGAAGACGTCGGCCTCGTTGAGCTTCCATGAGATCGCCACGTGCACGGCTGAGAGCAACACCCCAGTGATGACGGCGGCTCTCATTCTCACCGGCAGCAGCGTGTAAATGGTGTGGATGAAGAACACGGTCCACCATATCCCCTCCGAGGCACTGCGTGGCTCCACCAGCAAGACCCCCACCACCTGAACCACTAAGACGACCAAGATGACGAGATAGCAGACGATCCACATGTGGTCCTGGTGGAACCCATTCCTGTTACATAATACCATGAGCAGGAGGTTGAGGAGGATAGTCAGCGAGAAGACCACCACGTAAGGCACTCGGGACGCTTTTCCAGCGCAGTGAAAGCCCAGCATGACTGCAGAAACCAGCACCAGAACGGCCATGAGCATCGTCAGGCTGCTCTGATTGAGCCGGAAAAAGTAGCGCTGGTAAAGTCTCTCCAGCTTCTCCGACTGGAACTTCTTGGACCTGAAGACCTGCATGACGTTGCTGCAGCAGGACACCATGGAGAAGTAGACCTCGGGCACCAGCTCCTCGTCACCTTTTCCCTTGGCTCCTCGGTCTTCCAACCCCAGCTCCACGGAGCGTGGCCTCACCTCTCCATCCACAAGCTTCGGGGAGGACCTGCTATTCTTCAGGCCATCCTCCCCGTGCTCCTGCCACGCCGACTTAGATCTGAAGCTGACTCGGCTCACGGTGGTCGCAGGACGGCCAGGGTCCCGCTCCAGCTCATCCACATCTCTCCATCTGCTGCTGGCCCGGCCAAGCTTACGGCTCAGAGTCCGGCTTGGGTACGGGCACCCATTGACCATTGACTCAGACTCAGCCCAAGCTGACCTGTGTTCGGTGCCTTCTCGGGGGCCGGGGGGGGCCACGGCGGGGGGGCTTACGCTGTTCGACCGGGACATGATATGCAATTAAAATGTATCAGCGATTAAACTTAATATTAGCGCAGGCATGAGATCAGCTCCCGACAACTTCCCATCGCTTTACTGGCGTGTATTTACCATCACCTCACAAAAGTATCAGTCAGATAATATCAATTCCTGGGCTTGGTCAGGAATTTGCATACAGTCCATTATTTCCTAAAATAACGACATCCTAAAATGTATTACACGTGTCAATTAAATGTTTCCGTAAAAGAACTTAATGAAACAACGTTGTTACATTGAATCACCTTACTTGTTACATTTACTCATCTTACGCGAAACCAGGGAATAAGCGACATTAATTACAATGCAGCCAGAAAAGCGCCATTAATACATAAAAACACATTATCAGACACGGGCGGGTTTCTCCCCGATCGCCGGCTGTCCTTCTGATTCAGTCCGCCGTGGTTTTTGATCAGCCTCCCCGGCGCTTCGTGTCCGCGGAGGTGCAGCGGGTCCGAGACCAAGGTACCGGCCTCACGGAGCACCGGGGACGCGCCTCCGCGCACCTGCGCGCCCCCGCAGCTCCGGGGGCGGGGGCGGAGACGATGACCGGCTAAGGAGACCTTACTGCCACCGGGAGAAGACGGCGCTTCGCGGTGCCGGATCCCGCTATAGACCGGGGGGGGGGGGTCTTATCACGGCCGCAGAGCCGGCCGCCTGGCGAGCTGTTTATCCATGATGTTTATCCATGTGCGATCACACCTTTAACAGTGACTCCTTCTGCAGCCAAAACGGGAAAGACAATCAGCGACAGTGATCCAAAACCTGAGTCTACAGTGCGATGTGCCGGCCGCCCCACTCCTGAAACCCGCCCCGGATCGACAGGGCATCGCCTCCTCCACCGTCGGTGGTCTCAGCGCTCGCCATTCAACCAAGTTTGATTCCCAAATCCCGCCCTCCTCGCTTCTCATTGGATGAACTCCTTCACTTGCGCGCTCTCATTGGTTTTAGCGAGTGTCAGTAAAAGTCGCTGTCCTACTCGCTGCACTCCGCTTAGTCGCCGCCTGGGTCGTGGGTCCGTAGCTGGACCCGGCCGATCGGCTGCTCTCAGGTCAAGACCTGCGGACGTCGGATACAGCCGCACTTTTAAATACATAGTTTGGGAACCCTCTAAGTACGTGGGACGAGCTGATAATTGTTACAATGGTTGCGGACGAAAATGTTTTACTTCTTATACTTACGAAGAGAAACCGCAGTGGCGGATCTGTGGTCATTTGTGGTCAAAACATAAAGCCCGGCTGTTTGTGCGGCGGTATCATGGTAGCCGAATCATTTTCAGTCAATGAAAGTTATCGTGCAGTGAACATGGCTGCATGTATTTCGGTCTCGCAGGTCATTATGTCGGCTGCTTTCCCACATTGAAGCTCTCCTGCCACCTGTTTGATTGAAACGAGGGAAGGGGACAAGCCATGTTTAACGAGTACTTATGGGGGACTTACAGCTACCAACAGATTTGGGATTTCAGGTCAATTGATTTTAGGTAAACAATTGACATTCAACAAACAACTCGATTGCTTTATTGCGTTATTTTGAGATAATAAATCAAGATACAATTAACATCTTATACTGCGAGCGCAATTTCAATGTTTATGTGTTGTAAATGGGATGGCCTTAGTTTGTGTTGCGTGAGATATTCTCACCCTTCTGCTTGAATGTCTTTTTTGCCGCCAACACTTTTAATGAATAATCAAGAGGCTTCAAGACTGTACATATTGTGTTCAATATTTGGCCATGATTTTAAAAAACGTTGATTAAATTCCTTTTCATTTCTTTTTAAGATGTCCATTTAGTTTTGTTAATTGCTTTCCAGAGTTTTCCATGAATTCACGGTAAGATTCAGCTATACCTTGTACAATCTCATCGCTGACATTTTCTAAACTCTTTAGAAAAAGACACTATGGCCAATGTGGATTATTTACTCAAATCGTCTCTGATAGACCCCACCCTTTAGACCCAGTGCTTTTAGAGTTAAAAATAAATTTAACACAAAAGACAAGTTGTCTATGCCTCGCTCTAAATAAGTAGCACCACATTATACCCGCTAAACATGATTCACAAGGTGAAAAGTCAAAGCTGCTGAAAACACTTCAGCCTTTATCTGTGTCTAACTTCAGACTAAAAACATCACAATTAGATTTTAGTTTCAGTTCTCTGAAATCGTGTCACTGGTATTTTTTTAACGTTTGACCAACTATAGGCCTACATCAAGCAAGATCAGTCGTGAAGCCAGTCAGACACTGTGTCAATGCTTAGTGCATCAGTGGTACATACGTGCCCATGCCACTAACACGGGCGCACTGCTTATTACCGTGGAAATCAATCCACTGCATCGGGACAATTTTTGTGTCCGTATCACAAGGTTTTTTCTTCTTCGTAGCGTATGGTTTTTACAGCAATATTTCCTTGATGGCGTAATGAAATCACAAAGTTTTACCTGCTCAATATGTCTTTTTATAATTTGCCTTGGTTGGTAAAGGACATTCAAAACACTACTGCTAATCCTGCTCATTAGATGCGTTATTTCTGTATTTTGTGGACAAGAACCACGCCAAGCAGAAAACTAACGTGCGGCAGAGAGCACTGCTGCCATCGTGTGACCATGACTGGAATTTGCAGTTAGAACCCAGCCCCTTGTTCTCATTTGTTTGTACAATTTTACTCTATGTACTTCTCTTCATTACTAATTTTTTACTTCAGTTTTTCTTCACTTGATCTGTAGGACATAGACATGAAGAATCCTGTACTAATCAATGGATTATCAACTGAGCAGACAGTGATCAACTTGATGATACACATTGCATCTGTTGGTGTTAATCTCCCTTCCAGTGACTCAGATGTCACTTCTTCACCGGCAAACACATGTACAGTATCTATACCACTCTTCACAAACAGTAATCATAAAAGATTAAAAAGGATCTCTATAAGAAAAACAACATTGCTAATATGTGCTAATATTATGCTGTTTATATCACTTATATGGTTTATTTTTATCACATATAAAAATGCATATCATATTAGCAGTGGATGAATGTAATTGAGATAGTTCAATTGTGGTAATTCCATGGTCCATTATCAATTGGTTGGATTCTCCACACTCAGTCCGTCTAGACTTCTTGTTAGTATGCAAGTCATGAGCATCTGTGGGTTATCAGCAGTAGCTTACACTAATCACAGCCAACGAGGACTCTGTTCAAATCAGCCCATAGGTTTCTGGCCAAAGTCCTGGCAGGCAACAAGTCTCACCTTTGGCACTGCAGCATGAAGCGTGTTCC
This sequence comes from Pollimyrus isidori, assembly GCA_019775955.2. Classification (NCBI taxonomy): domain Eukaryota; kingdom Metazoa; phylum Chordata; class Actinopteri; order Osteoglossiformes; family Mormyridae; genus Pollimyrus; species Pollimyrus isidori. Next base: position 5,560,147 of record JABFDZ020000039.1, read on the forward strand.
ACGCTGGATCCAGATACCAAATGTGACCAAGAACAGGGCAAAAATAAGAGTGAGATATGAAAAAGCACTTTTATTCCCATGTTCAGCGTTTATTGGAAATATATATTAGTTGTATTACTTGATATGTTATACAAAGTATAGTCACATGTTCTTAAGGAAATGGTCCCATGCAAAACTGGACTGAGAAGCCCAATAATGTTTTACATTCAGGTTTTCCAGCTAATGTCACACAGGGAAGCAGAGGGCAAGAAGGGTCTGTTTTCATCTGCATGCAGCATTACATGGCACTGCACTGGCGTTTTTAAAATGCATTCCTGTTTTGCTCACAATCCATGCCCATGCTGATCATCGTGTATGCATGGCGGTCTCTGAGAGAAGTGCAGAGTGGGGGGAGGGAGGGCATGTGGGGGGGTAGCGTTATGCACTGAGAAATCAACGCCTTCCACCTTTCAAACTGCAGAACTGGGAGCTGGCCAAGAAAGGACATTAGTAGTAGTAGAGGGAACTTTTTTTTGTTAAAGTGAAAAAGGAGCACATTATCAGGATTACAAACAAGAAGCTCATTCCAGAAAGATAAAAATCATAAAAAGACTTTGTAAAAGCTCATATGAAAAGATCATTTAACAGTTTGCAGGATGTTGGAGTAATCAAAATGCTAATTAAGTACTTTTGATACATACATGTAGTGCACTGGCCACAAGACCGCAAAGCAAAGGCAGATGGACGTGGCCGGTTCCGCTGGAGCAATACCCCTAGACGGCCACGCCCACTGAGGATGACCCCTCAAAAGTCAGCAGCAGAACGCAACTCTGAGTTTATCAATGGGTATGGCAAGTAAATGACATTCCAGACATGTCTAGTGCTTGAAAAGAATAGTGGACAAGATTAAGAATCAGTTGTATTAATTTAAAAATTAATCAAATTATTCACAGATTTTTTGTATGCATGGTAAAATTATATGAATTCTACATGTCAGACATGACCAAACCAACTATGAAACTGACATTATTCAACCAGTACGCACACCATTACTGACATTCCAACTACAAACAAAACAATGCAACTGTGCACAAAATAATTCACATGCCTACAGCAGTCATGTTATTCAGCATCTAATTGGAAGGGGATCTTTACCCATACAATGGTTTAGAGTGTTTTTTTTTGTTGTTTTTTATAAAGAGAATGAAAAAACAAGTGGAAGCCCAATGGGGTTCAGAGGGAATGACACGTGCAGGTCACAGTTTCAATGCCTTCACTCACTGCCCATGAGCAATACGGGTTCATTTTTTATTTTTAACACAGTATGTAGAACAGAGGAATGTTGCCTTTAATTAGGTGTCCTGAGAGCAGTTAACCCAACGTTTTAAATCAACTCATCACCCAGAAAGTCAAAATGACCAGCGGTGTCATTGGTTTAATATTCTACACAGTTAGCATTAGGACACCAGGGTGTCTGCATTCACTTTTTGGAAAATGCACATTTATGATAAATTTATTACAAACACATTGACTATTTGGAAAATTAATGTAGTAAAATCAGTGATCACTTGGTGAGGAGGTGGGCTCTCCTTGGTGAGGAACTGGGCTGACGTTCAGAAGCTTGTCCTTCTTCACTGGATTGGACCATTCTGGGTGGGCTACTCTTCCTTGCTGGACCCCTCTGTGTGGCCCAGCACCTTCTTTCTCTGCCGCAGCATGTGGAAATAGAGCTGAGGGAAAACTGGGAGGGAAACGGGGGCTGTTACAGCACGAGAATCCATCTCAGAGGGACCCAGCACAGCAGAGTCTGGTACATTTTTAGGTAGGGAAATGTCACCTCAGCTAATAGCCTACTCCTATTGGCTAATAGCCTACTCCTATTGGCTAATAGCCTACTCCTATTGGCATGTTAATGAATCGAACCCATTGCTGTCCTTCCATATTCGTATTGTGCTCTATGTAAAACTGTATGGACACCAAACGGGAAACTCTGTGCAAGTTGCATGCATTACAACGGCACCAAAAGCTCAAAGGCCTTCAGGCAGATCTCGCCAACTTACTGGGAATGTAGGAGATCATGGTGAGGATGAGGAAGGTGTAGTAGTCAAAGGAGAAGTTGTACTTGTTTGGCAGAGTGACGGAATAGAGGCCAGTCTTCTGGACGAAGGGCAGGGCAGCGTAAATGGTCAACAGCTCTCCTGACACCCCCATGGGGTACAGCACAATGAAGAGGGTGTACCTGGGCACACATGCAACTCCTCAGTAACGCGAAACGCGGCTGCAGTGCACGCACAGGCACACCTGGGTTAGCAGACAACAGAGGCATAAGGGACCCATGTTCAGTAATGGAGTCATATTCACATTTCACGCTCTGGGGAAAACTGTATGCCTCCACTGCAGAGATGAGCTTTATGCATGTTCAGAGGCAGAGCCCTCAACAGTAAATCCTTCAGGGCGCCTCAAAATTAATTTATTGATTAATTTTGAGAAGTGGCATGAGTATCTTTTAACCCCTATCAAAGTCTTCAGCATTTGCACATATACCATTTACACTGTACTGTGGATGTGTTCAAAACAATGTCCCAGAACGCATGCCTATAACAGCTCTGACAGCAGCATGCTGGGAACGCTGGGCAGAAGGCAGGAGGAAAGCCTCTGCATAGAAATGTACGATTTGTCACAACGAACCAGTTTTTGTAGTTAAGGAGATGGTCGTGATTTGAGACACTAATCAGCAGGGATTGAGATACAGCTTTCTAAAACCTGCCTAGTGCAGGGATTTTCCCCTTTATGTCATAGATGTAGGAATACTATATTCCTATACATACGTTCATAAATCATCACATTGCAATATTAAGGTGACCTATGGCTATGAATATAAAATTTCATTACCCCTAGTATATGGTTTCCTTTGTACTTCATTCTCACCAAACCAAATTTTCCCTTAACAGTGCAAACGCCACAGAAAGTCATGCAATTCTCCATGCTAGACTGGAGCTACATATTTAAACAATGAATACAGGCAACACTGGATGGAACCAACGAGTATGAATCAGACACATTCACTCCAGCAGAGCACGCACACAACTCCAATAATGTCCTTAGTTACGTCCGTTTCCCAATGAATACCATTAAATACCATTAAAAAAAAAAGCATGAAAGTTAAAATGAGGATTTCAGCATGTACTTCAGCATAGATTTAATATTGAAAACATGGCAGCAATTTCTATTATCAGTTAATATCAGTTTGTTACCTTGCAATTTAAATGTTTATATTATTAAAAGAAGCAGGATATGAACTACTATTGGACATGGCCACTCCTAAGTGGGGGGATGGAAAAGTAGCCCAGACATTATTGGGGAAAAGGAAATGATCCACTCACAACCCCGCAAATCAGCATTTTCTTAATTTATGATCGTCTGCCACTGAATATCAGGATGTGGGACATCAGCCTTGGATCTAAATCTAAAATCAGACCCAAAAGAAAAATCAGTGGCATTTTTCCATCACTACACGCTACTGTTAACCAAATGAAAAGTTGTCTTCCCATACAAAAAAAAATAAAAAAATCCACACATAAAAACAATAAGACCGATCATGACGATGCGACCATGTATGAAGGCCTTAGAAATACGTTTCAGAATGGACTGTGGGAAAATGCCTTAACAATGAACACGTGGCATCCGTTAAAACGTAAAGTCATGCTTAATCATATTTAACCTTACAGATGCTCACATATAGTGTGAGAGAAAAGGCAGTTTTAAGGAGCAGTGGGGCGAGTGCCTCATCATCCGCTACCCAGGAAGGAGGCCAAAACACATCCTACAGGTCGACGCCACCGAGCCACTTGTTGCCATGGCATCACCACATGCTCCATGTCAGGTTACATGAGGTTACATCAGGACGTACTCCCCTGTGTCGGGCCGTACGCCTCTGCTGAAGCTCTAACGAAGCTATTTAGAGATCCATACGACAAAACTAGCTGGGACCCCCACCCAAAGTGCTTGGCGAATCTTAAATTGGCAAGATTTTAAAATGCTGGAAGAGTGCTGCTTAAAAAAATACCGCACACCTAGGAATGATGTCTGGACAGCATGAAAAATGAGATACGCAGGTACCTCCGACCCCCCTCACACAGCCGCTGACCGCAATTACCACAAAAAAAACAACGATTCTTCCCGTCTTTGCTTTGTTGACGGCTCATCCGTGAAAGTCCTCGCTGCCACCTACTGAAAATACCCAATCATCTTGCACATCTGCGGTCGACACACATAGGTGTTACAGGCAGACCGACCGCAGTCTTCCACAGTCAACCTCTGATGACGAAATTTACACGAAGCCCCTCGTCCACCACTGAAGGCGCACACAGAAAGCGAAGCGAGTTGGCCTAGACATAGAGAAAGTCCTAATGAACATATTTGGGTCTTAATTCGTAGTTATAACCCTTGACCTCCAGTGCGACGCTACAACAGTTATGCTCACTCATTTACATTACACACGTTTTGTTTTTTTACACATCAACATAGTTTTAAACATCATCACTCTGCGCAGACTTTATGGACAGCAACTTGGATCCCCACAGTGACCACGCAGCTCGCCATCTGCAGGGCAGGCATCGCAGGAAGAAGCGCATAGAGGATGCAGGGCTGCCATTTTTCGCAGGCGCCTCAACACACCGCTGCTGATGGTAGCATGTCACGCACAGGTGTTCAGTCAGACAAGAAATAAAAAGGACAAACTCGTGGTGAGGATTCACAGCTCAGAGTGACATTAGGAACTGCTGCGTTGCTGCTTTCATGGGATGAGGCTGGATGCAACTGTACCAAGTGCGGCCATATACTCTGCTGGGATTCAGTCACTCACCAGGGCAGCACTGGACTTTAGTAAGCATGGGGCTGGAGTATGCAGGTGGAGTATACTTTTTGGAAAATGATGTTACAGCTGTGGTTAGACACTGCTCCCTGCACACTGAACTAGTAACTACAGTGCCAGTGAAGTCTGGGCACGCCAAGCCACCTACAAAGGAGAGTGATAGAGTGTCACATCACATGACCTGATCACCTGACCTAAACCCAGTAGAGATAGTTCTGGAGAGTATGATCAGAATGAAGGAAAAGCAGCAAACGGGGGCTGAACATGTATGCGGGACCTTCAGGGCAGCTGGAAAGGCATCTCAGGAGGCCACCGTAAGCCTCTGTAGAGGAGAAAGCGGGGTCAGCCAGTGCCCGGAACAACTGGGATTAACCGTCCGGGGGCAAGCGCATCATCGGCGATGCGGCGCATTTTCTGCGTCCATTTCAGTTTACATCCCGCTTCAATCTTTATGTAGAATCATGAAAAAAGGAGAGAAAAAAAAAAAAAAAAAAAACTGACTAAATCCGTAATCTGTCGTCTTTTCAAAACGTCTATTGTCTGAAGTATTAAAGTTTTTAAAATTAGGTTAAAATCAGCAAAAGAGTAAACCATGTCATCTTACTTTGTTTTACCTGCATCGGGGGATTGTAGTACCACTCTCACCCGATGATCGCTATTCACGTTCTAAATAGCCGCATTACCGCATATTCAAGTCGCATTCACATGGTAATTTGAACAACGCAACGGTGAAACGCGATCCAGATACATCCCCATCAACGCCATAAAGGGGGGGGGGGGGATGTGGCCAGGTGTCAAGGGCTCATTCATACACATGAGAGCTCCTACATATTCAATGGAAGGAGCCAGGAATAGTGACATCAGTTAGGCTTTTCTTATTTATCCAACTGAATGTTGCAACTACACCATTTAGTCATCTTCATGTAGCCAAGACTTTGGTGATCAGGTGATCTTGATATTGAATAAAATGTGCGACCATGCCCCAGTCAGTGAAAGGGTCTTTCCTACCCCAAGACCCCAGAGGGTTAAGAGCCTTGCTCATTCTGCTGACCATGGGGTTTGAAATGGCAACCTTTTAAATTGCGACACACAGAGCTGCACCACCAATTAAATTTTAATATTCTTTTGCCAATGCATAATTCCATATACATGTTATAGTTGATGTCTATTTTAAAATGCAAAAATAAAAAAATTGTACAAATAAACCTATGAGTTGATGTGTCCAAACGTTTGGCTAGTACTGTATAAGCCTGCCTTGAGAATACAGCGCAGTCATCCTCGCAGCAGTCCACATTCCACCTCAGGCAGATAAATTTCACACATTGGACAAACTGTATGGGGCTATTAAAGTAGAGAATTCATACCCATGTGCTGCCTTCGCTGCTGTGGGGAGCCTCTACAGAACAAGCATGAAGGAAATTTGGCCCAAATTTTATCAACAAAGTTCCCATCCATAGTAAATCAGACACTGTAAAGGACAGTTATAGTCACCCCATCCAGCAAGCCTTTGGAAAAGCTGCTTAAACGGGATAAAACTTATCAGGGCAGTTCAGCAATGTAATGTAGATTCTATCAGCAGACTCCAGGATTGCTCAGCATCAGACTGACACGTATTACAGGACGATGCGCTCTACAACAAATACACAAATCCTGTCATACACCAGTAAATGTGTGGAGGATGTGGTTCCAAAAATCAAAGTTCGATCATTTGCATATCAGAAGCCCTGTGTAAACTGTGCTGTTCATGCCAAATCGAGGGCACAGACGAGCACCTATAACTCTGGAGACCCAGAAGGGTATAGAAAAGTCAAATATGACCTTCAGCAGACTGATCGGGTGGCCAAATGAAAATGCAAGAAGGTGGTACGGTCTAATTACCGTGACTGCGACCTCAGGCAAATGTGGTACAGTTTACAGTCAATAACGGATTATGAAAGAAGGGAAATCGAAATGGAAGGGAAGTTTGCCTCAAGAGTCAAACACCTAAATGTCACTCCGAGGAAAGCAACTTCAGATTAGTTCCTTACACATCATAACAGAGTCTGAGATGAGCAGAACCTTCAAAAGTCAGAAAAAGTAAAAGCACTGGGCCTGGACAACAAACATGGCCATCCAGAGAGACTGTGCCATCCAGCCAGTGGGGGGCCTCACTGACATTCTCAAACTCTCCCTAAGCTGGTCCACGATGCCTACTTGTTACAAGAAGTCCACCATTATACCCAGGTCCAACTACCAGCCTGTGGCACTGTGGTCATGAAGCGTTTTGATCATTTCGTCACATCACACATCTGCTCTTCTCTTTCAACAACCTTGGATCCACTTACCCAATGTTGCCATTGCTATGACAATACATACTGCTCCAGTACACTTGTTCAGGACCAACACATGCATGAGGATATTGTTATAGATCAGTTCAGCACTCGACTCAATCATTTTTGCCCAGCTCATCTGGAAACTACAGACGAGGGATAAGCAATGGACTCCATCTGGATATTGGACTTTGATAAATATCTCTCAGGTAGAGGTAGTGACTATAGCACATCTACGAGATTTCTGAGCACCAGCTCCCCATGGAGGTGTGTCCTCAACCCCCTCTTTTACTCCATGGCCACACACACACACGACTGTACTACTGAGCATGCCTCTGAAGTTACTGCTACATCTGCTGATAAACACCCTGGGCCTCATCGCCAACAGCAATGAGAAAGCAAGATTGTGCTTTATCACAGTGGTATCAGGAAAACAAATCTCTGCCTCAACACCAGCTTTGTCAGTGTACATCGGGGCGTGCAACCCTCCTTGTAACTTTCTAAAGTCCACGATCATCTTTGTTTTGCTGAAGTCGAAAGAAGTTTTACGCCGCTCAGTACATGCATCATCGATGCCCTATCCAGGTCCAATGTAGCAGTCAAATGTCCACTCCAGAGGCTCTATTTTATGCATAAACTGAACTACAACATGCCTCCCTCACCGGTTTCTACAAATGCATGACAGTGAGCATCTCTGGAATGGCAGCTGCACCATCCAAAACCACAAGGTCCTGTGTTTTATACAGGTGCACAGCCATAAACTGAGAAATGAGTGAAACTGTGAGGACAGCAGAGCAGAACATCCTCCAAACTCCCAACCCTGTGGGACATCTAGCACACGCGGTGTGTGAGAAAAGCCCACGGAATCACGCACTGCAGCACCACAGCATGAGGTCACAGACCAAAAGGCTTAAAAACAGATTTGCACAGGCCATCGGACTGATAACCTCCAAGTAGCCAGGTTATAAAAATTGCTGCTGCTCAAATACGCGTTAATTGTTTTTGTTTATACACTGCATTACACCTACTGTTCACTGAATATCTGTCTGTTGTCAAATATTCACTGACTTTGCAACTTGTTCGTTAATTTTTTGGGTTGGGGGCACTTTAGACATTTCATATTTTTTATTTTAAATTTTGTGTGTGTCTATATTGGAGCCATGGTAAATGGACTGCATTTATATAGCTCTTTTCTACTCTTCCGAGTACTCAAAGCGCTTCACAGTTTATGTCTCTCGTATTCACCCATTCATACACACAATCACACACGTGACAGAGGCTGCCATGCAAGGCACCAACCTGCACACCGGGAGCAATTTGGGGTTCAGTGTCTTGCGCAAGGACACTTTAATGAGGTCAGGAGGAAGCGGGGCTCAAACCGGCAAACCTCTGGTCGTCAAATGATAGCACTGCGTTCTGCACCACCATGTTTAAACAACCCTTCTCATAAGCACTGCAGTGCTTGGCTGAATCTATTCATAATGCACATAAAAACAAGACGTTGGGAGGAGGACCGGTGGCTGCCTCACCTCGCCCATTTAATGAGATAGGGCAGATGGTTGAGAAGGCTGAACGTGTAGAAGGAGTAGCGGATGATCTCCGTTACGGTCCAGGCCACAACAAACAGCAGCACGCTGTCTTCGTTCTGAACCTGGCAGGGGGAGGCAGCAGGAGAGGGAGCTCAAGCTGTGAGTCAGGAAGCCCAGAAGAGGTTAGCAGAGACCATGCACTGCAGGCAGCGACCGCTACACTCCACACGCAGCATGGAAGGACATGACCTCTGTGGCCGATGCAAAGCAAAAAAAAAACCCAAAAATCAAAAGAGCACCGTCACTGCACCAACTGCATCGGCAGGCAAAAATGTTAACGGGAATATGGCGAGTCGAATGGTCAGTTAGGCCACGCCCATGAACACGTTATTCAGCGCACGCTCTCAGATACCCACGGAAACTTACAGATGGCAGACTTCAGCGAATTGTTCTGTCTGGGATGAATGACATGAACAAAACCTCATTTGTCGCAATACCGCAGTCTAGGGGCACACTTCTCTCCCGCAGGACACCGACGACTTCAGACGGCGGGAAGACTGACACTGACTCTCACGACTTCTACGAAGATGGAGATCATTCAGAAGGCGGGCAGGACGCACCTCCCTCACGCTGTGTGTCACCGCCCAGGTGAGGAACACTCTAGACATCACCTGGAAGCCTGTCAGGACCACGGAGGAGGGAACGATTCCTGTATGCAGAGGAAGTACGGATGGGAAAAGGAAACGGCAAGTAGGACAGTGCCAGTTACTCACTAGATAGTGGGGGAAATGCTGTCAGGCATTGATGTTCATTTTTCACGTTTATTAGACTGAGAACATGGCAATTGATACAGTAAATAAATATGAACAAGAATGCCATTCTATTATATGGCTCAGGGAAAAATTAAGAGACCACTCAATACTTTTTAAAAATTTGCACTTTTAAATCCGGGTTTAGTCCTGGTTCTGCTGGCAGAAGGCTGCACTGCAATGCAGGCTGCTTCCAGGTTCAAAGTTTCTAAGACAGCAGTACACAA
>JABFDZ020000039.1:5577180-5589399 GCA_019775955.2 Pollimyrus isidori
CTTAGTTTACATTGTTGTTAGATATAGTTTAATAAATAATGCTACATGATAAGGCTTCAAGTGGGCCCTGTAATCGGGTATCGGTATCGCCCGATATAGCTTCTAGTGATCGGAGATCGGTGATCGGCCTCAAAAATCCTGATCAGAGCACCCCTACTTATTTTACTTTACCGCTTTATAGTGAATACGTCTGCCTGGGCGAAATTGATAATTATAATTGGATGATCATCATAACCGAGTTTTCCTTCTATTTTTTTCTTTCTATCGCAGTCTGACACGTGTATATTTCTTACATGAATAATAGGTAATAAACCAGACAGTGTCACTAATTTTTGATTGCGAAATATAGTACAAGCGTTTCAAATACAGTACTGTATCTATATTAAACTATATTACTATGCTAAATTACTGAACTGTGTAAATGTGCTATATAATAGTATATTACTGCACCTAAATATTCGGTTTTATTTATGCAGCGTATTATCACATTATTTGAAAGCGTTCGCTGCAGCGTCTGCATGGCTCGTTTTATGGCGGTTTATCGTAAGCTTCGAGTCTATACAACACAAATCTGAATATCGAGCAGCTTTAATTAGAACTCTGACAAAGTAACATTGCTGCCATACTTTTACATTACGCTGTTTGTTGTGCTTCTTCATGGATCTGAAGCAGCAACTTCTTCTGTTCCTGTGTTTACGTTTGACACTAAGAATAGCAAACACAGATTAACGCAATGTGTACTTAAGCACTTAAAGAACATACTCAGTTAAATACTCTCCACTAGAATGACTGGGGATGTTCATAGTTACTTCATTGTCACATGCATGCATACACTATCACTGTCTGGCAGTAGGGTCTATTAGCATGAACTATAGCAAACGCCAGCCACAAAGTTTAACAAATAAGACTCCTCTTTGTATCCGTGGATGTAAGACAAGGTAAGCATCTTACTTTGGAGAAGTTTTTACAAAAGCGGTGTACGTCATTGATCATAAGTTTGGGCAAGTCCTGTAAACGGCATGTATAAACCAATGCCATTTTTCACAGACCGGAAATTAGCGAGCCGTATTTCCATGAATGTGGAAGCTGACATGCAAAAAGCCCACTGACACGAGAGTTCAGGCCTCATTACTAGTGATGTGTCGTTCGTGAAGGAGACTGCTCTTTGAGCAGACTCTTTTTAGTGAATGATGGGAGCCGGCTCCTGTTCAAGAGCCGTTTTAATTATTGTGCAATTAATCCATTTATCGTTATAAGTCATAGTATATTTGCATGCTAACTGTAATAAGTTGGTCATATAGCCATCTCGAGTTGCAGATTTTTGGTGTATAGAAAAATATATAAGAAGGGTAACTTAATTGAACCTTTTTCCATGTACCTCTTGTAAAAAAAGAGGAAATGTATTCCATGGACAAATGCAAATATCACATGCAAATCTTTAAGTTCAGCGTGTTAATGGTTGTTTATCTAGGGACAGAGGATACACTTGTGTGTCTCATGGTTTCCTGTGTAGTGTTCTGGCAGAGAAGAACAAAATTTAGTATTATCAAACATTCAAATCCCACCTTTGGCAAAACAGTCAGGAGTTTGGGGAAGGCCCTCAACTCCTCTGAAATGTACCCGGGATGCAGGATAAATGGCTGAGGTGTCTGTGTGGAGAACATGTTGGATGATGGGATATACCAGTAGGAGCATTACAGTACATTTCTGCTCTTACTTGTACAAATGGCAAATAAAGCTCCATGTTTATAATGTTTTTTTTGTAGTAAAGAAAACTGTAGAGAGTAGGAAGTAGAGAACTCCTGAAGAAAATGCATTCGGTAAATGGCGGGAGTGACTTGTAGTGGGTAATGGTAGAGTAGTCTGGTGTATTCTGTCATTCTCCTCCAGTTGTGTAGAGACATGTATCATAATTTTGAGTGCTTTTGTTAGTAGCTGCTTCCCCCAGGCACCAATGCAGTTATGGCAGGTGCTACATCACTTGTGTTTTTTTCGTATTTACAGAGAAAGCAACAAGTGAAAACAACACAACAGATGACTGGGGCCTCATCATGGATATATGTGACCGTGTGGGGACAATTCCGAATGGGTACGCTGTTTCTTCCTACCGTTTATCGGGTATCGGTCGTAGCCCGAGGCCTTGTTAGTGGTAGCACTGACATTGTTTGTTGTCAGATGAATTATTTTCTTTTGTCCTTTATGCCCTTCATAGTTTTAAACAACCAGCTAACTTCTGTTCGTCAGTCTGAAACGGCATCTGTCATCTGCTTCTTCTGCTACCTGCCTGACAGGTGTATTTACTGGTCTCCTTACTCCACAGAGCTAAAGAGTGCCTGCGGGCCATCATGAGGAGAGTCGGCCACAAGGTCCCTCACGTCGCCATGCAGGCGCTGACTGTGAGTCACGCTCCACTCTGACACTTTGGCCTCTTCCAACCACATCCTGGCCGCTGACTTTGTTGGCATGCCTTGGTGGAGGTTGTGAAATGGAAAAATCACGTAAAGGGGCATAAGTGTGGCAAAGAATGTTGAGAATCTGATGTTAAGGGTTATCTGCACACAGGCTGTAGGGAACACTATGGTGATTCTCAGCCTGGTAGCTTTGATGTTGGGCTCCCTGAAACCCTGTCACTCTTATGGCTGCAGGCTGCCCCCATTTTTATCACTCTCCCACAATCGGCGTCACAGGTTTCAGCTGCAAGGTTTCACGCCTGCTTCGTATTTTTAAAATCTTTACAGCTCATATGAAATAACCTTCTCTGCCACAGAAACAGCCAAAGTTTCGCATCTCATTTTAATAGCAAGTCTCTTTATCATGTTGATGCTCCTGCACCACCGTGGTACTTGTCTGACTGACTGATTTACTTTTACTCTCAAATATAATGAAACATGCTCATACCAAGTGAAATCCAGTATCACCGCTTTATCACCAGCTTTCTAATCTGTAATCCTCTATGGTTTCTTTTTTCCTTCAGTTGCTGGGTGCTTGTGTATCCAACAGCGGAAAGATCTTTCACCTTGAAATATGCTCACGGGACTTTGCCACTGAAGTCAGAGGTATTCTGAACAAGGTACCATTTCCAGCAGTGTCATTTTTTCAGGTCTGTGGTTTCCCTAAATGTAACAGCGCTTTGGCTTTGCAGTAGTGACCCCCCCCATCCTTGTTAACAGGCCCACCCCAAAGTGTGTGAGAAGCTCAAGGCCCTCATGGTGGAGTGGGCTGAGGAATTCCAGAAGGACCCCCAGCTTAGCCTCATCGGTGCCACCATAAAGTCCTTGAAGGAGGAAGGTGTGAGCTTCCCGTTCTCCGGCCTGCAGGTTGGTGCATCATCCCTTCTCCGGCTGCAAGCGCTTCACTGCCTGACACATGCTCTTCACTAATTCCAGCTCATCGGTTTTAGCATAATTGTGCCGCTGAGCGATGCTGTTCCTTGAGGGCTGTGGTCTCGTGGGCTTTCAGTTAGTCTCTGAGTATGATGGCTGTTGTCAAACTGGCCAGAAGGTGAACTGGATCCCCAGATTCCCGGGTGGACCAAAGAGTCTCTCTCCAATGCCTCATTCCCCTGTGGCGTCTTCCTCAAACTTCAGCTACTGGGTAGCTTTCAAAAGGGACACTTTACCTTGTACTGCTCTAGTAATGGCAGAATCCCTATTCAGTAATCTGACTGAATTCACAAGAAATACAAACCTGTGATGCTTCTTGGAGGTTTTGTGACCTGATGGTCACGTGAAGGTGAGGTAAATGGACCTTCTTGCCTGCCCCCTTGTGGTATGACACAGAAACGCGTCCTGCTGGGGCACACTTGCAATGTATGGGCCTTTTTCATAAGACTGCTTTGTTGACATTTAAGCATAATTAGTTTATAAGTTGATAATGTAAGCAGCTTGGTGTACAAATGATATGGGGCAACCTTCTATTCTTAGAGAAACGATGAAGTTCATCTCGCCACTGTTGTGGACCGAGCTTTGAGTGGAGTGTTGCTTTAATTGTGGCTCTTGTCTCTGTTGATGACAGAGTTCCTCCACAGTGAAATCTAGTGTCCCTGCAGCAAGCAAACCTTCAGATGAAGATGACTTGGCTAAAGGTGAGGACCCCTTCATGACAAATGTCCCCTTTTGGCATCATAAGTTTCCTTTGTTAGTTCATTGTCATTATTATTCTTTCTAGTAATTTACAGTTCAAGTAGGTAAAATTAGTAGATGGACACTGATGGTGAATCCTAAGCGTCTGCCATTGTTGATGACGAGTGTCTTTAGTAATTTATACAGGTGGAAGCCAATTAATGTTAATGACTTTGCTCCTGTGGTCAGCTAGAAGGCCACACCCACCCGTAAACTGCATGACTCCTCATAGCCGCTCTTCTGGCAAACGTGCCTGTGTCCACCTCCATAGCCATCGAGCTGTCACTCCAGGAGCAGAAGCATCACACAGACACCCGGGCGCTGACGGTGCCCGTGGACCCCCCCTTCAACAGTGGCACCCCTCAGGACGCCCGTAAGGTGCGAGCCCTCTATGACTTTGAGGCAGCGGAGGACAATGAGTTGACTTTCAAGGCAGGGGAGCTGGTCATCATCCTGGATGACAGGTACCCACATCACTGGCTTTTTCCTGGCTCTTTCCAATCCACATGCAGCCTTCAGACTTTGCCTTTTTATGGATAATGTCTAGACAGCTGCTCTTCAAAACCTCCTTGTGATTCCACAGCGATCCCAACTGGTGGAAAGGGGAGAACCACAGAGGTATTGGCCTTTTCCCCTCCAACTTTGTTACCACCAACTTGAATGCAGAACCTGAACCAGGTGGGCTCACTACAGTCTCACACTTGCAGTTTCATCATTGATCACTTTCTTGTGGGGTGCAGACCAGCTCCTGTATGTATCGAGGTGACTGAAAACTTGAACCCTTCTGCTATGTTGTCTCCAGCTGTCTTTGTGGAACAAGGAGCTCCTCGTGAAGAGTCTATTCAGGACACCAAGCTGGAGCCTCAGATCGTGGTTATAGATGAGGTTTGTGTGTGACCTTTTCATAACTATAAAACTGGGTTGAATGCAGAACAAGCTGCTACCTTACCTCGACACTGGAGTACATTGATCTACTTTGTTTCCTCATCAGTGTAATTCTTAAGAGCGTCAGGTATGGGGTAGTTATGAAGTTGGTGTGCACTGTGTCTGCAGGAGAAGATGGACAGAACACTCTACCTGCTGCAAAACAAAGACCCTGCAGATGGAGAGCCTGACAGCCCAGAGCTGCTTCATCTCGAGGGTGAGGAACACTCGAGTCTGTCTTTTCCTCCTGGGGTTTTTTTGGCTTTGTGTGCCTGATGTCCTCTTGCCTCCATCTTAGATGCCTGTGAGAAGATGAACCCATTAATCGATGAGAGGCTAGAAGACATTGACAGGTAGGCAATCCTGATGTATTCCCTTGGGTCCCTGAGACTTCAAAATCCGAGTTTTCATAATAGTGTGTGAACTTTCATTATACACGTCATTAGGGGTAACCCATCGTAAAGGTGGCAGCATGCTTCAAACAAAATCGATGGAATCGATGTCGCTCTAGCAATACAGTCAGACCTGGGACATTCGCGAGGTTAGGGTCCCGAACCCGTCACAAATGAGAGGGATTCACAGATATTTGGTAGGGTCACTAAAAATGGTAATATGTGCTTATTTCTATAGTTTAAACCCTAAACATCTCCCCAGTCATGCGCCCAAAACACTTTCATTTAATTTAAAAGTTAAATACATTAAAAGCTTAATACATTACCTCTTTTTTTTTTTTTTTTTTTAAAATGATATAAAAATAGAGTATAGCATAGCCGAAGGGATATTTGTCACACTATCACATTTACAGTACAATATGGTAATGTTACCCCTACTGATTCTTGGAACACGCCATTGGCTGCAGTTTTCTTTCGCATTCACAGTAAGGTAAGATGAGTAAACGAACGGGACTGTAAACTTATTCACAGAAGTCATATAAAATACGTACAGCAAACTTATACTAGATGTACAGGGTACAGGTTTTCAATCGATTACAAATTATGTGAAGATATACAGAAATAAGTCGCAAAAATACTATGTGTGCGGTAACCACGAAAAAGAGAGAACAAAAATACATACAAATATTAAAAATATTTAATAAAAAACGGTATCATGATATGTTTACCGTTCTGTGAATTCACGAATCACGAAGCTGTACGTCTTATTAGCAGTCATCACTGCTTCAGTGCCCCTCCCATGCGGGGATTTTTTTTTTTTTTTGGCGCGCTTGTTCTGATCCCACCCACTGTCCACAATTGGTTCACATAGGTAATGCTGTTGAGTTGGTCAGCAGAACTAATTAAGCAGTTACCAGCATGCATTGCACCACACTGTGTAAATTAATATGTATATTTATGTTAACGGTAAATGTTGTAACCATGTAATGTTTGCCATGTAATGCATGCCTTTTGTTAGTATGTATCCTCAAGTGTTGCGTTTATATTGTTGGTTTCCTTGTCTGTGGTGCTGCTAATATTAAATATACTGACTATTGATAAAGATGGCACTTTCCATGTTAAAACAGCTGTAATCTTAAGTAAAAAGACTCACCACACTCATTTATCTGGGCTCTGTATGTGGGTCCGCTGCATCAAAATCACCCTGCGCCCTTTGGGGTTGTAGCGTTACATAGAAAGAACAAGGTGGCAGCATCGTGTTAAGGACGCAACGCACATTGGTGTAGCCACTGTTAGGGTAAAGCTTGGTATGATGTTCTCTGATGTCCAGGAAGCACTCTGAGCTCTCGGAGCTGAACGTGAAGGTCCTGGAAGCCCTGGAGCTGTACAACAAACTGATGAACGAGGCGCCCATCTATTCCACCTACTCCAAGATGCAGCCCCAGCCTCACTATGTGGCCCCCGCTCCTGGAGTCACTTTGCCGGTCAGAACGGCCTGCAGAGGGCGCCACCTCTTCCTCACACCCTCTTCCAAATCTTCCATGGGAGAAATACAGAGGGAACCTGTTAATGACTGTCGTAATAAAAGCATGCTATTCTCCGTAAACATTTTGCCCATGACTGATGCGCATATCTGCAGTGTTAAGTCACAGATATGGATAAGTGAGCTCATTTATGACTCTGTAGCAGACATAATCTGTGCTGCTATTCTAATGTGAGTGTCATGTTTTCCCAGGGTTACCCAGGCCAGCCTCAGGGTGGTGCATACATGCCGTCAGGACTTGCGCAGGGCCCCCCCGCTCCGGCCTATAATCTGGGCCCCGAGCAGCCTGCGTCCCTGCACTCCCTCCCCCCACCCACCGGCACGTCCGGCAGCGGCCAGCCCCAGCAGCCGCCCTACGCCGGGTACTGTCGCCCTCTCTTGCCAAACCCTGTTTACTCATTTGTTTCATAATATTGATTATTTCCTGAGGTGAGATTTCGGGTCCAGGGAGTATAAATCTGGACCAAGATTTTGTTTCAACCGACCAGTTAAGTACTCTGTAACTGTTGAAACAAAATCTTGGTCCGGATTTGTACTTTCTGGACCTGAAACCACCACTAATTATTTTCTACTGTCTGAATTCAGATGTAAAAATTGAATATGGATTGAATTAAATATGAAATTGAATGTAGCCATTTGTTTCCTAACATTTTCCCTGCATTTCTCTAGTGCTGTAAATCCAGCATACATAGGTCAGCCACCGGGTGGCCCCACCTCGTACCCGCCGCAGATGGGCGTGGCCATGGACATGTCAGCCTATCAGAACACTAACCCTAGTATGCCCCCAGGCGGTTATCAAATGGCAGCTCCAGCTCATGCCGCCCCACAGCCGCAAACTACCTACTACCAGCAACCTCTCCTCTAAGCCTGTACAGTGAAGTCAGACTTCAGTACCCCAGAGAAACCCATCCAACGCAACATCAGTTAGTTATCCTGCACATCTATCTTCTTTATTTTTGTTTTCCCCCACTGCTTTATTGTTGTGTTGATTTCAGTTTTTGTGCTCACAGACAGGAGGGTGGTGCCTTCTATGGGAAGAGGGTCTAGTTAAGGTGAACAGCAGCCACGTTTAGCTTTGGCAAAGCATGGGCACAAGTTCCTGTTTTGCTGTGTACATTCAACTTTAAATTTAGTTAGCTGCTAATTTCACAGGAAGATGTTGATTAAGTGTCCCGTTCTTTGTACATCCCCACTAAGCTGGAGCTCTGGAACCAAGCTTTTCATTTCATTCTGTTCATTAGTCAGAGCCTGTGGCTCCCTGAGACTGTAAACTCACTACACAGCTGAACATCTTCACCTTCAACATTGCGACTCCCTTGCTTCTCCATTTCTGCAAAAATAGCTGCATTTTGAAGTCGCAACCTCTGGACACTATGAGAAATTATGACGTGCCCATGTTACCCCTTAGACAGTGGGATCGGTGGTGTACGTTTGCAAAAGGGTTGCATCATTTGAAGCAGTTTACATTGTGGAGGCAATACACATTTTCTATCTTTTTTTTTTTTCCCTTCAAATGAACATAAGCATTCGAACACGAATACAGTTTTAGAGGTTAAAATAATGGAAAGAATGAATCATTTTACCTTTCCCAGGATAATGAGGTTATCTGGTGAAATGCAGTGGGTGCACAGTAAATGGAAACTGCACGCGTGTTCAGCTGGCTCTGTAAAGGTTAACCATCGCTATCTTGTTAATGTGCCAAGTCTTCAGACACCCTGGGCTTAGGGTTGGGGTTCGAGCCCCCGTTGGAGCTGCACTGGAGCAGTGCTCAGTGACGGGCTTGTCGTCAGGGACACACAAAAGCTCCTTGGTACATGTTTCCTGCATGTATAATTGCTCCAAGTGATGTGACAGGTCTGCTTTTGGGACAAATGCTGGAGGCCTGAGCGAGACGCACCCACTGGCTCAGAATGCCGCAGAGAACAGCCTCTGATATGCAAGTCTTAGCTGTCTCTGCACTCAGAGAGAAGCTGTCTTCAGGCTTTAATTTAATTCACTGTAAATGACTCCTCTTGTACTGCAGTTTGTACTTTAATTGTAATATTTACTTTAGGGTGGCCATTTGTTACTGGGTCACCTCTGTTTCCCAAATGTAAATCAAATCTTTCTGGTCTGCTTATTGTTTTTCTATACAAACAGGATGAATACATGTATAATCCACACAGACTAATTGCTGATCAAATGTTACTGATCTGTTAATAATGTTAAAAAATATATATTTATGTGCTAAAGAGACACGGTCAAACTAATTAGTAGAAACTTTTTTTTTTTCTTTAAATTTTAGAATGGGGGGGACATCCTGCAGAGTAGTTCAGTTGTGCTTCTCTGCAGCAGTTATGATACATAATAAAAATCAATGTAACCCTTCTGTAACCTTTACAAAAATCTGTTGTATATTAGATGTAAAATATCTCGCATTAGAGGGATTGCACCTTAAATTTATAAGCATTTCTTTGCCATTGGATGCCTTGTTTTCTTTAAACATTGAAATAAAAGAATTCATTCCAGAAGCTGCTGTGTGTTTAGAGTGTAAAGAAGGGTTTTTGGGACCTCTTTGTCCACGATTGTCATATTCTCTTGTACTTCATGTTTTATATCTTTAGGGTCTTCTGTATCTTGTCATGGTATATTGTTTAATTTGTAACTCCCAGATACTAAACAGCCTTTAAATTTAAAATTACTTTGTGTTTCACCTATGGTTGGTTGATATGTATAATTATACCCTGTAATACCCCTTTTATGCTTTTGATGTATAATATTAAACGTGAGTAATTTCAGGTTGAGCCCTGTTCAACAGCTCCTTCATTAAGTGTGTGTTTTGTTGTTCATCGCAGTGAATCTGTGGTGGAGAATGGTATCGATGAAGTACCCTTTCTCACGTGCCTGAAGCTTGTTTCCTCCCACATATACCATTGCAGTCATACATTTGACTTGCTTTTCTCCTCCCTCAGATGTCATCCTCTTCAGCTCATACCTTCATTTGTCAGCTATGAAATCATCTCCTTCTGTTAAATTTTGACAGTCATGCTTGTGACTCAGGCCCCTAAATTTTGGAAAGCCTCTGTCGTCTTCAGTGCCGGGCTATAGTTTGCTCATTACCTACTTAACAGAAGTGGTTGGTGATTTTTTTTTGTGTGTCCTGCTGCTATTGTAATAACTCTACAATATAGATGCATGGGATCTTTTGTTTACTAGTTTGTACGCTAATTGTCTCTTCTTGGCCAGTGATGTTAACCTTAGCAGTGAAGATAGACATTATTCACTGTATTCAGCTTTACAGTTAAGACCGTTGTTAGCTACTATAAGGTCAAGACTAATGTTTAACCAAGGTTACTGGTTTGTGTGACAGCAGCAACAACTTTGCCTGGGATAAGCACCTGTAACATATTTATTTTTTTATTAGCAGACCTTTGCCTATAATTAATCCAGTTAAAGTTTGCAGAGAGAAGTATTATCTCAGGTGCATTTTGTTTCTTGTAATATTTAATGCCAGGGGGATCATATGCACCTATGCCGATATACCAATGCAGAGTGAATACTGCTTTTAAATTCTTAGTTATACTCTATTAAAATCAGTGAATGAAATATTTTACATTTAACTGAATGCATCCTCATGTTCATTGGTAGTATGTTTGCTTCTATGAGTTGTTTTTGGTTTCGCTGTTGAAATGTAATGCGTGTCCGGATGAATGTAATGACCATTTCCTTGCTAATGATTTTGTTTTGTGATATACACCGGTATTTCCTTATTTCAGTATAGTGCATAAAAAACTCCTCGGATCTCAAGGGCTCCCAAGAGCTTCCTGCAGCTCGCGCTGAGGCGAAGCGCCAGCCGTCCCATCGTCCTCCAGCCCCCTCGAGCCCGTAGCGCGGCGCGCCGCCGCCGTGCGCGCTGTTGACGACGCGCGCCCCCGCTCAGTTAGCTGGACTCCGGCAGAGTACGCGGGAGGCACTGTTTCTGCGCGTGAGCACGGAGCCGAGAGAGAAGCTGGAGCCGGCGGTCCAATACCCGCAACACTTCCAGTGGAGCGGCCCGGAGAGGCAGCCGCCGCCGTGGACCGACGAGCTGGCGGAGATGTCCCGGCACATTTACACCCGGCACAAAATCGGCGAGGGGCTCCAGAAGCCCATCTTCCAGGTAACGCAGGGCTCGGCGGACACGGAACGGGGCTGGAGTGTGCCTGGGTCCCGTCCGGTACCGAGACAACCCGTAAGAGCGGGACTCGGTTAGTTAGAGGGTGAGTGTATGACTCGCACAACGGCGTTCTTATACATTAACATTCAGAAATATGAATGAAACGCCACGATTCGTTACTTTGACAGCTGTCTTAAGGTATTCAACTGAAGAAGCGCTTCGTTATTTCCGTGCTGACAGTGTTGACGGTCCCTGTTCTCCGTTATATAGTGATACCGTCATGATATGAAAACATATGTTTATATTCTGTAACAGCCTATCTGTTTCCTGATAGGTACAGAGGAAGCACGGATACCGACCATGTATGCCGTACGGGTCCGGTTACTTTTAAAATGGTTGTTTTTGAATGTTGTATCCGATTAATTATGTGGATTGACCTTGCCGGGAATCATCTGTCGAGTGTAAACTGACAGAAAGGAGGTGACCTAGATAATGTGACCCCGTTTGAAAAAATCCAGTTAAAAAGAGAATTTTAATGCTTAACTGACACAATTACTTGATATAGTACTAGATATAGTTCATCTAAAAATGGAGCAAAAAATCGGATCATAATTAGGTCAGTCTAATAAGGCTGATATCCTTTTGGAAGTATCTGAGCTTTAATGCCAGTAATATGCGTATGACAAACTGTTTTCCACTTACATCAATTTTTGCAGCTGTCCTTATGTAGGATGCCCCTCAGTATCCACTCAAAGGTTTTTGTGCGGTAGTTGCATAGTCCTACCGCAGGCTTGAAAATGGACGCCTCTTGTAAGTTGTCACATGAGCACGGTCGCCAGTGCAGAGGGCCGTGTCTCAGGTGGAATTCGCCTGCCTGGACCAGTGATGTGGCAGCTGCTTTCCCGTGCAGGTGAACAGAGGGACCTACTCGCGGCGCAGCCGACTGAAGCGGTCGGATGGCAGCACCACGTCCACCAGCTTCATCCTCAGATAGTACTGCAAAGCGTCATATACACCAGCCACACCCTCATTGTCAACTGCAAAGGGGCGATCCACCAGTTTCACCCTCAGAGTGTAATGAAAAAGGGGCTATCCACCAGCTTC
>JABFDZ020000039.1:5589499-5606481 GCA_019775955.2 Pollimyrus isidori
CCCCCCCCCCCCCCCCCCCCCCCCCCCCCGCCCCGGCCCCCGCCCCCCCCCCGCCCGCCCCCCCGGCCCCCGGCCCCGGTACCTTGGAACCCACATACATTGCTCCTAACAGACTAAGATCTTCGTTGATTTATCTGCGGAGTGGTTGTCCCCCTTCTTCATGGAAGTGGCCATCCATCTGGGTGGGTGATCTTCGTCTGGGCAGCTCAACACTATGCACCAGCACATGTTGGGTTTTGTTCACCCCACAAGGGTTTATCCACAGCCATGGCAGCACAGTTATTCATGAACGTATCACGCAAAAGGCTGCATTGGCAAGAAGTCCAGAGAGTGCGCCGTGTTCCTCCTCTAAAAATATAGGAGCTTACACTGGAAAAATGATCGGAGCTGTTGTGGGGAGTCAGTGGCCTCGATTTCCATCCACCTGGGTGTTTGCCAGCCCTTCACTGAAATAACCTTTATTACATAATTTTGAGCAGGCAGGTGAACTGCAGGTGCCTGCAGACCCAGCGCTAGCAGAGTTCACCTTAGGCGTGCTTGCATGTGTGACAAATTCAGGTGACCTTCTGTCGGGGTGAAAAAACTGCACGAAGACAAGATTGCTGTTGCTGAGTAAGACGACGTCCCCAGTGTCCCTGGCCACCTGCTGGATAACCATGCGCATGGACTGTGTGTTTGTTCTCATACGTTGTGCATATAAAGTGAGAAAGAGCAGCACATATAAACAAAGAAAGGAGCATAAGCCAGGCTGATTGTCTTGCTAAGTATACCCTGCTATGCTTTAAGCATGCATTACTCTCATTATGAGTATCGTGTTGAAAATTACACAGATTTCAATATGTGCAACCACAAGTCTTTGACTGAGGGCATGTTAAAGCAGAGGGTCTCCCTCTTTAAATATCTTGTATTTAGTGATAGTGCTTTGATTTGCTTTTATATAATGATCTGACTTATGTAATGCGAACATGGTGTCTTACGTGGCTGTTTGAGTTCTTTGTCATGTCCAGCAGGCTGATACTACTCTACCATTACAGCTTGGCCATTTCGCCCTACCTGTTCAACAGATTTTATGCTTATGTCTGGTCTGAGTTTTACCATAAAAATTTATGTTGGCTTGAGTTATTTTTGAGAGACAGACAAGCACGTCACTATATCTGACAATTTATCTCCCCTGGGAAAACCGTAAAATAAGCAGGCAGCAGTCCAGCAGTGGGTGTCAGAAGGATATTGCAGGCCGAGGAAAAGCCCAGTTTCAGCTGAGGTGCCCGCTGATGTCAGGAAGTCCACTTCAGTCTTACTGTGCCTGCATGTTGTGACAAGCAGCAGCAAAGTCCCCCAATCTGCCACTGTGCCTCTCCGCCTCTCTGAAGGCTTCTGCCCTGAATAGTGCCAGACGTTCAGTGGCGGAGCACAAATGGCGCCGTCCCCACAGGTCACAGTGCTCCATCTCGCAACTCGCGCGCCAGATACCAACTGGGACTGTGACAGGAAAGTTGTGAAATAGTTCCTGCTGTTGACTTAGACACATTTTGTGCTATTTCGATTGCTTTGCACGAAGCAAAAATGTTATGCAATGTCTCCCTTGGACTGCGTGATTCCGTTCACGTTACATCACTCATGTTGACTGTTTTAAGGTTATATGGTATTAAAATACCTAATTGACCAGGTTGGAGTACATATTGAAAGAAGAGGGACCAGCTTCACATATTTGACCTTATACTTTGCATTCTGTGCTAAATTCAATAGTATGTAAAGAGATAAATGACAGAAATGTATTATGTATAATACGTAGCCTGCTTCTAGGGTGAGGTGACACTTTAGCTTTGAATGTTTTCGTCTGACATGCAAGTTAGTCTAGCTGGTGAGCAATCGGGATGAGATGAAGTAGCACAGCACGGATACAGAGTGTGTTGTGTCCTACATGTGGAAAATGTTATGAAAAATTGATTACAGGTAAAATGATGGGTTGTGCAGTGTATGTCACTCTCATCTAACACCATGGGGTCTTACGTATAGCAGGTGTAACTAGGGAAAGACAAACCATTTTTGTTAGTGTGTTGTAACAGTTCTTTTTAGGGGTGTAAAGATGCATCCGGATGAATCAGTTATTAATTATTAAGATTCAGTGCATCAATCAGTATGTGAAATCAGTTTTTGGGGGCAGAATCCTGCTTATCCTTGCTGTCACGTTCATGTGCTGCAGGTAAATGCACAATGCAGTGGTTTCAGGATGACAGCGGAAGGTTTATTAATATTCATAATGGAAGAGCTATGACACTTTTGGGTAACGCCCTGTTTTGCGGCGCAGAACACTCTCTGATGGTGAAGATAATCTATGTGCTACATTGCTTTTTAAAAACTCCCCTCTTTCGTAGTTTAAAAAAATATTTTTTGCTATATATGGTACAAGACTCTAGGCAAAAAGTAATTTTAGCCTTAGTCATGCATGATATATCGGTTAACATATTAGTATCAAATGATATTGGTTAAGAATCCAGATTTTGCCATCGGTCTGATGCCAAATCTTAGTCAATATTTTAACTCCATCAGTATTCAAAGGTAGCAGCACCACAGCAAAAGACACAACTACTAAACCACCAGGATAGTGGATATGATTACTTTGCACAATCAGCTATTTTCCAGAGAGAAAGACGAGGGATTTTGTCAGCTCATTTACCACTTAAAAGAGGCCTCACACTACCAGTCTGCAACATGTTTATAATTCATCATGGTCTACAGATCAGACTTCCATTCCCAAGCCCAAAATCAGGTAGTGCCTTTAATCTGGTTGTTTTTTTTCTGTACAGTTCAATAATTGGCCTTTTAATAATTATATACTGGCTTGTTCTTTTTCTGTTCCTTTTCAGTGAAGTCAAAAAGGTTTGAATTCAGGCCATCAAAAGAATTGAATAATCGAATTGAGCTTAGAAAGTCAAGATTTCTGATGCATAAAATTGTTCCATAAGTAATCGTTACTGAATTGTATTGCAATGGGGCCAACAATTTACACCCCTAGTTCTTTTGTGTTTAATATCCGACAGTGACCAGAAATATGTAATGTGGAGAAACTGCGGAGAGGAATCTTCACTGATGGCTGATTCATGACAGTAATGCTTCAGTCAGTGTTTCAGGAAGACTTCATGTTTACTACCTCTAGGCCTCACTGTTTATTTCTGAAATGAACACCTGTTCAAACTTATGAGAGTAATAGGCGAAGGCTGTTTTCACTCTTGTGCCATTTCATTTGGTCCATTTATTTGAATTTCATTTCATTATAATTTTTTGACCCTCACTAATGTGTGGATTGTCTGTGAAGGGCTGATTTTCATAGCTCCTCTGACACCGGTATTATGATTTGACATATCTGTGGTAAATCTATCCATGAAACCGTTTTGACACTCTCTGGTTGGCTCCTCCCAGATGGAGGCGGGACCAAATGGAACCAGTGTATTTGTTGGCACCATGCAGGAAAGTTATTGTCTTAAATGAGGGCTTTTGTGAAATAACCAACCTATAGCTGATTTCTTAGTGCCTTGATGCAGTCACCTGCTTTACAAAAAAGAATTTGGCTATCCTTCCATAGAGGAATAAAGCCAATTCATGCTATAAAACTTCTCCCTCTGATCACAGCTTACAATTATCACTGTCAGCACTATATAATGAGTGTGACCAGCCCCTAGGGTCTGCCCAAAGAGCAGACCTTAACCCACATTGGTCTGAGTGGTCTGGCAGTCTTGAGTCTTGAGGCCAACACTGGACAGTTTATTGGACTGATCAGTTTTGTTGATTGAAAAGCTATGACCCGGAGCACAGTGTCCAGCACTAAATTTGGATTGTTCCAGTAATGGGATCAGCTATCTGAAATACAATATCTATAGTGTGACCAAATTATTAAACTTTGGGCATGCTGATGTATTTATCTATGAATCAGGTGTCCGGTAATCCTACAGAAATGTATTTCATTTCATTTGTCTTATAAATGGGAATAAAATAGTTATTTGATCACTCTAACAACCATATCAGTGAAACCAGTGACCTTCCTGTTACAGGTACAAAACCAGTCCTATCCTGCAGGGGCACACACCTTACTGATGCTGGTTGTAGGTAGTGTGTGTTTCACAATGTCACAATTCTGGACTTCTGGGGCACTGTGTACTGCTCTTTGTTGCCATCTACTGTTTATTAAGGGAAAAACACACAAGTATTAAATCTGTCACACTGTTTTGTACAGAGATTTCTTAATGCTGTGTGTGGAGGTTATGATGGAGTGACATAATTTTTTGGCTGAAATTAAGCATCTACATGCAAAGCCTCGTCAGTGATGGTAAGTAAAATCAGCTGGTGTGTGCCTTACATGGAATGAGGAGCCCCACCCCTCCCCCAGCCAAATAGACTCCCATGGGAATGGCAACTAAGGTCTCTAAAGGATCATGCTGGGGCAGGTCTTTGGACCCTGAAGGGGGCTGTGTGGATAACAGACCCTTCAAGCAAATACATTTTTCAATATCTGTGCATCACAGAATAATACCACCCAGTCAATCAAAGCATGGTTTCAGCTGGCAGTTGTAGTTCTCAGCTTGGTGCCTAGAGGGCCTCGTGTTTCTATATGGATGTCATTTCAAGGAAGCGTTGCAACCCTGCGCTTCATAAGTGGTATGGAAGCTGGAATGAACCATGATCCTAAAATAAGATCATAATTAATTTCATTGAGATGTTTAACAAGTGATAATCGTCATGTATCTCATCATTTAAAAAAATGCAGAATCCCTGTGATCACGCAAGCACAGTGTTGCTCGGTGGTTGATATTTTCCTGTGCTGGAGAAATAAGTGCTTATGTATGAGAAAGAATATCAGAAGAAAATCTGAAGGGTAAGCAGCAGTTTATTTAGTCAGAATGACATATAATATGGTTGCCTGTGCATTTGTCTATATAAACAGTGCAGGCAGTGTGACAGAAAAAGCTCATTTTGTCATGCTTGGCTTTAGGATAAGTCGTGATGAGACATTGTTATTAGACGCACATTTCCTGCTTTACTGTTTATATGGCTGCATGGCATGTTCTGTTTTTACAGTTACACAAATTAAATATTAATACATGTTTGTTTCCTGACAACAATTATGATTCTGTTCTGTGTTTGCTGACATAATTGTGCTTTGGAATGTGTGCTTATGTATTAAATGTCTGCGTATGTGTGTGTGTTAAATAAGGAGACAGGTCTGCCTTCAGACCTGTGAATAAAATAGAGTGATTCACACACTTGCCGTTCATTTCCAAGGTGCTCCTCCGTAAAGCATTACAATGGATCTGGACATCATTCTGGGAACAGGGTTGCCTTAGTGTCTGCTTCTCTGTGTTTTACTGGTAAGAAGTGGAGTGCAATGAAGCAGGAGTTTCACCCTTTTGCACCCAGTGTTCAGGAAGCTGCAGTGATGTGGCCGGCTGGTGTGCTCCGGTGCCTTGCATCCAGCTCCCATTTTATTTTCCGTCACTCCGCTGTGTGTTGCGAGTAGCAGAGGGGCAAGGGGAGGGGGGCAGGGCAACACTGTGAGCGCTAGAGCTCAGGGTCAGCATGATCACCCCTCACATGCCATTGTAATCACTCCCTCCGCGTAATCGCTCTCTCTAGGATCCTAATAGCAGAGAAAGAGGGTGCAAGGAGGAGGGAAAGGGAGAGGAGAAAAGGGAAAGGAGGCAAAGAGGGGGTGGGGGCGCTGCTTTCCCGATGCAGACCCCCCCTTCCTTATTCACAGTCGAGGAGAGCGCTCTCCAAAGCTGACTGGAGCAGCGGCCAGCCAATCAGCAGCCCGGCTGCCTGCTTTGTCATCGAGCTCTGATTGAGGAAGGATTCGCTCTCTTGCTCTGTGTTTGGAAGGCAGATAGGATGCCTGGTCAGTACAGCCTCCAGGGATAAAGCTGCTGCCCTGTGATGTGAATGAACAGCAGCAGCTGGCTGAGGAGGAAGCACGGCACATCTCTCCGCTCAGGCCCAGGGACGCCGCGCCAGGCCTTTTCCTTGCTGATCTCCGCTGAAGGGGGGTCATTGCAGTGCCCCAGTCCAGCTTTTCTCGTTGCTCATCACCCTTGTTTTTTTGGTGCCGTTTGGAATATTGGCCCTCCATGTACGACAACTTGTACCTGCATGGATTTGAAGACTCGGAGGCGGTGAGTGAGTGGGGAGGGTGGCGGGGCTGACCTGGGGACGCCGGGGGTCGCGTGTGCACTGCCGCTGACCACAAAGGGGTCGCCGCTGCTACGGGGGGCTGTCGCCATGGCTCCGTGGGGCTAGGGAGGGGGATCTCAGGTCGACTCCTTGGTGTTACTGAGCCATGCATCTTTGGGGCTGGGAAAGAAATGCGGTCAGGAAGGGGTGTTTGTTCCTTTTCTCTGTACAGCCTGCCTACCTGCACGCCGGTTTGCATCTCGTTCGTTGAATAGCATGCTGTCCGAGAACGGCCAGATGAATCGCCGTCCCTTTAAGGCTGCCATCGCATAATGTGTCATTATGTAGCCTTTTGTAAAAGTCCACTGCGTTCGTGTCCCATTTAAAGGGCCAGCATCCCCCTTTGTCTCTCCCCTCCCCTGCCGAGCTATGCGCCTAAGCAGCCATCGCGGCGGCAGCAAATGATTGTGACGAGTCACCCGCAGGGGCAGCAGCACCTAACAGGCCGGGCTGGCCATCCTTCAACCTGTCTGCCTGGCTCACATACGCACAGAGACCAGATCCCCGCAGTCTCTGTGGTTCCGTTTCTCAGTGACGGGCAACGACAAGAGGGAGCCAGTGCAGGACAAAAAAGCTGCTTACAAAAGCAATAATAGAAAAGGCCTGGGCAGTGAGCTGGAAGGGGGAGTGTGCGGCAGGGCTTAGCGCAGCGCTAATTAGCCCATCTAGCTCTCGCACCGAATGATTTCCCGTGGAAGCGTGTGCTGGAAGCCTCCTGTGACGTTAGCGTGTTTGCTGCAGTGTGACACACTGTCTCGCAGAGAGCCTCTCGTGTCAGAAAGGAGCGTGTGCATGCTGACATCAAGCGCCGTACTGCTGTCATTGGGCAGGTTTGGCGTCTCTCGAAAACCACGCAACTGGCTGATGGAACCCACTTCCATTTTTAGACTGCACACTGTTTATACAAATTTATGTGAGCTCATTAATAATTTACACCGGCGGTGAAACGTGGATCAATATATTGCATTTTCCTTTCTGACGTTTTAGCTTGTACATTTTTGTTGACGCCGGGCAGTTCATTGAATAAAATCATTTATTGCCTGTGTATGTAATGACCGACCACCAGTGGAATGCACAGAAAACGAAGAGCGTAGGGATCCTGAGCTGGCGGAGAGACGCCGAGTCTAACACAGCGGCAGTGTCTCCCACAGCTCCTCAGCTGCAGCCCTGTAGTGTATGGCCCCCGGAGGCTCAGGATTAGGGTCAGTACTACACGCGTATGGTGATCTAGAAGGCCACTTTACAGGGGGATGCTTACTCCGAAAGCCCGGGAACACTGACACCAAGCAACATGACTATTTTATGACCTGCAGGCTCCTTGGTTACGATGGGCGTCTGGGGGATGGGAGACCTGGCTGTAATTCCTGCTGAGGTCTAGACCATCTCAGGGCTACTGCAACATCATTTTTAATCACTATGACAAATTAGCCAAAACAAATGCTCTAATAAAGTTTGCATAGTCCTCAAAGAAAGAATATTTTATTTACATAATATGTGTATGTTTTATTATATTTAGTTAATGTTGTATTTCTTTTTTAGGCAGTTAAAATACTTTATTAGATGTCAAATATTATGTTTTTGTTAATATTTTGATATTTAGGGCATTTAGTAGTAATTATGGCCTTCCATGTCCAATCCGGCCAATATTGAGGCGAGTGAGGACAGCATCATTTGTGGCAGTTTAAGAATTTATGGCGCGTGTCACTCCCTTCCACATGTTTCCTTAATCCGTAAGACAGGGGCTAGTTCATACCATTTAGGATGCATGTTTGCTGTCGTTTTATATTTTGATATGACAAATAAAGTCACTTACTTTTATCAAAGATTGCATGCAGAATATAATACTCTGTTGTGATTTATAATAGTATAAATGCAAACACTAAGTACTGTATGTTTAACTACTATGAAATGAGTATCATTACCCAGCCATAAAGAGATATATATCTTTTAATTTCTGACCTGCTATATTTGTGACATAAAATGGATATGAATTCTGAGCCACTATAGCCTCCATAAATCAGCATGTTCTTCTGTATGTGTGGTGTCTGCAGTTTGTGGCACACATTGTATTCCACATTTCACCCATTCCCTTCTCTCATTCTCTTGAATATCCTCACCCCCAGTGAATTGACCCTTGATACACTCTGATATACCATTGAGATACTCTTGGCTCCTCCTCTAGTAATAGTCAGCTGTGTTACTGAGAGGAGAGCAAGCTTGGTCTTCAGATCAGTCTCAGAGAGTCCGGTTGATTGAGGATTCTGGGTTAGCCACTGTGATGTTCCTGTATTATTTCCCTTAACATTCCCACTTTTCTGTGATCAGTGTCTCTCCCATGATCTTTAGGATGCTGACATGTCCGAAGCCTTCTGAAGTTCAAATCCCACATCCTGCCAGCCATTCTTCTCATTTTGGCCCCTCTATTAGGGTGGCCACCACTCCAACCCCCCCCCCCTTTTACAAGCAGGATTTCGTGGGTAGTGTGCACCTCCCTGAGTTAGGCCACTGTGCCTGTTATCAGAATCCTAGAGTGATTTCACCACTGGGCCCTAGAAGAAGATCCTTAACATCCTGCCTTCTCAAAAATGTATGTCACTTTGGTTAAAAGCATCTGCTAAAAATAAATGGGGGGGGGGGCTATTGGGCCCCACTGTACCCTGATAGGGACACTGGCCCTTTGTGATAAGGGTGATATGCTCCAGCTGCTCCTGGTGACACACATAGATGGAAATTTAAGTGGTGAATGGTCAGTGGCCAGGGGAGCTCACACTCGGAACATTCCAGAGCCATCAAATGCTGCATGACATCATTAGGCACTTGGGTCACCACTGAACATAATGAACGATGCGCATCATTGTTCCTGATACTCATATTTTTACGATAGGCTGTTTACTGCAGATCAGCATGCTTGTGTGATGTGTTAATGGGTCACCTGCTGGAAATGAAGTGTTATAGCATATGCCACAAAATGCTTGGTGCCCAAGGGGAACCGTTTTGTGTGTGTGTGCCTGTGTATATATATATATATATTATATATAATATGTATTTGGCACATTCAGAATATTCTCCATATTGAAGCATGAGTCAGTCTTGCAGATTAGCTCGCAGTGAGTCAGACTCGGGTGCTGAAAAGTCCTCTGTGTTTGCGCGACTTTCTTTAATGTGTCCCCCAGTGAGAAGCCATCTAATGTGGCCGTCTGAACAAAGATGGTAAAATGGCACAGGACTGCAAATGTTTTGGCTTGGAAATGTGATGACCAAAATACTGTTCTGAGGAGGTTGACACATGATTTTTATCATTTTAAATGAAATATGGGTTTGTACCTGGGTTACACAGTTAACATCATTAATTTCATAGATGGCCTAAGTAGGATATCCAAGCAAAAGATACTGCAGAACTAAAGTATGAACATTGTGCCAGGGATGAGTGTGTACTATGAGTCACGATAACTTTAAAGAAGAGGAAGTAATGAAACTGCTATGGAACGTACTATATCAGCCTCAGGGCTGTGTTCATACCCGCAGTGTCTAAACACAGTGGCCAGTACCTACTGCCTTTGCACTTTGTTTTTGCACTATGTGCACTTTATATACCTCGCTGCTGTATGCAAAAGAATTCCCCCCGGATCAATAAAGTACATTTTATTGCATCTTACCTGAACCGCACTCAGCGAGGTGCTCTGAGCCTTTCTGTGACTGAGACATTCAGGGTACTTGGAGGAGAGAGGTTGGTGTTTATGTAGCAGTTGACTCCAGTTCTTCAGAGCTGTAATAGTACTTTCCAGCTGGAACACAATGTCAATGGCCATGCTAGCCAGATGATTCCTTAAGTGAAGTCTTTAAGATGTGAGGTTAGGGTTTGTGATATTCCTGATGTATTTTCATGAATACCAGATTTCTACCTAGAAGACAATGTCAGTGACCTATTAACCAAGTTATTCCTTGAATGGGGTCATTGAGAAGGTAGAGAGAAATGCCTTGGTCTCACCTATCCACCTACACCAGTTCTGGAGGTTGAGACCCCTCTTTCCCAGGCACTTCTGTTCTGTCTCCTTCGAGCAGGACAAGCAGATCATGGGAGAAGTGCTCCTGAGATACTTTAGCTTACGAATTAAACTGAGGAAAATCAGAACTCAGCACTGCTTCTCATTTACCAAATAGGCTGGTATATTATTTGGCTTCTCACCAACACCAAGTAGTTTGAAATGAGTATCATCGCCTAGCCATGAAGAGCAGTTAGTCATGCTGTCGGAATAGCTCAACTCCAAATTAATGTGCTCTTTGGTCACGTGAGTTGGATTGTGGCAATGATGCTTCTGGTGTCAGGTGAAGCAGGGCAGTCTATAAAAACCAGAGAGTGTAACAACAGATGCTCTGGAGGGTAGCAAACCTGATCTGCAGCTAACGACAGAGTCCCTGCTGCGATGTACTTTATCATTGGGGATTGCTGTAGCAGAGTATACAGCTTTGTTAGTTTGGTAAACTAGGCGTAAAGTTGAAAGCCTTCGAAGATAATTTATTTTTGGATAAATGTATCTGCAGAAAAGTAAAGGATGAGTCACCATCCTATAAATGAAGTTGGAGGTCTGCTTGTGTCACCAGGCGCCTGTGCAGGTACTAGGTACTGAGAGATAAAGTAAACAGTAGAACACTAGGCCCAGTGGCCGCTCATGGTCCTGTGATCATCATGCGCAGCTCATGGGAGAGCAGAGTGTCACTAGTGGGGCCTTTCACACAGTGACCGGCTTCGCCAGGGTCCAGAGAGACACGGCGAGAGGGCTGCCGCTTAAGCTGAAGCATCACTACTATAGAGGCTCGGCCTACTCTGAAAGACGGCAAGGATGAAAATACATCCTCATTATCTTTTAAGTTATTAACATATCCTGTAAGAAGCTCTGCTGCTGTATCTGCAGTCTGTTTCAGACTCATTTTAAAAACCATTAGAAGAAGTGTAGGTTACCGCCAGTCTAATTTTGTAATAATGCGGCTTCTCATGTAGTGTAATATTCTTAGATGCAGTGCACAAGCTTTGGTTTGATATCGAAAAAATGCGTAATAAGTCCTGGACCTGTGTCATGTAAAGAAGATAATGAGTAAAACCAATGTAAGATATCGTTACACATGAAGGGGTAGGATATGACCATCGAGGACTCATCGAGTCGTGTGTTGTTTTTTTTTTGCCAATTACTTCCATTTGTCCCATTTTCCAGCAAAGATTATAAATTGGTGCATTGTGGTTTGTTTTGTCTAGTATTCTAATCTGAGTTAATGCTTTTTTCTTTTCTCATCCACCAAAATAGTTTTCTGCTGTTTGCTTTTTTTTTATGTTCAGCCCCTTCCTGCCCCGTCTCAGGATCTGATTCTGTTTAATTTTTATATCACATGGATATATTTTTCTCCATGGAGGCATATATGTCTCTGTTTTGCTTGTATCTCACAGTGAAATCACATACTGCCTGTTGTATACTAAGTACTAAGGCTTTTACATTCAATACTAGCATGTTTATGTAGAAAGACCAAAGATTAGATGTTAAGTGACTTGCTATGCATTTGACGGAAGTAACTTCAGCTATGGGAGCTGGGCTGGATGGCATTTTAAAAAAAAATTGTCCGGAACCCCACAACCTTGTTGCTTGAGGGTTAACCTGTAAATAGGGCAGAACAGAATGCTATACATCCTGCTTTAGTGCTCATATGAGACATCATTTATAAACCACTTTCCTTCACCCATGAGCCTGCATTGTAGGTCTACATGGAATCAAGAATACATCAGTTGATACTACGTGGATGAGGGAGTTGTCATGTGATCCTGGGCTGTATCATGTCACCCAGTTGCAGCTTCCCCTTGGTGAAAAGAGCATGGGCAGAGCGGCTGGACAGAACACCAGTTCCTGTTACAGAGCTGCTCAGACTTTGCTTTTCGCCACATTCACCTCATTGTGGAAGAACCTATCTGTAGGACAGAAGGTGGCCCTACTGTAGTAAACAGTGATCAAGAAACCCATATACTCACAAGGGGCTTGCAGTAGTTGGCAGGACACAATGTTGTCTGGGGGAGATGCCAAAAGACACGGCGTCCAGAGAAGTAGAGGAGGTTCCCCTATGTGTCATTATAAAACGGCCTCTGCAGGTGGTCATGTTGTAAGAACAGCCACTCACAGGTTGCTGGCAGGCATTACGTCTTCTGTCCATATGAACGTGTTTTGTGTTTGAATGGGCGTGGCTAATTAGCATACATTCTCAACATTTAGAGTTTACATTTAACATTTAGATTTAGATTTCACATTTAGATTATATTTACATTTAACTTTTACATGTAACATTTAAGATTTATATTTAACATTTATATTTGACATTTACATTTAATATTTATATATAGACATACCATTTATATTTAAATATGATGTACAATTTTGCAAATAATCTACGCAGCAAAAAAATCTGATGATCTACAACACCATTGACTTCTAGCTAAATGTCAGAAAATTGCACTAAATGTTGAAAAAGTGGCAAGTACCAAAATGTGTAGTAACTTTACAAACGGCGCCCCATACCAGACTAACTTGTCCAGTGGTAAAACTGGTGCTACCAGTTTTCTCAGTTGGTCACACCAGCACATGATTTGGTCGCACCCTTTTTTTGGTGCAGCGCCAATGACCTTGTATGCTGACGAATAGCTGTCCTAATTTGCATATCGTAGTTTTTGCATTGATGAAAGATTGACAGTGACTCAAGACTTGATATTTACAAAATATTTTGATCTCAGTATTAACTTAATAATTTTACAACATTATTCATTCAGACCCGACAATTCAGCTCAAAGAGGCACTAGTCATTGTAATTGAAATCTCTGGCTCTCCCTTTCCACAAATCTCCTCCGCTTTCTTCTCAAATTGTCTTTTTAAATGACCAACTATATTACATTAACACCACAGCAAAAGGGATTGTTTTGCACGTTTTATCATCAGTGTGCATATATGTACATACTCCTGCGTGCAAGTAGGGAGAGACTAACTCAGTAAAAAAGGGAGGAAAATAAAATACTGAGCCAGTGAAGAAGAGAAACAACTTTCAACCACAATTTGTTAACGCAGCACCTGTGCTGGAGCAAAACATCCTAATGATTTTCATACACTTACACAGATGCAACAACATGAAATTTTAACTTGCTAACTCTCATTAAATGGATGCATATGCAACCATTTAGCTCAGTCTGGAGCCCTGGCACATATGGAGCTTTTCCATACAGGAACCGAGCCGTACCATAAAGAAGGATTAATTACAGCATGGTTCCAAATCCTTTAGGTTTTCCGCTGCACAACAATCAGCTCGGGAAATTCGTTGCTGGATTTGGAGATTGACAGTGATGTAAAACTGAAGAGAAGCTTATTTACTGTTCATATAAGGTACATCATGATTTACTACATGCCAATTTCAGCTAGCAAGTCTGTGACAATCGCCATATTAGGTTAACATCAAATGCTTGCGGAATTAGCATGTGGTTGCATAAATTTGCATTCTGAGTCCATTTCATTTTGCTGTTCTCTAATGCTATTTTAATTAGGTAGTCGGAAAATTCTCAGTTTTCGAGAATGCATCAATGCATTTTGATGTCCAATGCTACAAATAATGAATAACATATAGAATATCCTTTTTTTCCCTTCAAATAATCCATGTATATCGATACAGAACACCACCATATCCATGCATTTAGGTCAATCAGATGGTGGTGGCCAGCTCAGGTTAGGCACACAGTACGGGTATGTCTTGGGTAATCCACAACGGGAAACCGCCAGTTTGCGTTATGGCTCAGGTTTGGCTCAGTTCTGGCAGTGGAAAAGCGCCAATATATTCTGGTAAGAGCAAAGTGCAGGGTCAAGCCAGGTACCTTACTTGGCACCCCTGGAATATTTCAGGGAGTTAAGAGCCTTGCTCAAGGGTCCAAGAGACACTGCACTACACCCCCTGAAAGTTTTTGTAACAAAGGAGGTTTTGTTTTCATTATGATGTGGTCTAAGTTGTTGCTGGAGCCCCGGTTTATGCATAATAATAATAATAATAATAAATTTTATTTGTATTGTACTTTATATTTCAGCAATCTCAAAGTGCTACAGAGTAAAAAATAAAGAAATACCTTTCCTTCTGGCAACAGTTCAGGTACCAATATGAGACCAACAGGAAATTTTGAGGTGTGGTGAACCTGGAAGCTGGGTTACAGTTAGGGTCATGAGCAAAGCTGCAGCACGGCTGGAATGAAAGCCTGGCAGCCAGACAGCACTGAGAGACTCCTTCCCGTTCCGCTGGGTAAGCAGGGAGCCAGAGTACAACACAGGCTGAATGAGGAACCATAGCTCATAAGAGGAGGGTTATTTGTATCTGCCATGTTCCTGAGAATACCCGTTCAAATATGTGAAACAACTAAGCTTAAAATCACACCACATAGACTTTAACAATTGTTCAGTGAAAACGTCTATCCGTCAATTTCTCTGTCCGTACATCCTTCTGTCCATCTTCTGACTGGTTAACCCATTCGGTGTCACGGGCATGCCTGTTGCCTATCCCAGGGAGAAGATGGCACAAGAGTGGGGTACACCCTGGATGACATGTCAATAAAAACCATATATAATTTTGAGAAATACGAAATTAGTAATCACAGTAACAATGACTGTAATGCTTGTGGTGATTAAGGAAATTGCCATAATGCTCACCAGTGGTTTAGATCATTTCAATCAATGACAATTATAATGGAATAACAGTAAAAACCAGTGACATAAATAGGAGCTAATGGCCCAGGGAAAAGTGCAGATCTAGCCTTAAATGAATATCTGCGTAGAGAGGAGAGAGGAGAGAGGAGAGGAGAGGAGAGGAGAGAGAGAGAGAGAGAGAGAGAAAAAAAAAAAAAAAAAAAGGGGGATGATGAATCACGCAGGGTGATGATGTCATGGGGAGCAGTCTTAGCAGAGGCCGCTCTCACCGGCTCCCTTCTTTATGTAACGGCTCTCATGTGACACTGACGGGGTGCCCAGTGCCGGGGGGGCTGCTGACAGACGCAGCCTGATATGGGCACAGCCGGGCTCCGCTAGGCTGTCAAAACAAACATCAAAATAACCATATGCATATTTAACAGGCATGCTGATTACAGTGTAAATACTCACACCAGATGACGCTTCCCGGTATAAATTCAACATTTCGTACAATTTAGTCACGTTGACAGGTTTTATGCTCTGAACTCCGACATTGAGGGTTACATTTTTTCTTTATAGGCAGCAGTAATTGGTGCGCACATATTATGTGTTGACAAGGGAACTACATGAAAACAATAATAATAATGGTTGTTATAATTCGCATTATACCTCTTCTGTCCATCCATCTTCCAACCATTTATCATGATTCTGTCTCAGAATGCCAGGCTGTACCAGGCAGGGATTCACTCCAGAAAGGGATGCCAGGTCATCACAGGCTGTGCACACACACTATGGATTTCCATCTACAATACTATCTATAAAATGTATTAGCAAACTGGGGGACATCAAGAAGGTAGAGTGAAGCCATGATGTGGCACATAAAGACAGGAAAATGACTTCATTGATGTTAGAGGTCTGTGTGGGGAGTAGTGAGTTTAAAAAATAATTGAGTTAGTGTGTGTAGTACGGGAAGCCGCTGATGCAGCTCGGGCGTGACGGCAGAAATGTCACAGAAATGAGTGAATGCTTCAGCTGCGGTGCCGCTCTGTCGTCCATTAGTGATCTTTCACGGGGGTCACTCAGAATACACTCCCATGAGCCCCGGTGTGTTGTGCTGCTGCAGTCTGCTCCCGCCAGAGTTGGCCCTCCACTCGCCTGTCTTCCCCTCTCCTTGGTGAGAGAGCATGATTGCAGGGTGATGTGTGGCTAATGGGATGGGGGCTTGTAACACCCCCCAGTGCACAGAAGAGTGTGGCCGTCTGCGAGAGCTGGGGTAGGGGCCTAGTACAACTTGGGATTTGGTCAGTGGACATCATGCCATTATTCTGCTGCGTTTCTGCTTCCAAAACTGGAAAGCTGGGAGATTTGTGACCTCCCGGGATAAAGCAGCTGATAAAGAAATTATTTTAGATTAATTTCTTTAAAGGACATCGTAAAGTGATACCTGTAGTAGTCAGACTGGATTGATGTTATTGCATATCTAGGTGCATAAGCAACCCACTGATCTCTGCTTTTTTATCTTGAAATAGATAGATATTCTTATTGCCATTTGCACAGGTACAGGTCAGTACAAGTACATTGGAATTCTTGTGCGTATCTCCCAGAGTCATTTTATATATATAAAACTAGGGATGCACGATATAAAAAATTGAAACCGATACCGATAACCGATAATTAAGTCCTTGTCATTGCCGATACCGATACCGATAAATTCATATTATATATTTGTGTTGTTATAGGGGTGCAGGTACCCGGAGCGTAGATAGTATCACTCGGAGCCAGGAAGCGGGGAACACAGAGTTTAAGATGGCAGGCAGAAACGAATACACCAAACGCATAACGTCAATGACCGGACTGGGGAAACGAACGAAAACGCAGACTAAATACAATGAACTAATGACAACAATCAAGGACAGCTGGTAAACACCGGGAATCCACACCAGGTTAACGAGGGGGCGTGGCACACGGGAGGAGCGGACGATTGGGGCACGACATTTGCTATAATTTTCATATGATCTGCAGTTTATGCACCCAACTGTGCCTAACTATGACAGTAAACATAAGTCTTTTCAAATG
>JABFDZ020000039.1:5606581-5623221 GCA_019775955.2 Pollimyrus isidori
AGCATAACAAGTTTTTAAAAACCCATACCAGTAAATTAGTCCATCACACACTTACACATATAGTTGGTTGTGTGCGCTGCACAAGCACAAGACACTGAAATGCCGTAGATGTTCTTTGTGAATATTTGTGTAATATTTTTAATGTAAGAAAAATAATTTTATATAGGCTCTGCTATGTAGTACTATTGTAATCTTTTTAGTCGAACTAATAAAATAGCATCGCCAGTGAAATATCAATATATATTTGTATTTATAATTTTTTGGGTATGTCAGGATACAAGTAAGTCAATCATTTCATGAGGTACACTGGATAAATATCCATCCATCCGTCCATTTTCCAAACTGCTTATCCTACTGTGTCGTGCCTATTCCAGAAGCGACGGGCACGAGGCAGGGAACAACCCTGGATGGAGGGCCAGCCTATCACAGGGCACACTCACACATGCACACCTACGGGCAATTTGGCAACTCCAATCAGTCTCAGCATGTTTTTGGACTGTGGGGGGAAACCGGAGTACCCAGAGGAAACCCTACGACGACACAGGGAGAAGATGCAAACTCCACACACATGAAACCAGGGGTCCCAGAGGTGTGAGGCAACAGTGCTAACCACTGCACCACCATGCTGCCCCCCTAGACAAATATGTAAAGGTTTAATGTAATTTTAAAAAGAAATTAAGAAACTAACGGGTTTAGCGAGCCCGCCACTGGGTAACGTTATTTACTCATAAAATATAATGAATACATAATTTTTACATGCGTCACATATGTTCAACACTGGTAATTTCAGAGGCATTAAAGTATTCTAATAACTAATATTATACTAGTTTTCTAATAAATGACAGAAGGTGGAAAATGATACAAATGATTTCGTTTTAAGTTGGTACCTGTAGGCGCTTTTGACAGCGCGATGCCGCATTTTGTATATGTACGGCGTTTGGTCTAAAATGGGGGAGGCACAACGTCGTTATGGGTGCAACTGCTGCAATAGAGCGTTTCGCCTCTTGGGTTCTGGTGTGCTGTTGCTCAATTCCAGTAAGACGTAATGAGCATGACAACACAGGTTTCAAAAGACACTGTATACCTGCTAGCAAGCAATTTCCCAAATGCCATTAGCCTACTTTATCGGATCTAATTAATTTATCGGAGAAATAAAAATGACGTAATTTTACCTCATAACGGCCGGTAGTTTATCGGTCCGATACATATCGTGCATCCCTATATAAAACCGAGGTTTTACCAGAGTAAGTAGATACACACTGTGTACAGATGCAGGTACAGAACACAGTGCATGGCCTGGGTGGATGAGTGAATTATTTCACAGAAATAATATTAAGACAGTATATTGTACACAAAATTGGAATATTTCAGAATGATGAAACGTCATTGGTAGGCTTTCCATACTGAACGGGCTGGGACCCGTGCGGCGTAGGAGGAGAGCACTTCATTCTACAGCAGACGGCCGTCCGAAGGAGGCCTTACTGATGACTTCGTCTGTGTCCTCGCATTCTGGAAGAACTCAGCTGTGCCACCAGCCATGCAGAAACCTGCAGCTTCACAAGTCCAGGGATGCTGCCTGTTTTGCTTTGTGGGCTGAGGCACAGGAAGGGTTAGTCAGGCTGGAAGAGGTGTAAACGAGGATGAACAAGAAAGCGTTTGATTCCAGGATCAAAGAGCCCTGTTCAGCAGCTCAGTGTGCTGGGGCACAGCTCCTTTTGAAATGAAAAACCAGCTTCTCCTTCGCGGTTGAGGGTGGTGGCCTCTAATTTATCACAAGCATGCTACAAATTCAATTTAATACAAGAGGATGATGACAAAAAGCTATAAAGAGTGGTCTAACCCTAAGTAATAACCTTAATCGTGTGGGGATGTAAAGACCCTTCCTTATGTTTTTTGGCCGATCAAATTGCAGGAGCTGAGGTAAACCGGTTCCATTCTGCTTCACACACCGCATTTGGGACTGATGCGGAGACCCACCGCTGTATCCTTGCGCAAAACTGGGA
This sequence comes from Pollimyrus isidori, assembly GCA_019775955.2. NCBI lineage: Eukaryota > Metazoa > Chordata > Actinopteri > Osteoglossiformes > Mormyridae > Pollimyrus > Pollimyrus isidori. The sequence continues at coordinate 5,608,585 of JABFDZ020000039.1, forward strand.
AATGCCATCCGGCTACAGCTTAAGCTGTAAGTGAAATCACTGCTAACCACTGTACCTCAGCAGAGTAAGGCATGTAGTGTTTGCGGACGTGGCTTTCCCTTTGACACTGCAAATACAACTCCGTAGGAAAGCTGCATGCCACTGCCATTCAGTGCATCACCCAGGCCTGCCCATTATTGCATCTCTCTCATTCTCTGCATCACCTGTGCCTCCCCATGCCCCCATTCACTGCATTGCCTGGACCTCCCTGTGCCTCCATCTCTTCCATTCACTGCTTTGCCTGGGCCTTCCCCTGCCCCCGTCTCTTCATTCACTATATTGCCAGGGCCTCCCAGTGCCCCAGTCTCCCATTCATTGCTTCACCCAGGCCTCCATATTACTGTGCTTTCCCATCCCCTGCATTGCCTGTGCCTTCCCATGACTCCATTCATTGCATTGCCCAGATCTCTTTGTGATCCCATTCACTGCGTCGCCCAGCCCTCCCCATGACCCCATCCCCTCCAATCAGAGTATCAGCCAAACCACCCTATGACTCCATTTCTCTCCTTCACTGAATCCCCTGGGCCTTCCCATGACCCCATCTCTCACATTCATTGCATCACCGGGGCCTCCTCATGCCCCCGACTCTTCCAATCACTGCATCGCCCAGGCCTCCATGTGCCCCTGTCTCTCCCATTCACTGTATCACTCAGGCAACCCCATTAATGTATCTCTCCCATTCACTGCATCACTCAGGCATCCCCATTAATGCATCTCTCCCATTCACTGCATCACTCAGGCATCCCCATTAATGCATCTCTTCTATTCACTGCATTGCCCAGACCTCCCGTTGCCCTTGTCTCTCCAATTCACTGCATCGCCTTGGCCTCCTTGTCCCCCCATCTCTCCCATTCACTACATCACCCAGACTACCCCATTACTGTGCTTTTCCATCCCCTGCATCGCCTATGCCCTCCCCATGACCCCATCTACCCCAGTCACTGCATCACTCCCCCTATGACCTCATCTCTCCCATTTTATTTTTTCTCATCAATTCACTCAGTGAGCTTCAAAGGGTGTCCCTAGCAACACTCCTCTGCTTTAATCAGTGTGACTTTGATCCCACTTAGCATAGCACTAGCCTGTAGACCCACGGTGAAACCATTTCAAAAGGCCAATGACTTGTCCTCTACCACCTCCACTGTTACACTCTCACATGATTCAAATGAAAATGTGTCATACAGTAGGTATAAAAACAGTGATCTTTGAAGATAATTAAACTAGTGCTGTCTAGTGATCTGTGGGGATAACTAAGCTGTGTCTGTCCAGTGATCTTTGAGGATAACTAAGCTATGTTTGTTAAATGATCTTTGAAAGTTAATAATTTAGATATTTCCAGTGATCTTTGAAGATTACTGAACTAGGTCTGTCCAGTGATTTTTGAGAGTAACTAAGCTATGTATATCCAGTGATTTTTGAGGATAACTAAATTAGCTCTGATCAGTAATCTTTGATGATATCTAGACTAGATCTGTCCCGTGATCTTTGAAGATCACTAAGGTATGTCTATCCAGTGATCCGTGTAGGTTACTGAACTGTCTTTCCAGTAATCTTTGATGGTTACTAAATTTGGTCTGTCCAGAGACTTGAGAGTAACTAAACTATGTCTGATTTTTGAGGATAACTAAATTAGGTCTGACTAGTTGTCTTTGATTATATTTAAACTAGGCCTATTCTGTGATCTTTGAGGATCACTAAGATATATCTACCCAATGGTCTTTCAGGGTAACTGAACTATGCCTATCCAGATCAGCTTTTAGAAATTTTGCAATTTTCCTTTAAAATCAGAAAATTTTGCTTTTGATTGGTATTTTTAAAGTCTCTATTAAAGGGCTTTTCAATTTGTACATTGACAATAGTTATTATATATTATTTTATGCCGAAAGAGATAAAACTTGCTTCTCACTTCTGCTGGGCTGCCCCAGAGCAGTGCTTGTATGTCCTTGTGTGAAACAGCACTGCTGTAGTGCCTCATTATCCAGCATATGCATAGATAGCCTGCAGGAAGATACGGGTGAAGCAGCTGGGGGAAGTTACTCACAAAAAAAATCATTATAGACACAGATGGAAAGTTCAGGTCCAGAAAGTACAAATTCAGACCAAGATTTCGTTTCAACCAACTACTGGAGTACTTTGTGTGATGACTCTTCATACTCAGCTGCTCCCACAGTGCAACATGTACTCCACAAACATACCTCTGCGTGATCAGCTAGCTTGTGCTGCATAGCATCTGACTATCTGATGCTGGAAAGTGGAAATTGGTCTTTGCCCATCTGTGTAGCTGGATTTATCTGTTGAGGCAATTTGGTTGAAGTTCTTTGGTTAATGAATGTGGTTCCTTTCTGAGTCTTTTTCAGGGCTCTTCAAATCGGGACCTCAATTCCAAATCCAGGCCTTACTTTCAGTTCTCCTAGGTAGTTAGTTTAATAATTACTGATTCTGATTGGTCAGACGTTTCACACCCGGCTCACAGGTAAAGGAAGGCTGGACAACCAGCAGTGCTCAGACCTCGAGACCCATGAATTGAATAATAGGGGTCTATTTTATGGGCTTGATAAGTCATTACCACAAGCATATGGTATGCACATGGCTGGGGGAAGTTATAGAGGTGCATTTTCCAGGTCACTGGTGTGGACATGACTGAGCCTTAACAGAGCCCTGTGACTTTGCTAGACGAGCCCAGACTTAATAGGGCACTGTGACTCAGCTGGATGTGGCTGGCCTTAACATACACTTTGACTCAGCTGGACATGTTAGGGCTTGCAGAGCACTGTGACACAGCTGCTGAAGCCAGCTTTAATATACCGCAGTGACTCAGTTATACATGGCTGACCATAACAGCACTGTGACTCAGCTGCACATGGCTTCTCTTAACAGTGTGGTGACTCAGGACATGATCTGCCTTTTACAGCACTGTGACTCAGTTAGACACGGCTAGCCTTAACAGCACTGTGACTAAGTTGGACATGGCTGGCCTTAACAAAGCATTGTGACTCAGCTGGACACAGCTGGTTTTGTGCTGTGACTCAAATGTATATGGGTGGCCTTAACAGAGCACTGTGATTTAGCTGGACATGGCTAACCTCAACAGAGAGCTTGGACTCAGCTGGACATGGCCTGTCTTAACAGAGTGCTGTTATTCAGCTATACGTGGCTGAACTTAACAGAGTGTTGTGACTCAGCTGGATGTGGCTGGCTTTAACAGAGTGCTCTCACTTAGCTGGACATGAATGCTCTGAACAAAGCACTGGGACTCAGCTGGGCATGGCCTCCTTTAACTGCATTGTAACTGAGCTAAACATGACCTGCCTTAACAGCACTGTGACTAGGTTGGACATGGTTACTCGAGTGCTGTGGCTGAACTGGATATGCTTAGCTTTAAAAGAGCACTGTGACTCAGCTGGACATAGCCAGCCTTAACAGAGAGCTATGACTCATCTGGGTGTGGCCTGCCTTAACAGCACTGTGACTTAGCTCGATGTGGCTAGCCTTAACAGGTGCTATGACTCAGCTGGACGTGACCGGATTTAATAGAGAAATGTGACTCAGCGGGACATGGCCAGCCTTAACAGAGAACTGTGACTCTGATGGATGTGGCTTGCATTAACAGAGGGCTGGGATGCAGTTGGATATGGCCTGCTTTAACAGTGACCTGTAACTCAGCTGGACTTGGCCAGCCTTAATAGTGGGTTGTGAATCAATTGAATGTGTCTCGTCTTAAAGACTACTGTGACTCAACTGGATGTGGCCAGCCTTAACAGTATGCTGTGACTCAGATGGACGTGGCCGTTACTAACAATGGGACTCCTGTCCCCACAGGGCTCAGCTGATTCCTACACTAGCAGACCATCAGACTCAGATGTCTCTCTGGAGGAGGAGCGTGAGGGTGGACGGCAGGAGCGTGAGCAGCAGGCTGCCCTGCAGTTGGAGAGGGCCAAGGTGAGCATGCCTCCTAGCTACCCCTACTCATCTGCTCATGTCTGTACCTCATCAGCAAGGTCTTTTTTATGATCCTTGGATGTTCTTTGTCCCTGGTTCTTCCTAGGCCAAAGCAGTGGCCTTTGCTGTGAAGACCAATGTTTCCTACTGTGGTGCCCTGGATGAGGAAGTTCCTGTAGCAGGAACCGCCATCTCATTCGATGCTAAGGACTTCCTCCATATCAAAGAGGTACAGTATCCTGTAGCTGAAGAGGATAGTGGTTTTGTTGAAGTTGTTTTTCCACCTGGCAAAGATATCGGCATCTGAAACCTGAGTCCTTCTAATTAAGGGATGAATGGGTATCTCCAAAATACCAAGGTCGTCACAACTGCAACATTCATTCTGTTTTGATGTTCTTAGATATACTGAGACTGCAAACTGCCAACTGTATGGCTCACAGTACATCTATATACAGTACAAAGCCCACTCTGTTTTTGTTAAGCAGGACAGTATATTCCAGCTGTTTCATCATGATTACCACACCATAAGACTTTGGAGTTCTGGGGAACAGTTTACTTACTCTGAATGCCTAATATATTCAGCCCAGATCAGCTGGATTTTCCATTTTGGGTTTACTACCTGACTTTCACTGTAATACTGGCAGGCAGTTCCAGCTGTATACTTGTTTTCCATTGGCTCCTACTGTGGTTGTAACTGTCCTCTCGGCTGAAGTCCTATCCAATGGCAGCGTGTCTCTCAAGGCTGAGCCTGGACTCTGTTGTGGTTTCCGGCCCACAGAAGTACAACAATGACTGGTGGATCGGCCGACTGGTGAAGGAGGGCTGTGAGATCGGCTTCATCCCCAGCCCTCTCAAACTGGAGAACATCCGCATCCAGCAAGAGCAAAAGCGGGGGCGCTTCCACGGGTGAGGCTCTGGGGGCTGCTCATAGGACAGCTCACAGCTCATGTATGTGACTCTGTGATGTCAGCTGATGGCCTGGGTTTCAGGGTGGGACACTGTGTCCTCAGCTGCTCAGGGGGGCTAATTGAGCACAGGTGCCCCTGAGGAGGCTTAATTAAAATTCACAACTCTGTGCTATTTTCTAAGCTGCTTTGATAATGAGGGCACCCTTGACAGATCTTACCACAGAGAGAAGATAGATACAGGACTGATAATAAATTCTTTACATACTGGGTTAGGGCTAGGGTTTAGGGTTTAGAGTTTAGGGTTACCTACTTGTGAGTAACAGCACCCAGGAAGTTTACTAATAGTACAAAATTTCAGCTGTCACAGTTACACAGTAAATTTACAGCATGTGCCTTTGATACATAAATTGGCAACAGTTAGGGTTAGGGACACAGGGTGGACGGCAAATGGTGGAACAGAACATGCTGTTTGAGGTCTCAGAGTGCCCGAGTTCTGCCTTCTGTTTCTGCTTATGCATTCCTGGATGTGGCTGATACACAGTACAGCATTACAGCAGTGAATTTATGCATTGAAGCCAACAGGAGTTCAGAGCAATAGTCATCAGTTTCTCCATCTTGCTCTCCCTGAGCGACACAAGACACGAGTATTTATGCTGGTGAGAGCGAAGCTTGGGGCCAGAATGCAGGGTCATCCTGCATCCTGAACCCCAAAGAAATTGAGGTTAAGGGCCTCTCTCAAGGGCCTCGTGACAGTATGATTATTCTGCTGGCTGTGGGATTCAAACTCACAACCTTCCAGAAATAGGCACAGATTCATCACTGTCTGAGACACTCACTGCTGTAGTCAGTGTGTACATACAGATGTTCATGCAAAGGTATGTCATCTGTAGTCAGTGTGTACATACAGATGTTCATGCCAACGTACACCAGTCAGCTGTAGTCAGTAGGTATATACATATTTCATGCCAAAGTACATCAGACTATTTCACAAATATGTACATTGCAAAATGTATTTGTCCACTAGGATCTTATATGAGACTTAGGTAGTCTCTCAAACTCTAATGCAAAATGTAGCTGCTGAAATGCAGAAATGTGTAGCTGCCGCTGACTTTCTCTGAATGCACGCAGTGAACAAGTTCTAAATAGTATTGCTGCTAAGGATGGGGGTTTATCGATCCCACGATGCCTTAATAAGCATTCTCTTACTACATGCTTAAATCCACACTAGGTGACCTATGAAAATGAAAGAGCCTTTCCCCTGAAACCCAGAGCACAGCGCCATTGTTCTCTCTCAGCCGCTAATACTCTGCTCTGCTCCCTCGCAGTAAGTCCAGTGGGAATTCCTCCTCCAGTCTAGGAGAGATGGTTTCAGGTACATTCAGACCCACCCCTCCCTCTGCAGGTGAGCCTTCCCAAAGCAGCCCTGGGGATACTGATGAGGTTTAAGGTGCCACGTTGCTTTGAGTAGCTAAGGCCTGAGCTGGAGCCACACCCCTTGGGGTGGGCCCGGCATGACCTTCTGGGAGCTGGCCACCCCTCCCTTAAAGTGGTACAGTTGTGAGACATGAGATGTATAACGGCCCCATTCCTATAATGTGCTGTAGTGCTAGAAGTACTATAAATTCTATTTACTTTTCAAATTGGGCCGCGCATGCTTAGTAGGAGGGGTGAGTGTAATGGCAGCTGTGTATATACTCTGTCCACTATTTTTTACTCCCTCTCCAGCCGCTGCCACAGTGACAAAGAGGGGACAGAGCCTAATTAAGCACGGGATGGCACTCACTAACCTATCCCCCCCGAATCCTCTGCTCCGTGCTCAGGGCATGTCTCGAGATGGCTCGTGGCCTGTACATGCTCTTAAGGCGACGGCTGACCTCAGAACCTCTGACCAACCACATGAGCACCATCCTTTCACTCCCACACAAAGACTAACACAGCTGCTCCAGCTGGCTTTCCAATGACCCCCATAACAGGCAGTCTGGGTACAGTACCCCACGCGGGTTCACTGTAGGGGTCTTACAGAAACATGGTGTTACACATATTTGTGCAAATTAAATGTAGTTACATTTGTGTTTAATTGGTGAATTCTTACTTGGTATGACTTTGTATATTCCTGTTTGGTTTGTGGTTTGAAACATCTTGTAAAATTATGCAGGCTGCCACGGTACGGCCTGGCAGAGTGATGGAGTGTGGGTCACTCTCCCAGCGCCGTTCCTGCATCAGTGTCACGTGTGCCAGGTGGGAATGTGCTGTACTCACTGTCCTCTGCTTTTCTTCACAGGAAAGCAGAAACAGAAGGTGGTGAGTGCATATTTTACTTATAAGGTCATATATACTGACACATGTAAACAAAGCGGCTAGTACTGGCTAAAGCAGCAGGCATTTCATGGCATGATGTAGGTATATAAAAAAACTACAATGAAGCCAAAGACATTTAAAATAGTGTTCTGGTGCTGAACTCTGATTTGAATTGTGTGGCATTGGCTTCTTCTTCACCATTAATAAGGAAATAACGTCAACATCACTTATTCTGAGAATTTCATCGAGTTCTTCCTGTTCTATTTTCTGGCAAGGCGAGGATCAACCGATTCATGACACAGTCATACTGATTGGGCCAAGCAGACAAAATGCTGCATTAACTTAATTAGATGGTGCAACTAGAGAAAGGATCCATACACTCTTTGTATATTACCCTCTCCATACACCAGGAGCAGATCACACCAAAGCTCATAAATGCCTCCATAGCTTTTCCTACCATATGACACAAGTCGCAGGTAATAGACTGTGGCAACCGTGGCAAGACGGTGATCCACTGTGTCAATAGCTGTACGTATACTTGATAAAAATGTGGAGTAGTGGTCACACCCAAGACCCTGAGCAGAATAAGTGGTTACAAGATAGATGGATGGATGGATGGATGAATGAATTGATGGATGGAGGGGGAACCTGTCAGAAGTTTGAGTTGACCTGACAGGTCATGCCAACACATCTGCAGCAGTTCCCAGAGATGTAGGGGGTTTGTGGGCTGCTTCTGTCAAGTTCATGCCATACATGTTCTCTGGGATTAAGGACTGGAGGGCGGCAGGTTTGAAATGAAAGCCTGCCATGGATTAGGTAATGATTGCCAACTCCAGATCAATATCAGTGCACAGAGTCTGATCCTTGCTGGACATGGGGACCCCGACTTACAAAGGTCATCTGCTCACACTTCCACTTCCCATTTCTTACAAATCATTCTTTCAACCACTTATGCAGTTCAGCGTCTCAGGGCAAACGAGCAGCAGGATTGATGTAGATAGCAGTAACTACTCGATTATTAATGGTGAGCAGTGTGCTGATAGTGCCCCCCTCTGTTGGTTTCTGCTTCAGACTGAGCACGTTCCTCCCTACGACGTGGTGCCCTCCATGAGGCCCGTGGTTCTGGTCGGACCCTCCCTGAAGGGATATGAGGCAGGTGACTTCGCCCATGGCTGTCTGTTTCTCCATTGACTTGATCACCACCCTCTCCTCCATTCCTGCCCATATTCTGCACATTTGACCAGTGGCTCTCCCAGCCTTTGCAGAGCTTCATATGATCTGCAATGCTTACAGTATGTACTGAGGATAATAATGAGGATATTTTAAATCAAAACAAGGCCATATAAGGGGGCAGTTCTCCCCAAAAGTGAAAAGATGTTTTAGAGGGGCTTTATTGCTATCTAACCGTCTAGGTTGTTCAGCTGGGAGATGCTTATATTTGGAGATATCGGGCATAGAAATGTCAGGCTTCTCTCAAATATAATACAACTGAATGGCATTATTCTTACTGTGGTGAATAAAGTGCCAGAAACATTTTACATATTTTAAAAATTCAACAACAATGGCGAACACCCCAGCGATATCTTCTGCTCAGTGATATGATTGGTGTGTGGAGTCCGGTAGAAGAAAGTAGTTCCTACATTAAATTGCACTTTACAAAGTCTGTGGATTGTCCTCAGTAACTGAGTCATGATTTCTGGTAAGACACATTGTTGAATTTTTTTAATGTATTTTTTTGGTGCTTTAATCATCCCAAAAAGAATACCAGTCACTCCCGTTATATTCAGTCGAAGCCTGACATTTCCATGGCTGATATCTCCAAAACTAAGCAACTCCTTGCAGAACAACCTATACAGACAGACAAGCACTAAAGCCTCTCTAATACGTATCTTTTTCAGTTTTGGGGTGAACTGTCCCTTTAAGGCGCAGTAAGGGCCAATTTTAATAAAATGCTCTCCAAAATGTTCATTTATTAATGGATAAATATAAAATTTCTCAAAGTTGCCTTGCTTAGAGCAGCACAGCTATATGAAGGATAGATTGAGAGCCTGGAGAGTTCCTCTGCCACTGAAGAGTGTGTTTGCTCCCCAGAAGGTGGCTCCCCAGCACTTTCTGTGGATGTGAGGTGTCAGAGCAACATCCCATGCGAGTGCCCACATTTAGGCACTGACGTTAGGCGCACTGACCAAACAGGCAGCGGGTAACGAGAACCTTGGGTTGCAAATATGTCCATCAAAAAGGTCATGATGCTTAAAAAACTCCATGCATCAAAAATGACTGGAACTGTCACTATATGATGACAACAAAAAAAGATTTTTATGATTTTTAAGGCAAAAAATGTACGAAAAATAATAAAACAAAGTATGTACCCAATGGCTCCCAACCCTGAGTGGGGCTTAATATGCCTCCACAGTAGTCATCTCCTGTCTCATAGCCTCTGTCTGCTGCCTGAATAGGACCTACCGACATGCCAGCATCTAAAATGCGTGTCTGAAGTAGGAGCTAATAACCTTTTTTCAAACTTCTTGCTTCCTTTGAGGTGCTACAGACCTCAGTTTTTCAGTTCAACTGCCTCTGTCAGACTAAACTAACATAAGAGATGTGAGTGGCAGTGTCAGCCAGTAAACATGCTTGTGGGAAATGAGCTGAGTGAAGAGTAGTTTCCTGCTTAAGTAGCTTGGCCAATGGCTGATTTGGAAAGGAGAGCCTGAAGCACCCCATAATAAACAGAGCAGAATCATAATATCGTTATTAACGGTCTTGACAAAACAAAATCTCTCCACATTGGCTCTCTTTAGCTGTGAGACATTTCCTAAAAGCTTTATAAGGGTCAGATCTATTCCGCTCTTTGCTTTCCTTCTGTTTTCCTTAACCCTTCCCTCTGTTTCTCTCTGTCTTTCTCTCCTTCTCTCATTTCCTCTTGTCCTTGGCCCCTGGGGCAGGTGACAGACATGATGCAGAAAGCGCTCTTTGACTTCCTGAAGCACAGGTTTGATGGCAGGTGAGGTGCCGTCAGTCCACAAGGTGGCGCTGTGGCCCGCAGCCGTTCCGCGGGGAAGCCGGGCAGCCTTCTCATATGTTGGCCTTGTGTGGGTACAAATGAAAACATTTTTGATCATTTGCCTATTTCAGGTCCTCAAACCTGGTCTGTTTTTTTGGTCTATATGTTTGACATAGGATATCGATTACAAGAGTCACAGCAGACATTTCACTTGCGAAGAGGTCTGTCCTGAACAACCCCAGCAAGAGGGCCATCATCGAAAGGTCCAACACCAGGTCCAGTCTAGGTATGATTAACAGGATTCTATTTTACTTCAGTAATTATGAGTTTTCAAGTTCAAGGCCTCCAGCATAAAAGCCATTTTGAGGAATGTTACATAGTATTTCTGTTTTTGTCTCCTTTCTGACCTCTAGTGGAAGACCATTACAAATGCAACAGCTTTCTCTATTATAACACTGTAAATTACCTGTAATATCATATGTTCATATTTACCATACATTTAACACATTTGCCATTCTTTTATGGAAATATGATTTGTTTTTCCACAGCGGAGGTCCAGAGTGAGATTGAGAGAATTTTTGAGCTTGCAAGATCCTTGCAGTTAGTAGTGCTGGACGCTGACACCATTAACCACCCAGCGCAGCTACTGAAGACCTCCTTGGCCCCAATTATTGTGCATGTCAAAGTCTCCTCTCCCAAGGTAAAGGCAGTTTGCTACCCATAATGTCACTTCTAGATCTTATTGTTATGGATATTTTCTATATAATATTTTCCTGTCTGAGTATTGCTAGTTTCTTTACTCAAGCTAATATCCCTAATATCTTATCACAGATAGCTGGTACTGTGATTTCTCTTCTGCTGCAGCTTAGGCACTGCACTGGTTAATGCAGTGCCTCTGGTGTTTGCCCACAGGTTCTCCAGCGACTCATTAAGTCCCGGGGGAAGTCCCAGAGTAAACATCTGAACGTGCAGCTGGTGGCAGCGGACAAGCTGGCCCAGTGCCCCCCGGTGGGTCTCCGCTCTGTTGCCCTCCTCCGGGCTCGTGCACCTCCGTGTCCCCTCACCTCTATTACTCTCTGGGTTCTCCAGGAGATGTTCGACATCATTCTGGATGAGAACCAGCTGGAGGATGCCTGTGAACATCTGGCTGAATACCTAGAAGCCTATTGGCGTGCCACCCACACTTCAAGTAGCACCCCTCTGAACCCCTTGCTGGGCCGAAACCTGGGCTCCACAGCACTTTCCCCGTACCCCAGCGCCATCTCTGGGCTGCAGGTACATGCTTTGTGCACGCATGCGGGCCATTGTGGATTTCTTCCACTTCACTATGTCTGGCATTTCATCTGCATTTTTCACTGATTGCATTAATGGCAGCCTGTTATTCTTGAGAAGAACGTCACCAAAGTGAAGACTATAAAAGTGTATAAAATAAAAAGCTCCTAACGACCGGCCATTTTAATCGCATTAACGGTCAGCGCATACCGAAGGGGCCGCTCATCACGCCGACATTTGCGTTTTTCGGCTGTTCCACCTTCTCATTGCCGGCTTAGAGTGACTTGAGCTCGTGTGTCCTACAGGGCCAGAGAGTGAGACATGCCAACCACACGGGTGACCACTCGCCCATCGAACGGCGCAGCCTGGTGACCGCCGATGAGAACTACCACAATGAGCGCGCGCGCAAGAGCCGCAACCGCCTGTCGTCCGGCTCGCAGCACAGCCGGGACCACTACCCCCTGGTGGAAGAAGAGTACCACGACCCGTACCAGGACACGTACAAGCCACACCGCAACCGAAGCTCCCCCGGGGGCTACAGCCACGACTCCAGGCACAGGCTCTGAGCGGGCCCTCTGGACCGCCCCGGGCCTCCCGCCCCGGGCCTCCCGCCTCGCCAACCCAGTACCACGGAGCCGAGATGGCCCCCGTCCAGTCGTGTCAGTCTATCCATACGCGTGATGCGGCCTTTCCCTCTGGCACTGGTTCCTGTCCACGCAGCAAACAAATCTGCAAGCCCAATCTGGACGCGTCTGTATTGACACGGTGACACCAAGCCGATCGAAAGCGAAGGGAAGGTGCCTTTGATGGCGGTGAGAGAAAAGGCGAGGCTGCGTTCACCTTGTCGCGGCTCCGGGCGCTGCAAGGGATTCGGTGGCCGCTAGGCGCGCCCAAGCGGCACGGGGCTCCCCCGCGTGCCCAGAGCCGGCCACCGCCGTGTCCCGCCACACCGCGAACCAGTGCCAGCATGCGAAAAGCGCACACAAAACACAGCGGGCACCCGACCTTTTGCACGTTTACGGGGTCGGTGGGGACGGAGCATGACACTTTGGTGATGTCCTTCATTGAATTGGTCTGTCTCGCTGGCTGGCGCGTCCCGAAACCCAGAGGTGCGGCACAGTTTGCGTTTCCCAGTGTAATATTAATGGTTGTGACCCTTCTAACGGCCTTAGTTTCTGTATTCTCTGCCCAATGACACCTAGTGCTAATGAGGATGCACCCAGGTCTTGAGATACCCCTTTTTCCTGCCTTTCCTCACCACAGGGCAGCTCTTTCCAAACGGGATACCCAGCAACATGCGGGTTTTGCCAACTGGCCCACGCTCCATCTCCATGTTCCTACTGAGGACAGGGCAGACCCTTCCTCTGCATCGCATCACACAGACGTCAGGACTCATAAGCTGCTCACAGAGGGTATATATACAAGGTAGCTCATTGTACCGGAGGTTAAGCATCACATCATATGCCTTTCTGGGCTCGATGTGCTCAGAACCTGCCTAGGGGACATCTGCTGCTCTTTTCCATGTAGTGAGTTAATTCATAACTGCTACCTGTTGGTGTTGTATGCTGTTTGCATCATACTGTGTTCACTATATGCCTGGCATTTCCCCAACATACAGAACATGACATTACCGTTATTAAAAAGTAAAAGGGTTAGAGGTGGACACACTGTCGGAGGAAACAGTGAGTTTCTTCCCCAAGGTAGAAGGCCAATCAGACTGTACCTTTTCTGCAGCAGTGTCACTTTGTACCTGTTTATACCATGTTATTTTACACAGCGCTGCTTTCTCAAGCCTAGCACAACATATAGCCCCCAGATCTAACCTTTTTCAGTGAAACTTCACAATGCTGACACAGGAGTAATATGATGTTTGCCTGCTCGTCCTGTCTATGTGAAGCATCTTCTCGATGGTAATAAACAGGTTTTTGAATAAGTTCATTTGACAGATAGCACTCATCGCTGTATCAAACATGGAAGGTGCTTAAAACACTGGGCATCAGTTTTGGATCTGCTTTTGCTGTTAAATATACAGAGATTTACAGCATCTCACAGCTCTCCCTCATCTTTTGTAAGTTCAAAAACATAACGGGAAACAAAAAGTTTACTTTCTAAGATGAAAACATTGGTATTTAGCACCATTTTGCCTGGGTTGCATTTTTGTTGTAATATTCCCAAACTTTGTTTGTACTTTGCTTTTTTGTGATTATATTTCAAAGCCTCGTTGAAGTCTTCCATGTCCTGCTTGTAACTTAGTAAAATTTGTCAAAAGCTGTTGTAGCTACAGGAATCTTCTTCTCAGTTTAAGTGTCATTATCCTCTGGTTAAAATACAACCAATATTATTAGTGCTTATAGAAAAAGTGGGGCACATTTGTCACCCTAGACCTAGTGGGCCGTGTCTCACATACATTTTATAGATTACCATGCATTTACCTAGATTAGACTGGTTTGCTTATTTTGATTAATCCCTTATATACTTATATACTTGCTAGTTAATAATTTGTTCTTGGGCAGTTACTGAAGAACCTGGCCATGAAGTGTGCTGCATCAAACTCCTAATCCATCTATCCACAAATGCTTAATGGCAGGATACTGTGTGCTCTGTATACTGCACCCTGGAGCATATGACAAACCTGGTTATTCAGAAACACAGCTGACATCTCCAGACTCATACTGATAGCTGCCTTTACTTTCTTAAACTTCAAACATTTCCCCCTTAGGAGTGATGAGGACTTCATCAGTTAACATCACTGCAGGGCACTGCCTTAATTCACTGTGTAGCTGAGAACACAAGTGGTGACACTGCTCAGTCATCAGCCTTTTGTTTCCCTTCTTCTAATCATTGTGCAAAGCTAAATCAGAAGTGTGCATATGTTCATCATGAAGCTGTGTTTGCATTCTAAAGAGAAATGGGGGATATGGTCTCTTCAGGGCATCTACCACAGTTATTGAGATTAGGGGACTTTTCTGAAGGGAAGACCACCAGTTACTCACCTCAAATTTACACCCTTGAGTTCTTAGGCTACAGTACGCTGAAATGCCAATCTCTTGCGTCACCCTTGACGAACCTGATGGACTGTGTGTGTGTGTGTGTGTGTGTGGGGGGGGGGTGCACATCAAACGACCGGGTGAAAGAATGGATTGAAGGCTCGAACTGGAAAGCTGACAAAACAACGATAAT
>JABFDZ020000039.1:5628192-5640775 GCA_019775955.2 Pollimyrus isidori
AATGCCACGTAGAATTAAGGCAGTTCTGAAGGTGAAAGGGGGTCAAACACCATATTAGTATGGTGTTCCTAATAATCTTTTAGGTGAGTGTATACAGCATACGTTTTAAATATGATTATATTATTCAACATGTCACAAGTATTTCTGAGCAAAGATAAATAAGGCATTTTTTGCCTTATCATCAATTTGAGAATACATAGGTCTTGTATACAAATGTCAGTATCAATTTTTCTTCTTTTAATTAACTTAGTAGACAGAGAAGCGTCCACATTTTTATTCAGTCCACAGCTCCGCGATACCCACCTGGTCGCATGGTTAAATAACGCCGCGGTGTGCGCATGCGCGCAGCGATGACGAACTGGCACCGAGCGATGCCGAGTTGGGTCGATCTGAGCTACAGTCTCCACACTGTGTCGAGCGCCTAGCTCTTCGGCCCGAGAAGTGTATACGTGCCTTGCCCCAGTTTTCATAGCACTGCCCGGATAGCGGATGTAACTCCGGAGCCTGTGTGTGGTTTATTTGGCCACCGCCATGCTAGTTAGCGGCGCGTTTCCTGTGACAGAGCTGGAGCTGGTGGGCACTGTCTAGCTGACGCTTAGCCTGCTTTGTTTCACGGTGGTGGCGAGGCGCTCCGGCCGCCTCGCGGGCCCTTCGCGGCGATGGGTATCCTCTTCACCAAGCTGTGGAGGCTTTTTAACCACCAAGGTAGGCACCGTCATGTATTTCGTTTCAGCTTTTATACGGCTTGACTACAAGTTTCGAGGCGCGGATGACGAAGAGCTTCGCGGCTTGGCTTTCCCGTGCGGTCGCGGCTGCGGTGCCGTTGGAGCGGGTGCTGCGCCTGTCGTAACCGACCTGCTGTCGGTGTGACCGGTCTTAGGTTCGCCGTAACTGTCAAGATTCGAAAACTATCATCGTAAATGTTTAGTGCGAACTGCTTGAGTATAGTATGTCTATCTAGCCGGTAGTCGCCGCCGGAACGGCCGCCGGGTGATCGGTTTACTAGGAGGGGACGTGCCGGATGCGGCGGACGGTAGGCACGGTGAGGTGGCGCTCGGAGCGGCCGTTACTGTCACACACTAGCAGCTGGCTCGTTATAGTTTATTGCAGATTGATATTCAGACTAAACTGCAGGTGAATTAGCGCGTCATATGAGGCCATGAAGTAACAGTTTATGCGCCTATGTCTGGCGTATTTTAAATGCCTTTGTGTGTGATACATGTTGCAGGAAGTCTTTCTATGTCATTTAGCATGTGCATAATTTACACCGTACCTTGTATATAGTACATCATAGTATGTTGTGTGTCCCTGAAAAATTATTTCGTATGTACATAGGTGGCAAACAATACATGCATAACGTTAAATTGTGAGAGAATATCTGATTCCTGTCTGACTTTTAAAAAATGTGAGGGTTTTATGAATAACTTCAGAAAAAGAACCAAGCAGCACCGCACTTTAGGCTTGCTTCGGGAATGTTGTTCGATTCAGAGTGTTATTCTGGGCTGGATGCAGGTACCTGATCCGCTCCCATCCATTATGAATGATGCTGTTTCCATGAGCGAAATGCCGCCGGTCCCAGCCGTTTTCTGGCCCTGATGACTGCCCTTCTTGCCCTGGCTCATGTTTCCATGTAAAGTTATCAGGCCTGAATAAGGTTGGACTTGGCATGCTCCCTCTGTGCCTCTGACCCAGATCAGTACACTGTGACACCTTTCTGTCGTGTAGTTATCTGGGAGTGGGATGCTCAATAAATGTAAATGTTGTTAGTGCTTAACGCATTTGTGTCATTCCTATGTTTTTGTAGATGTGTTTCTTTTTGCATCAATGAAGCGTGAGTGAGAGTATGTGTGTCGTCTTTGATGGAGGGGCATCTCACCCAGGTTGAACCCCTACCTTGTGCTATCTTTTCCCTGGGATAAATCACGGGTCCTCCTGTAACCCTGACCAGCATACGTGGTTTGGAGTTGGATGGACGGATGGATGTATTGTTGCTCACTGCATTTTGCATGATTTGTAACATGCTCATATTACTAAAGGTACTCTATTGTCAGTCATGGTTCATGGATAGCAGACCTGGTGAGGTGGAAGAGCACTTGTGAGATTCCTAATCCCTGCTCTTCTGGAATCACTCATAATGAGCCTTGCCTCCACAAAGTGACACTTAATACCATATATCATTTTAAAGCATATTTTGTCAAGTTTAATCCCCCACAAACCTCCTGGAAATGGTAGGAACAGTCGCTGATAAATCAGAACAATGGCTTCAGCAGTCACATGCCTCTGATTCTATGCTACAGTAATTGGATTCTGTGAGCATTCATTGGTCACAGAATAGGCACTACTCATGGTGTGCCTTCCATAGTACATTTAAATCTGTGGCCTTTATAGTAGCTAGCAATTCATTGACAACCTAGTAGTCTGAGAGTGCCATCCTAGTTGTTAAATAGATAAACATAAATTATAAATGCATTATTTCATTTTTCTTTATTTGTTTTCCTGTAAGTAGTCTGAGAGGGTCATCCTAGTTATCAGTCCATTCTAGCGAAGTCAAAACACAGCACCATTTGTTGAATATTTTATTTACTTAAATATGAACACATATACTGCTCTCTAGAATAAATTTGGACTGATTTCCCTGTTTGTTTTCTGTCCTGCATTAGGAGTTTGTGTTTAATACCTTGTGTGTGTGTGCACGTGCGCGTGTGTGTGGTTTTGTATCTCTAATTATTTTGTTGTTCTATGTCATGTGATCAGCACCCTGTTCATTTTTGTCCCAGACAGTATAGACAGGAACTAGTGTCATGTGTGAATGCAGATGTGGAACTGCACAACTCAGCAGCCATGTGTGCCCCTTGACCCACAAAAGTGTGCTGATAGCAAACTTGCAGATTGAAATTCAGATCTCAGGCACCGGTGCAAGCTGCAACACAGCCCCTTCCCTACCTTTGAACTTTGTGACACATTTTGGGTGGCACCTTCTGTTTGTAGTCTTTCAGGTTTATATGTGGCAGAGATATTGAAAGCAGAAATGGACAGCAAGCTGTGTGTGCTGTTAGCTTCTGACCCGCTCTCTCCCATGTGGTATTATCAGAGCGCAGGCAGCTGGGGCCCAGCCAGCTCTTGTTTCAGCTTACTGACTCAGTGGAAATGGGGATAGACAATGAAAGTGCCCATTGGTCTGGCATTTAGCGGCTTCGTCTCCTAGTGTGTGCATCTTGCCTTTTCTGTGTTTCTCTCAGTTGTTTTTCCTGCCCTGTACAGCGTTTACAGAAGAAGCTTTGTGAAAGAAGGGTGAAAGGGGGTTTTCTTGTATTTTCCTTACAATCCCTGTGAGCCCGCTGATGGTCTTCAGCTATGTTGTGAGGCTAAACTCACAGTAGCTAGTGATGCAGCTAGAGATCTATCAGCGCCAATCCAGACCTATTTGACGGACCAGGTATCGGCCATGTTTGACCGATGCATGTCCTATACTTAGTTTTTGCAATCTCTAAAAAGAGAGCTCATATTTTGTGTTAAATCTATTTGTACAATCAATTGCACAATAGATCTTTCCCATTTTACAAGACATACAAACAAAGTGGAACAGTACGTTAGGTATGTTTGTAGTAGCCTAATTAAATATTTTTTGCCATACATTTTTCCATCTTTTTTCATTAGCTTAAAAAAGTAATGTATAAAGTATAACAAAGTAAAAAGAGCTTTTGTATCGGAATCTGTATCGGTATCGGCAATTGTGTATCGGAAACGGATCGGAACTGAAAAAATGTGGATCAGCCCATCCTTACATGTAGCATAGTTGAGGCTTTGAATCTTGCTCCCAGTGTGAATCAAGCTTGCTGCTATCTCTGTGTACTAGGGTATAACCACCCATTTTCCCTTGTTTTCTGAAACAGGCCTCAGACAGACTGTGTTTCTGGATAAGTGGGTATATGATATTGATGTTTACTTGTTTATCATTAACTCATTACTTCATTGTATTCAAATCAAGTCTCCCTTCCCTGAATGTCTTGGCAAGGATGAGTACTTGTATCCACACTGGGACACACACTATTCTTTAATCTGTTTCATAGCCATTCTCTTCTGCATAAGGTGTCCCATCCGGTACAGTGACAGGCCCCTGCAGAAGTCACATTGGCTCAGGGTTGCATTACTTCTATAAGGGAATTCTTAGCAGGTGTGCTATGACCTTTTCAATAATTAATAAAAGCAGAGAACTTGTTTTTGGTTGCCTGTGTTTCTATGACCATTTGTTCATACGGCTTTTGTTGTTGGACGCGTTCGCATCCAAGTAGCAGCTGCCTGCTGTGCAGTCACATGACCTGGTGTGCTAGTGTGTGCGAGTGTGAATGCACGCGGCTCAGTCATGCACTATAAAGCAGGTGTCTCTATTCGTTTACCCGCACCGTTACTTCTTGGCAGATGTTGCCTGTGGACTCGCCTTGGTGCTGGAGGCAGGGTTATTGGGCAGGTTCCGTGGAATGCAGCTTTCATTTGGCTCTCATATTAGTGTATGCGAAGCCAAAAAGTAGCATTTTTATAGCAGCACATTTGCGTTGGGGCTTTTCTCTAGGTCTTCCGCTTTGCGTGAACTGGTGCATAACTAAATGTGTGTGTATCCTGGAATGGACCTCTGTCCTGTTCATTGTGTCCCTGGCCTTAGGCCGTGTGTTTCCACGTTTTCTGTGGACTTCTCCAAGCCTGTTTGGATAAGTGCTTCCTAAAAAGACACATATTTCACCATTCATCATCCACATGAAATAAAATTAAACTGAACTACATATATTGTTCTTGTGTTTATTTCTTGTGTGAGTGATGCTTGGCCGTTTGTGCAAACGTGCCAAAACATATTACACTTATTGTACATGATACCTTTTATATGGTTTTAATTTTTTAAATGAATGCTTGCATTTATTTTAACCATTTTATGTCTTTTCAGAGCACAAAGTAATCATTGTGGGTCTGGACAATGCTGGGAAGACCACTATATTGTACCAGTTGTGAGTATTCTGAAGCCTCTGGTATACTGGAATCGGGTGGGGGCCGGTGTGTTCCGACGACCCTGGGTGGGATCAGCTGCATCCACTTTCAAATGACACTATACACATGCCAGAAAGCATATCCAAGCCATAAGCCTAGTGTGATCACTTTTCATGGAGTGTTAGTTTTGACTTAACATATAAAGCATGTTTGAAATATAATGTACCAACAAAGCAAAAAGCTGTAGTTGACAGATCACTGATGGCAGTTTGCTCAGTGGCAAGGTGAAGTCAAGCACTCGCCCTGCTCATGCAGCGGCATCGTGAACCGTGTGCTAATTTTATAGCTCTGTGAAATTCAAGCGGACTTTTAACCTCCAGCATCTGGGAAGTACTGCTTTTGCTAGACAGTGTTTCCAATGAGTGCTGTAATTATAATTGGTAGCATCGCAAATTGTTTTGTTAGCACCAAGATGATCGCAGTGCCAAAAATCAGTAATGAGTAAGAAAAAGTGGAATTCCTATGTGGCGTCCAGTTCCATGCTTGAACACTAGGGGAACACTACTGTTTTCAAAGATCACAAATTAATGCTGTATTTTTAACTGATTTTGCTGTAAAGAAATTGTGCTAATGTATGAACTTTTTGCTTTTTTTATGGAGTGCAGTTCTATGAATGAAGTGGTCCACACCTCACCCACAATAGGCAGCAACGTGGAGGAGATCATGGTCAACAGCACGCACTTCCTCATGTGGGACATAGGCGGGCAGGAGTCGCTACGCTCCTCCTGGAACACCTACTACACCAACACAGAGGTGTGTGTGTGTGTACTTCTGCTTTTTATTTGTTTACTATTTTTTATATTTGATTCCCACTGGACTTCAAGTATGTGTAAATCATGAAATTAATTATTTGGGATGCACGATATGGAAAAATGTAAACCCATAACCGATAATTAATTCCTCGTCATTGCCGATACCGATAAATTCATATTATATATTTGTGTTGTTATGGGGGTTCAGGTACCCGGAGCGTAGATAGTATCACTCGGAGCCAGGAAGCGGGGAACACAGGGTTTAAGATGGCAGGCAGAAACGAATACACCAAACGCATAACTTCAATGACCGGACTGGGGAAACGAACGAAAACGCAGACTAAATACAATGAACTAATGACACCAATCAAGGACAGCTGGTAAACACCGGGAATCCACAGCCAAAGCATAACTTTTTAAAAACCCATACCAGTAAATTAGTCCGTCACACACTTACACATTTAGCTGGTTGTGTGCGCTGCACATGCACAAGACACTGAAATGCTGTACATGTTCTTTGTGAATATTTGTGTAAGGTTTTTAATGTAAGAAATATTTTTATAAAGGCTCTGCTATGTAGTACTGAATATTGTAATCTTTTTAGTCGAACTAATAAAATAGCATTGGCAGTTAAATATCAGTAAATATTTGTATTTATAATTTTTCGGGTAGTCAATCATTAACCACTTATCCTATTGGGTCGCGGGGGGGAAACCCCACGACGACACGGGGAGAACATGCAAACTCCACACACATAACCCAGGCGAAGACCGGAACCCGGGTCCCAAAGGTGTTAGGCAACAGTGCTAACCACTGCATCACCATGCCGCCCCTCTGGACAAATATGTAAAGATTTAATGTAATTTAAAAAATAAAATTAAGAAACTAACGGGTTTAGCGAGCCCGCCACTGGGTAATGTTATTTACTCATAAAATATAATGAATACATAATTTTTACATGTCACATCTGTTCAACACTGGTAATTTCAGAGGCATTAAAGTATTCTAATAACTAATATTATACTAGTTTTCTAATAAATGACAGAAGGGGATAAATGATACAAATGATTTTGTTTTAAGTTGGTACCTGTAGGCGCTTTTGACAGCGCGACTGCCGCGTGTTCTATATGTGCAGCATTCGGTCCAAAATGGGGGCGTCACAACGTTGTCATGGGTGCGACTGCTGCAATAGAGCGTTTCGCCTCTTGGGTTCTGGTGTGCTGGCACTCAATTCCAGTAAGACATAATGAGCATGACAACACAGGTTTTTAAAGACACTGTATACCTGCAAGCAAGCAATTTCCAAAATGCCATTAGCCTACTTTATCGGATCTAATTAATTTATCGGAGAAATAAAAATGGCGTAATTTTACCTCATATCGACCGATAGTTTATCGGTCCGATACATATCGTGCATCCCCACTAATTATTTATTAGAATGTATTGTGGTTATCAAGGGCACAGTACACATTATGAAAACAAATACTGACAGTAATTAGCAATACGAAAAGGCTGGTGGTTGTTCTAGTCTGTAATATATGGATTCTTCTGAAAGTTACTTCCTACTTCCAGTTATAAGTGGAGCACAGATCAGTTTGCAGTGCAGCAGAGGGTAATGAGCTATGATCAGTCATGCTTAATGGGTGAGTGGACATGGGCAACATTATTCTCAGCTCCCTGCATAAACCCTTTCCTCAGTTTGTCATCGTGGTGGTGGACAGTACAGACAGAGAGAGGATCTCTGTGACCAGGGAGGAGCTGTACAAGATGCTTGCACATGAGGTGTGTGTCAGGTTATAGTACTATTCCCAACAAAAACTCAACCTGTAACTATAAGCTGTAACTGTGTGCAAAATGGTTATTAGGGCACTTTTCCACTGCACTGGGTACCGTACTTTTGGCACTTTGAGGTGGCGTAAAAACTGGTCCTGGCACTGATTGCCATCAGTGCAAGGCAGGGTATTTTCTACTGAATTTTAAAAATAGCTGTAATATATTATAATGCTGGATGTGTTATATTAATAACAATATCCCATGTTATGCACATGCAGTTCTCACACCGCTAGTCAGCTGGATCAGGCTTTTTCATACCTTCAGTTCTATACAGCTTAAGTTTTGTTAAAACATTTTATTCCGTCATTTAGGATGTTATGTGATTTTAATGATTAAGGTTATCTAGTATGTTTTTCAAAAAATTAGTTTTGCATGAGTACTACATGTGTTCTCCAACACAAACATCATTTTAATCCTTGCTAATTCACTCCTAGACAGGTTTGTGAGATGTTGAACTTTTTTTTTTTCACCTTTATGAATATCCCAGTATTAATTACAACAAAATCACAATGATTAACAGATTGCAGTTAATGCTAGAATCTCTTAATTTATCCGCACATACATTTATGTCCAGCGACGTCCGCGCCTCCCGTGTGCCGCGCCCACCTCGTTTACCTCCTGTGATTGCCTATTGTGTCCACCTGTGGGGCGTTGCCGCACGCCTGTCTCGTGCCTTGTTTTGGGTATTTAGGTCTGCCTCAGTGTCTGTTCCGGCATAAACGTTGTTTAATGTTGGTGTGTTGTGGAATAAACTCTCGTTCGCCCTCACGCCTGCCTGGATTTCCCTCTCTTGCCGTCCTGCGCACTGAGCACACAACAACATTATTATTACTTTTATTTATTTATTACTTTTTTTATCGTTGTTTTCTGAGTTTGTAACTTTTTTAAGACATTAGTTAAATTGTTTCAGAAGCAGGCTATTTGCAGGACCAGCCAACAAAGAAAGCCTTTAAGCCCCAACCCAAAATACCAAAAAAATACTCCAGCTTGGTTTTGCATTTTAGGTACTGGAACCTTTGGTACTGGTACTTGACCAGAAGTCAATGGAGAAGGGAAAGTACCATACTAAAAGTGTGGTACCTGGTGTGGTGGAAAAATGCCTTTATGTTTGCGCAGTGACCTAGATGTCGTGCCCGCTTTGGCTTGTCATTTTTGAATTCACTGATCAATGTCAAATTAGATTGTAATTCTTTTTTTCTGTAGATAACATAAGCTGTGCCTTTTGTTATCCATTAACACATCCATGAATTGCTCCCCCTCTCTGTCCCATAGGACTTAAAAAAGGCTGGCCTGCTGGTGTTTGCCAACAAGCAGGACGTGAAAGGTTGCATGTCAGTGGCTGAGATCTCTCAGAGTCTACAGCTCACATCCATCAAGGAACACCAGTGGCACATCCAGGCCTGCTGTGCCCTCACTGGTGAAGGGTATGTCGCCCCCCTTAGGAGATAGCTGACACTAGCATGTGCCGTTCTTTGGAAGTGAGTCAAAGACTCTTACCAAAAGGTTACATCTCTAGTGAAAAGCCTGGTTCTTTGAGAGATTGCTGCTGGAAACCCACCCTCCAGTCGTACGATTTGTTGCCTGCACATGTCATTACAGAAAGCTGACCTCTCTTTTTCACAACTGCAGGCTGTGCCAGGGTCTGGAGTGGATGATGTCACGGCTGCGCGTCAGATGATCTCAGACCCGCCCCCAACTCCCCATCACCTCTGAGGAAACTCACACGGGACCCTCACGGTTATTTATTACAAAGAATATTCTGACTGGGAGCTGCGAACAAAATAAACTAAAGAAACAATACTCCAGCAGGAGGTGAACAGAGGGAAGTTCATGTTCTCCATGGGTTGTGCTCCAGGACTGTGATGAGGAGCTGAACTCTGGCTTTGTAGTGGCCTCTGGCTTCGGTGTGCCTGCCTCAGGCTCCTTTAATGTATGGGACCTGCGGAGAGTGAGGGCTAAACAAACCCCATCAGTTGTGTGAAGTACAGCAAAATAAAGTCTCTATTTGTTATAGGCGCATTTTATTTTTATGGGACGTTTGTTATTGCAGGTAAGTTAATGTGTTGAATTATCATTTGTTCCCATGGCAGACAACTCAAAATGGCTGTCTGAGCTCTTCTCAGAAATGAATTTGGTTAAGATTCATATAGAGAATTGCTTGTCTCACCCCCAAATATTTGCAAACAGTGCAAGGTGTTTTTCCCCACTTCTTTTTTTGGTGTCCTAATCATTCTGGGTGATGACGGGGGCCTGAAATTTAATACAAGTGGGAATAACCTTTACACAAGGTTTTTTAAGCTAGAGATAATGATCGCATACTATGCTATGATTGGTTGCTGCGCCCACGTCTGGACATAACAATTAAGATAATTAAACTGTAATTGAAAACCACTCCTGTGGGTAATTGCTGTTATGTACAGTATAAGCTAAACAAAGCCTGATGCAGAGAGATTTGAGGGACAAATGTGAGGTAAATGACCACCAGTCCTATGTGTTCCTCATATTTTTCTAGGATTCCTAAGACTTCAAAAGTGAATAGCAGGTGGCAACTACGACAAAACTACCAATCATTCATCGGCACTCTGCACAACTGAGCCTGTCATGTCCAGCCTGATTGTTTGTAAAAAGATTTTTGAGTAGCATCAATATGAGATGGAATACACAGGGCCTTAGCTAGGCACCTACTGTATATAATGAGAAATAATACCAAATAAGCCTTTCTAGAGTTCTCTCCTTTCTTGTGACTTTTTATTTACGTTTCTTTTTCTGTCTCGCTATATATAGTAATACAACTCCATTTCCAAAAAAGTTGGAACATTATGTAAAACATAAACAACAGAGTGTAATAATTTACAAATCCTATAAACCCCTATTTAATTGAAAATATACCTGAAACATTTCAAGTGTTAAAACAGAAATTTTATTGTTTTATGACAAATACAGGCTCAATTTGAATTTGATATCAGCAACATGTTTCATTAAAAGATGGGACGGGGCAACAAAGGACTGGCAAAGCTGTGTAATTCTAGGACAAAACCCTTTGTTGAATATCTCACAACTAATTTGGTTAATAGGCAACAGGGCAGTAAAATGATTGGGTTTAAAAAGAACCTCTCACAGAGGCAGTGTATCTTCCATGAAGAAGGAGAAAGGTTTCTCTCTCTGTGAAAGACTGTTGTTGCCCTGTCTCAACTTTTTTGAATTGTGCTGCTGGCATTATATTCTAATTGAGCGTATATCATAAAACAGTAACATTTTTCAGTTTCAACATTTCAGGTGTTGTCTTTGTTCTTTTGTTCAGTACAATATGGATTTGTATAATTTGCAAATCATTGCATTCTGTTTTTTCTTACATTTTACACAGTGTCCCAACTTTTTTGGAAACCGGGGTCTGCAACAAAAGGAGTGACTAATGAATCTATTAATTATAAATTAAGTTTAATGAAGTTTCAAAGAAAAATGCGGAGATCCGTGTTTTATTTTCTGATTTGTATGGTGGAAATTGTCTCATTACTATACTTAAATGAATATAAGAACACGGTGTTAATTTCAGCAAGAGTAATGTATGCGAGTGTAATTTGGGATATTTGTGATGCTAATCAGCTACAGTAACTGAGTCAGTATACGTGAATTACAACTGAAATGGCGCCTAAATGGATGGCCGTTTGCTCTACCCATCACTTTTATTTCCTTCCTTAGACAATTGACTTTCTGCTCTGACTCATTATTTACCTCAACATACGGGGAAATTCTCTTTGAGGAAAAAAAAAGGATCACAATGTTGCATATATGAAATGTAAAATTCTGTCTGCTAAATACCTAGATCTACATTTAGTGTTTTCCCCGCCCTGCTTCATTACAACAGCTGCTGCAGGGCTGCTCAGGCATTTGCCATAACACTCATACTTTCTGACTCTCACTCTCATGCAAGAGAGCTTATGGCAAATTTATATTATTCATTTATAAACCTAAACTTGCCTACATTAAAAACGATTGTGACTCTGCTGCTGCACCGTATTACTGCATCGTGTTTCACTGTATTTTACCATGTGATAAGCCCATCGGCGCCAGCGGCTCCCTGGGTAGGGACCCATGACGCTGCCTGTTGTGGTGACTTCTTTTTAATGTGACAAGTTATTCAATTGGCGTCAGGCATCCTTTATTGTTGGCCCTAGGAACAGTAAAAACAAAGTGGGGCGTGATAATGCAGTGTGTTTGAGCGGCCTATAAATGGTGCCCTCGGTCTTGGGTCATGATGTCTCAGCCTGTCACTGTGTCACCTTTTACATGGATAATCATCACAATAGCAAGCTTACTTAATCTTCTCCGTCTCTATCTAATTTTACTGCTACTGCAGTGGTGAAGGGCAATTTCGGTAACTTGGCAAACCTTAGGCACCAAACCACCCCCTAGTCCACAGCTTAACAATCGCTGAGGTGATTCTAAGGACTCTGGGGGCATTTCATCCTCCCCCGACATGGTAAAATTTATGGCATCTTTAATAACATTGCTGAATTAAATCAAGAAGACAAATTCATGAACACAAGTCCTTTACTTTCACTGTTGTGAAAAACATCCATCCAACCGTCGATCCATCAATTTTATGTACCCGCTTGACCCATGCAGGATGGGGCATTAAAAATTAATTAATTAAAATTAAGCAAAGCAGATTTTTTGTTGCAATGTGCACTCACCTAAACGATTATTAGGAACGCCTGTTCAATTTCTCATTAATGTAAGTAATCAACCAATATCCAGTATCACTAATCAACCAATCACATGGCAGTTGCTTCAATGCATTTAGGGGTGTGGTCAAGACAATCTCCTGAACTCCAAACTGAATGTCAGAATGGGAAAGAAAGGTGATCTAAGCAATTTTGAGCGTTGGCATGGTTGTTGGTGCCAGACGGGCCGGTCTGAGTATTTCACAATCTGCTCAATTACTGGGATTTTCACGCACA
>JABFDZ020000039.1:5640875-5650875 GCA_019775955.2 Pollimyrus isidori
ACATTTCTAAAGAATGCTTTCAGCACCTTGTTGAATCAATGCCACGTAGAATTCAGGCAGTTCTGAAGGCGAAAGGGGGTCAAACACCGTATTAGTACGGTGTTCCTAAAAATCCTTTAGGTGAGTGTATATGCTTGCTTTGTCTGTCCTGTTGCTGTGCCCAGGAGCAATCCTAGCCGATGTGGTGCCCTAGGTGACCATCACCAATAGTCCCCACTCTCCAATTTCACCCTTTGTGTGGCAGGATGATGCCGCCCTTGCCAGGATCCATCACTGAAACTCAGGTGCTTTGAAGTCATAAAATGAAATAAGATTAAATGTGAGCAGCCATACTACCTGTAGTTCTGACTAAGTAATTCATCTAAAGTTGAGCAGGTTTGACCTGGCTGCTGGTTGCTGCTGGTGTTCATGTGGACAACAGGTTAGCCCATCCCAGTGCAGTGAGGGTGATGTGGTGCTGTCAGACTGGTATTGCCCTTCAAATGGTATGTAAAACCAAGGTCCTAACAATCTGAGATCATGAAAGACCCCTGGACATCTTTCAAAAGAAAAGTCCTGGCTAAAACTACCCACTGTGGCTCTTTTGAAATCTGGTCTTCTAACCACCATTAAGCAATCAATCATGCTAAAAATAACAATTTGACGGACCAATTAGCAACCCTTGCTCATTTTAAATTGTTGGTTTTCTTGTTGCCTTTCCAGTTTCAATTTTTTTCTTTCTCCTTTGGTCACACGATGCAAACCTTGCTCAATCCTTGCATCATGACATGGCAGTGACCTTGTCGAAGACAAAGTGAAATTGGCTGACGTTTTATGCCCCCTCAGAAGTTGGCACCCTACATTGTGTAGCTGTGTGCGCCGCAGTGCAGAGGGCACGAACCAGCCAATTTCACTTTTATCTCAGAAGCACCATGCGCAAGTGAAATCGGCTATTTGACTCTCAGTAGCTGGTGTATTAGGCAACCTCCTATGTCACCTGTAGGGTTAAACAGCCTGGTTGGTAGTGAATATTCATCAGAACATGT
The DNA here is from genome assembly GCA_019775955.2 of Pollimyrus isidori. Classification (NCBI taxonomy): domain Eukaryota; kingdom Metazoa; phylum Chordata; class Actinopteri; order Osteoglossiformes; family Mormyridae; genus Pollimyrus; species Pollimyrus isidori. Next base: position 5,641,901 of record JABFDZ020000039.1, read on the forward strand.
CTAGGAGAAAAGCAGAACTGTGTGGATGCTCTGGTCTTCACATGAGGCGAGGGTGTTTTTATTACTTTTGTTGCTATGGTGAATAACGTAAGATGCAGGCAGTTGTGTCAAATATATATTTGATGACAAAAAGCCGACATGCCTCTAAGTATATGCTGTTCAGGATATTATTGGTCAACGATCCCCCCCACATCCATCACCACATGATTCATTTTATCCGAATGAAGTCCAAGCTCACTGTGCTCTCTTGTCACCTGCAGTTCTGGGAAACAAAAAAATAAGAAAGGTATTTTGATACCACATAAGAAATGACATGATAATTCTCTTTAAAACAACACAGAGTGACATTATATTGCTGGTGTCTCTATGCTGTGACAGCAATGGGCCATCGTCACATAGGCGCAATATCAAATATTTGAAATGTTTAATGTTGCAACTTATTTATTTTATAAACAGCCGTGTTAGCCTCTTGGCAACACAAACCAGTTTTGCTCATCTTCCAGCCAATCACGTTCTGCTGCTAGCAGACCATGTTTAGGACTTACCTCAGTGTTTACACCTATCAGTTCATTCCAGAGTGAGGCATCATAATCTTTATAGACTGTCATCTGATGGAACTTGCTTAGATGCCACTTGTTGGTTAAGGTGCCATCATTCCACCAATTACAGACATATCCAGCAGTTAAGGGAAGAAAGGCTGAAATACAACTCAAGAACTCTTTGTGCCATTAAGCAAATATTACAGAGGAAGTAAAACCATTACATCATAATATAAGCAAGGAGATCCCACTCTGTAATGCTGTGTTAACATGCTGGCTGTAGCCAGGAGTATCCTGTGCTATTTTGTTTTTACCTTGAGGATGCTCTCTTCTGGCCAGATACAGGGGTCAAGGACTTGCAGAGATTATTCAACTGTCTGCTGGGACAGTTTGTCCGGTAATTATTATGCTTGAAGTTATTCTCCGACCATGTGTCAAGTGTAAACAGGTAAAACACATTTGTGTGAGTCACCCGGACTGTCGAAACAAGGCGACATTGCAGGCACCAGTGTATTATGCCATTTTTTTTAACTTTCCTGCAATCATTCTTGCAGTTCGTTTTTCTTCTGTGTTGTCCTGGTCGCACATCCATTGCATTTCTTTTTCAGATCTTTTATCTTCCTGCAGCTTGGACAGGGTCGTAGCTCTTTAAAAACCTATTGTCCTCAGGCACAGATGCAGCACTTTCAAAATGTCCAATCACGTCTTTTGCCTAGATGGCCCTTCAGGACGGATAGCTCACTGTAGACCACTGAGCCCTCGTCATCTTCTTTGATGAACATTTGTTTCTCTGTGGATTTGCTGAACAGGTGGTCTTTTCGCGATCATTCTGTATAATTAGCCTTTGAAATCTGAGGAAGCTGCTCACAGATTGGCTGGCTGGACCACATGATAATCGGCCCTGATGGGACCGAGTGGTCTTTCCCAGCGTTTCACAGGAGGGATGAGCTGGGGAGACTGGTAGCTTGGTACACTTTCAGCTTAAAAGAATTACAGGTAAGCAAAGATGAAATTTATGTGTAGTGTCTGGTATGGCGTTTACTCTGTCCAGTAACATCACTGACCTTGGCGCATGTCCTGCCATTGTTAGAAAGACATCCATTTCGAAACAGCTTCTCCTCAGTAGCATTAGATGATGGGAGAGTTGGGGACCCTTGTCTAGTCAAAAGTCTATAAAAGTCTGTTTACAGGGTAGGGGCTTATCAGCCCCCTCCTGACAATTGTCTTTCAGTAAAATGACTTTGTGAATTGAGAAGAGTTGCAGCCGATGGTACTATATTTAACCTGCTTCCTCAGAAGGCATTGTTGGGCCATGATTAGTTGAACAATGCTAGCCAGCTGAGCGCTGACATTAAGTCTCAAATAGCTGGAGGACGATGGGGCAGCTGCTGAGAGCCTTCAGCCAGGGCCCTTGCTGTCTTTGGCATTAAATCTGCAGGCTGACTGACAGGAGTCCACCAAAAAAGCCAATCAGCACCCAAGCATTGCGCTCGCTTCAGAACTGCGTCTGATTACCGATTGTCTTTGTCTCTTAGGCAGAAAAGACCATAAGTGGATTATCTGTTCTGGGCTAAAGTAATTAAAGAGTAAGTAATGAAGAAAATTCAGACTTTGATCTTTCCAGTGACTGGTGTGTTTAATTAGCATTTTCCCTTCGATTTTGTGAGTGACGATATTTTTGATCATTTATTCATATGGCTATTCAGTTGTCCACATTATTGCCTTCACCTTTATAACTTAATGACTGAGCATCTTCACTAGGCCTGGGAGTAGCAAGTGATCTTGAATTCTATCTGTGTTTAGATCAGAATCATGATGGAGACAGAGGAGTATGAAGAAGAGTATGAGGAAGAATATGAGGAAGAGACTGAGGAGGAGGTTGTGGAGAAGGTAAGGCTCATGTTACTGCTGTAGCCGTAAAGTGACAGGTCTTACTGCCAGGCCTCATCTACATGCCATAACAGTAGAGTACTTGGGCAGAGCACTTGTGATCAATCTCCTGTTGATTACTTGTTTCTGGGTGCTTCTCTGAACTTAATCAAAGATCAGCAAATGGTGATATTCTTGGATGCCAGCAGTTTAATTGGAATCCTGGGATATACATGTCATATTAGGTAATCGCTTCATGGGCATTTGGTGAATTGATGCCAAAATACCATTAAGTGAAGTATGAAGAATGAGATGTAATCCATGGTTAATGCTAAATTACATTTTATGCTGTCTTTATATGTTAATGGTATAAAATATGCAGCAGAATAGCATTCATTATCTATAATGACATAATCTCCCTTTCTGTAACAGAATTAACAATGAGCTTATATACAGTTCAGAACAAGACCTCCTGCAGGACAACCACTTCAGCACAAGCTACACTGACAGCCTGTGTGCTGCAGCAACTCTGTTTTCTGCTCTAGACAATCAGACTTCCAGGAATAAGTACTTTGTACAATTGCACGGGCCATCAATGCCCTGAGGGATGGCAGCCATTTTGGCTACACCTGTTTTTAATACTTTCTATATACATACACGTACAACTGATGTGTTTGCAAAACACCTGGTCTGCCACTGGCTTCTGTTCCAGTATCGCTAATTGTTTTGATATTTCAGTTACCTGGTTTCATGCTCCAGGAATTCTACAAATTCTCATAACCATTTAAGATTCATATTGTCAATACATATAATTTTGGGTTTACTGTCAAAGCAACATCACGATAAAGCAAAGTTAACATCTTTTTTTTTTTACAAAGAGGCTTATTCGAGTTAGCACGGGTATTCAATGGAGGTCATCATAACCAGAGTTATATTCTCTCCCCACCCAATAGAACAATGACTATAGAAGATAATTCTCTGGATATAGATATGACGTTCTGTCCTCATTAGGGATACTGCTGAAATAATGCAGGTGATTACGGATGTTCTGGAATTTTCCAGTGAGGCAGAAAAAGATGCAAAACTTCAGTGTCTGTTCTCTGGGCAGTCTGACCTGGTGTTTATATGTGGAAGCTCTATATTTAAACGCCGTTTAACTATGCACTCCACCACCATGGTGACATGGGGAGGCAAGTGAGTGCTATAAATCACACTCTATTGTTACAAGGCAAGTGTCACCCTCCCAAAATGCAGTGGGGAGGAGAACAGCCTGCTGCCTTGGGGCCCCACAGGTGACTGTTGTCATGGAAACCAAGACCTGTTGGCATGACAGTTCATGGAGTGTTATGTTCTGATGAAGTTTGCTTACATTCATAGTTCTGCGTGTCCAGAAAAGAATGTGTTAACATTTTCATCCCATCTACAGACTTTTCTAAGTAAAAAGAATCTTTTCAAACTGATGGTTGTTTTCACAAAGGTCAAGCACAGTAGCAGAGCTCCTACTTTAGCGAATATCAAAGTGCACAAAATGGCTGCAGAATCTTTCAGACAGTCTCTGGGTAAAAATTGCACCTGTTCAGGGCCCTGGGGTAAAGATGGCACCTATCTGAGCGCAACCTCGTAGTGACAATCTCCGTTCCGCCCTGATTGGTTGCTGTATCACAGCCTCTGTGCTGTAACTCTCCTTGACCTCTCTCACTCTCTGTGGGGCGGCAATGGGTTTTGTCCAGTTTCCATTGTTGTTCCCACGTTCCCTTGTGGCGCAGGAGGCTTTTGCCTAGATTAGTGTCACCAAAAGGAGGATGACTGTTAGTAGAACTCGCCGAGTTAGAGGGCTGATTGTCACGGTCAAAACAGACACAGGGTATAGGTAGCATGAATCAGTCCATTACCCGAGTGGTTTTTGTGAAGAATTCTGAAAAAGTGTGGCTGAACAGCAAATGTCCAAAGATACACTGATGTTAGGGAATCATTGTATTTTAGATAATGCTTTTTTGGGACCCATTTGAATTCCCTTCTGGGGCACAGATTGCAGTGCGACTGAGGATAGACAGAGGCAGCCAAGGTTAAGGTTAGGGACATGGTTATGGTTGGGGTGAGCTCCACAGGTTGATGTCCCCCTCAGCGTGAGGATCTGTTTGTGCAGAGTTATGATTATGTTCTCAGTTAGATCATCCCTGCTGGGAGGAGCACTTCATTGTTCTGCGCCACAATAGAAAAAGCCACATTCATGCTATTCCTTTGTATCTCTGTCCTCCATCTACATGTTGAACAGTTTCTCCTATATTTGTAGCAAGTTGTGGAAAAAACGAAGGGGATCACGCAGAAAACAGCAGCCGTGGAGGTAAACACAGAGCACTCCTGTTGGGGGGGGCAGTGAGACTAATGCAAGGCTGCCCCCCCCTGCCAGAATAGGCCTGCATGCCGAGGGGTTATTTCACTGATCCTGGCTTTATATTCCTGGAAGCAGTAGGTGAAGTAAGCCCCACGTTACCCAGGAGCAGCTCTGCTCCTCCTGTAGAGCTTCTTGCGCGCTCTCCGTGCCAGTGATGGACGTGCTTGCAGTCTGACCCTGGACAGCCTCTAATCCTAACATGATGCTGCAGCTGTTAGCAGTCATTGCTAAACACTCTAGTCTTCCTCATCACTGACAGTTCCAGCTAGAGCTTTTCTTTACTTATACCAGAATGTTTATGACCAATTCAGAAATGCAATGAGCACTTTAGCAGGTACGTAAAATGGCGACTTGCCTCCTTGTCCTAAATTTTCGCAGTATGGCAAGTATGTAACCATGGTTGTAGCTGTATGTATTAATTCCTTTTTCATTTCCATTTTCATATTTGAATTCCGCTGACTTGAGTCAGACATTTTTATAGTGTTAATGTCTATTTTCTCTGTTTAAGTGCTGGGCATTCTGCATTTCTTATGTACGGTAGTTCATGAGAATGACTATTTTTATTTTTATTTCCTGTAATACAAGACTTATTAATAGGCTCATATTTCAGTAATGTTCTCATTACTGAAGCTGTGTGGTCGTCTGTCTCCTAGGACGTGTGAGTAACAGTGTATCTCTCTCCAACAGTCTGGAGCTCTTCCCATGCGAAGGGTGAAGAAGAAGGTGAAGGTGGACACCTCAAAGTTCATGACCCCCTATCTGGCCCACAGCCAGAAGATGTTGGATCTTTTCAGCCATGTGAGCCTGTGTTGTGGGAGCGTTTGCTGCTGACCGCATCCTTCGCCTGGCCTGGGGCAGAGTGTGTAGCTTAGGGAGTTAAGCCTCTACGCCTGGGATCAGATGGTGGCCAGTTTGAACCTTATCTTCTGAGCCTGTGATCAGATGGTGACTGGTTTGAGCCTTAGCCTCTGAACCTGAGATCAGATGGTGGCCAGTTTGAGCCTTAGCCTCTGAGCCTGTGATCAGATGGTGTCTGATTTGAGCCTTAGCCTCTGAGCCTGTGATTAGATAGTGGCTGGTTTGAGCCTTAGCCTCTGAGCCAGAGATCAGATGGTGCCAGTTTGAGCCTTAGCCTCTGACCCTGAGATCATATGGTGGCTGGGTTTGAGCCTTAGTCTCTGATTAGATAGTGGCTGGTTTGATCCTTAGCCTCTACGGAACAGCCATATGTCTATTGAGCCCTTTAGCAGGGCCCTTAGACTCACAAAATGCTTCAGGGTTATATAGGGTGTATATATATCTGAATGTGTAACTCAAAGTAGAACTGGATGGGATATGTGGGAGGTTTCCAATGTGCTTGTGCAAATAATCATCATTTCATTTCTCTTTGCCCACAGAATAAATATCGGCAGGCGTATGACCAGAGCAAAGGGCAGCCATACGCCGTGACGGGTGAAAACCTGGAGATGATGAGGATAAAGAAGGCCCAGCAGCAGCTCAGTGATGTACGCGGAACACGGGCTCCTTGCACTTCACTGGATAATGAGCAAGTCAATCAAAAAATGTATTATGACACGAGACATATAATGTCAACAAAATTACACGTGTGTCACAAAATGACAAAATTCACATGAAATTAGACAAACATAAAAAAAACCTGAAAATAAGTTCATAGATGATGGCTGTTTGTAGAAGATATTAATGTCTTCATGATAATCTTAATACTTAGCTCCCTGTGGGAAAACTCTCTTTTCACCAACCGCATCTTACTCTCCACGAGGCACCAACACATATAGCAAGCTTGGCAGCAATGAAGGGTCTTGCTCAAGAGCCAACAGCCATGGCTGTTCTGCTGAAGCCAGGCTCAAACCAGCCAGGCTCAAACCAGCCAGGCTCAAACCAGCGACCTTACGATCATAGGCGCATAGGCTTAGCCTTAGCTGCATCATGCCAAGCTTTACACATAGTTTTTATTTATCCTGCCAAGCTATACGCTGCTTTTCAAATGTACATATTCTACCTACCAGATTTCTGGAACTTTCTTTCACCAGCATCTTCAGCTGCTGTTATTTCACCGCAGGTGAAGTACCGCATGGAGGGTGTGAAGTCGCAGAGCATGAGCCATTACGACGGCACGGCCCGGGAGATCGCCCACGTTAAGCACGTCTCTGAGCTGCTGAATAAAGTAAGGCCCAATCCCGGTGATGTGCGAGGCTGCATCTGCATAGGCAGGTGCGCAAGGGGTAAAATTGCACCCCCTCCTGCTCACATGAAAATACTACTTGAACTTGTTAAATTGTGAGTTATATATGAAAATGTTGCTTGTGTTAACCATTAATTGTAATAATAAATTATTGAAAACATATTTATTTTTTTCCAAATGTATTTATCTGGGTGAATGACCGGTTGGGCTCTCTCACCTTGTACCTCGCCTGTGTGCATATGTACAGTGTAAATCACAATCTGTTCACAAGCTGGAAGGTTAATACTGGTGCTTAGAAAGCAAGAACCAAAGGGAGATTAAAAATGAGAGCTGGCTGTTTAACCTCTCTGGTTGGTTTTGATGTTTAATCTGCAATTGTTACCTAAAAGAAGATTAAGACTATGCCTGTACTTTACTCTTAGCTTAATCTAAGACCAATATCCAGGCTTTCACTCATTAAGGTTGACCTTCCAATTCCCCTTAAGATTTAGTCACCACCTGCTCAAGAAGACATTTGTGGCTGAAAACCTGTCCTTGCACCCTGTAATAGGAAGAATCCTTATATTTATTCTTACGGACCTTGCACAAAATCAGCAATAATTTTATTGGAAAATAAGTATGACATAGATAAGCCAGGATGGGATGGTTCACTGACTGCCTGCTCTCTCCATTCTAGGCTCTCTACAGGCAGAAATGGGATGAGACCAAGGACAAGTACCTGTTGCCCCCAGATGCTCCAGAGCTGGTGCAAGCAGTGAAGAACGCACAAAATTACAGCAAGGTATGATCTACCAGAGGACTGGCAGGGCAGCTAATGGCCAATGAATCCCCAGGTAATAAAGTACGTAAAAGAGGAGGCAGAAGAGTGATTATAGGTCATTAACACTGAGTATGAACAGCACATACAAGGTCAGGTAAGTCCTTGAGGAATCTGTGCCTGCCTCTCACCTGTTTTTCTTCTCATGCTATCAGAAATTGTACACAGAGGCCTGGGATGAGGACAAGACCATGTACTTCCCCTACAGTGACAGCCCCGAGCTCCGCAGGGTGGCCAAAGCCCAAGAAGTCCTCAGTGATGTGAGTTCCACCTCCCTCTGCTTCTAAGAAGGAAAGCCTGATGAAAAGCCACACAGACATCACGGTTACATCAGTGCTCAGTGTGGAGGACCAAAGCTGAGTCTCTCCACTAAGCCTGCACTTGTTTACGTTTGTGTTGAGTCATGTACCATCTGGAGTGTATTTCCAGTGAAATTAGTCACCTGAATCCACTTTCAGACTCTACAGCTTTCCGTTTCATAAGACAATTAAAATCAAGCGCGCAACGTAAGCAAAGGTGATCATCAGCCATTTAGCTCGTTTAATTGAGACCGTTGGACTGAGATCGCAGATTTTAAAGCCTGCTGACAGAAACTTGAGGCATTGACATTCATCTGCAGCAATGACACCTGTCCGTCGCCTGGCAGCCTGACCGGTGCCCAGATTTCTCACCTCTGTGTTGTACTATGCAGGTCCAGTACAAGAAGAGCCATGATGAACAGCTGGCCAAGTTCACCTCCCTAGCGAACCCCCCTGAGGTCGATCTGGCCAAGAAGGTGTTTGCACAGCGCAGTGATGTGAGTGTTCCACCATCTTCCTGTCTGTCAACATGTGACAACCACTTGCACCAAAACACCTAGCACAACACTCATACTCCACACTAATGGCTCAAGAACGACCCAGAAATATGCAATATAACTGAATATCTTCAAACTGCTTATCCATGCAAGGGGAGGTGGAGGAAAACATCTCTTAGTTTTCTGATAGAGTTTGAAATGGGAAATTTGACCAGCAAAAGAGGGGTTGAAAAACAGAACGACTAACAGCAATACAGAATTCTTTTGTTTTCATGAATTCCTGCAAGCATTCCAGCAGGTGCCAGATTTATATTTGTTCAGATTTTCCTTGCAGTAAAATATGATCAGAGAGAAGC
>JABFDZ020000039.1:5652021-5662519 GCA_019775955.2 Pollimyrus isidori
GTAAGAAGCAATAAAACTGTAAGAAACAACCTGAAGAAACAATAATAATAACAACATTATTATTATTATTATTAATAATAATAATAATAATAATAATAATAATGATAATAATATAGGGCACCCTGCATACCTCTTATAGTAAGCTTGGATTATCTTACTCTAGCCAAACCTGATGTGTGAACCTTAACTATGATTCAGGTGAACTCTTGCTAGCATTCTGCCGCTTGTCCTCATGCGTTACCATAACCAGACGTCTAAATGTACATGCAACAGACTGCCAGACAGCAAGGCTGTCTACTTATTTGAAACACTGGCTGACTTTTTAATCCGTTTATCCCCTGGATCTCATCAGAGAAAGTACACAGCTGACTATGAAGATGCCAAAGACCGGATTTATTTCATGCAAACCCAGACCCCTGAGTATGACTTCCAGAAGAAGGCGGGGCAGACGGCCAGCGCGGTGGGTCCTCCGCTTCTTTGGCTTGGGCCAGACTTTCTCTTGCGGAGATGTGACTCCCATAATTTGGAGGAGATTTTCCACTGGCCTTCTAATGCCAATTGTTTGGATGTGTGATTGACAAGCTGGAGATGTGGGATAGTTAACTTGGCAACATTTCCACCTTAATTCAGCAACTAAAATTATTGAAGATGGTATTGGTGGGGAAGTTTCAACTTAATAAATTTCTACATACATGCTAGTTTAGTAAATGATGTGAATAATATAAATTCTGTCACACATCAATGGTAAACCTAATAGAGCGTGAAGCAATGAATTAGAAGTAAAAAATAATCATATAGTTAGCATGTAGCGGGACCTTCCCACAAGTCATTGCCTATTAATACTGAATATTTACTCTTTCCCCCCATGGGCTCTGTGATGCTTACAGATGGTTACATTGTAGGCACGATCTTCTTCCCTTCATTCCCTCCTTCCAGGTCAAGTACAAGAAGGAATATGAGAAGACAAAGTCAACATCCAGTTACAACACCCTCCCAGCGACCAACAACCCCGTGCTGAGGCAGCAGAGATACGCCGGAACCATCCTGAGTGACGTGTGTGCCCGTTTCTGAGTGCTGTCTCCACCACACTCCTGTATCACTGCACGTCAGCAATGGGACTGGGCTCTTCGGTAGTGCGAGTAATCGATGACTGTACATATTTCTCTCTGTATAGAAAGTGTACAAGGCTGACTATGAGAAAGCAAGGGGCTTTAGCATCAACTACTGCGACACTCCCAAGTTCAAGATGGACAACATCATGAAGAAGTTCAGCGATGTAAGCTTATGTGTACAGAGCTGAAATCAGCATGTAATAGGGAGCCCATGGTTAGTAATGTGGCACGTAAGCAACCTTTCCCTCTTGCAGGCACATTATAAAGACAAATATGAAAACGAAGTCAAGGGACATTATGTCGGCAGCTACGAGGACATGAATATGCTGCACTGCCAGAGAGTGGAGGAGATGAAGAGAGATGTGAGTGGAGTGACAGTGACACTCATGATGATGATGATGATGATGCTGTTCCGTTGTTCAACATTGTGCTCTCTTCTTCGTTCAGAAAAATTACAAAGCTGACTATGAAGATACCAAGAACAGGTGCTTCTACCTGCAGACAATGACCCCTGAATATGAAGCTGTGAAGAAGCTTCAGCAGTGCAGTAATGTGAGGCCTGCCTTCCTATAAAGCTCTCCACAGGCCCCCCTGGGGTCTACAAACAGCTGTCACCTTGTGTGAACATCTAAGTAGCCATCAATAACTAATGGGTTTACTTTTGCAAGGTTTAACGCAATTTTACATGGATGGCTTTGTTTATTTGCCTTTATTTGATTTAATTAAACTCCTTTTCATTTTTATGCTCGGGGTAACAAGTTGGATGAAATATGCTGGCCTCTTTTTCTTCTTTTTGTAGAAAGTATACAAGCAGCATCCTGACAGGGTGAAGTTTACTCAAGTGACGGACTCCCCTGTGCAAGTGCAGGCCGCCATAAACGCCAAGCAGCTCAGTGATGTGCGTGTCCAGGAGGGTCGCACTGCGAGTCTCTGAAAAAGGGCTTTTTAGAGTCACACGCTTCTCAATGTGCTCTTGTGGTCACCATGGAAACTATAGCTAAAATTGAAATCACTGGGATATTATTAGAGGCATGAGGTCTGTTTTCTAAAAATAATCTCATGGGAAGAGAACACATTAGGTGGACCTCTTAAAGAAGATGTAAACACAGTCGTTGGCGCCATCTAGTGGTGTGTGTCTGAAATTTTTGAAGCACAATTGAATGGAAGCGTACATGAGTTTTTAAGGGATCGTACTTGAATTTTGTGCTTATCCCTGTTTGTGTGTTTGTCTTCAGCTCCATTACAAGGAAAAGTATGAAAAGGAGAAGTTCAAATGTTATGTGCCCCCCGATTATCCCTTCTTCATCCAGTCCAGAGTCAATGCCTACAACCTTAGTGATGTGAGTACCTGCTCCCTGCCCTTACAACCGATTTCCACACAAAGATGGCCTGCTTATGCACATCTGTTTATCATTTTGATTTTTTTTTCTAGAATTGTTACAAGTATGACTGGGAGAAAATCAAAGCGAAGAAGTTTGAGATGAAGAGCGACGCTCTTCCTATCCTGGCGGCTCGAGCTCACACCAACATCATCAGCGACGTGAGGAATTCATACACGTTTCGTTTTACTCTCGTGTTTTACAATGTGTGCTTTATGCTTTGCTTCTCAGAAACATAAGGAACAATGCCATTGTTGTGCTATAATTACAGGTTAAATACAAGAAACAGCACGAGAAGGACAAAGGCCAGATGATTGGAGCCCTAAGCATTGAAGACGATCCCAAGATTTTGCATTCTGTTCATGTTGCTAAAATCCAGAGTGATGTGAGTATTCAGTGTGAAAATAAAAGTAATAATAATAACATAACAGAAAGATTACTGATAAATTAATTGCCTGCTGGAATGGTTTCTTCCAACGAAGCCAAAGTTTTGAAACATTTTTTGCAGCGTGAGTACAAAAAGAACTATGAGAAGACAAAGACCAAATACCACACTCCTCTGGACATGATGGCCATCTCCCAGGCTAAGAAGTCCCAGGCCGTCGTTAGCAATACTGGCTACAAGAACCTGATTCACAAGTACTTCCTTCCCAGTGACAGCATGGCCCTGGACCTGGCAAAGAGGGCAAACACCATTCAGAGTGATGTATGGGACCACAGGCGCTCGGAGTGACTATCAGACACATCTTATTGTTAGCATGTTAGCAGGGGAGCTGTATGTTACTGTGCTTTTAACATTCAGACTTGATGAGCACCCAGTCACATGACTATAGCACAGAGGTAACCTTTCTGTATCGGTGTGGCTTTTGATATGACTGCATAAAGTTGTTTTGAGCTGTATGGATGGGCCAGGTTTTCCAACCATTTATAACTTTATGGACAGTCCGCATTATACTCACCCTGTCCGTAAATCTGTAAATAAAATCGACTGTCCATATTTACGCCCGCCCCCCATAGGTTTGTCACAAAAAAGAAGCATTTTATTTATCAGTGAAATCACATAATTAAGGTAGGCAACCCACAGGCTGGCCCAAAGCACAAGAACCCATACGATAAGCATTACTTCCATTCAGGAGCCAAGTGTATTGATACGTGGATTCAGTGCTTTTAAAAGTCCTCAAAAGCAAAATTGTCACTTTACAATTTCTCCTTCAGCTTGAGCTGGACATATTTCATAGTGTGTTGCCTTTCTTGGTACAGAATGACTACAAGTCCGAGTACAACTGCTACACCAAAGGTACTCCCTGGGTCCCGTTTGGCTCGATGGATGTGGAGAAAGCCATGAAGGCCGGGCAGATTTTAAACGAGGTGCGTAAGACTCTGTCTCTGATGTGCTGTTTGTGACATGAACATGGCAGACATTGGATAACATGTCTCTGATTTTTTAGAAAAAATACCGACAGGCTCCTGACAGTATTCCATTTACTGCCATCGATGACCATCCCACCATGGTGCAAGCCAAACTCAGCCAAATCCAGAGAAGCGACGTAAGTGACGTGAACATTCAGAGGGACGGTACATAAACTATTTTTTATCACTTTTTGAGTAGATGTTAAGTAGCTGCTAGGTAGCTGTGATGTCTCACCCTTTTGCTTTGCCATGAACACAGTGGAAAAGCTTAATGTTAAGTATCGTGTGGAACTGTAGTAGGATTTTGGTTAATTGGTTTAAGATGACGGGTATTTTTTTCATTTTAGCTGAACTATAAGAAAGGCCTAAATGATGTCATGAGGAAGTACTGCCTGCCCCCAGATGTACCAGCATTCATTCAGGCCAAATGCAACGCATTCAATCTAAGCAATGTAGGTAACCATGGAGACTTGCATGTACTGTAGTTGTCTGGTGTGAACGCATGGGATTATGTATCTTTACATTTAAATCTTTTTACATTTAGAAATATTACAAGATGAGCTTTGAAGACCTCATTGCAAAGGGATATGATCTCAAGACTGATGCGATTCCCATCCTTGCCGCTAAGGCAGCACGAAACGCAGCCAGTAATGTAAGTATTCGGTTCAGTCTCAGCTGCTGCCCTGACCACCTCCAAAAGCACACATTGCTCCGGGGGGAGGCAGACCCCGCTTGGCCTGCAATCTGCACTCGTCTTGCTTGTCCCTTTTGTCTAAATTCTAATCATTCACAATTACAGTCTGACACCCAAACCATTTTAAATGGTTTCCAGTCATTTCTATAATGTATATCAACTGAAGCAGGCAAGGTCGACATTCTCAGCTGTGCTTTTGCATTTCCCTGCAGTATCAGTACAAAAAAGAACACGAGAAGGATAAAGGTCACCACGTCGGCTTCCGTAGCCTTGATGATGACCCCCTGTTGGTGCACTACATGAACGTTGCCAAAATGCAGAGTCCCAGGGAGTATACTAAGGACTACCACAAGGTGAAGCTGAAGTATCACACTCCAGTGGAGATGTTAAGCATTATGCAGGCCAAGCAGGCCTCGGCCGTAACCACCAACATCGGCTACAAGCGGCTACAGCACCGCTACACCCTTCTTCCTGACGCCATGAACCTGGAGCTGGCTCGAGCTCTGAATGCCACCGTCAGCGATGTAAGTCACAATGAGTCGACACCAGGGCTTAAAACCAGGTCCACATACTTGGTGTAAAGTCATTCTCATGCTTCCGTTCCTGCTGTTCCCAATAGAATAACTACAAGTCCGACTACGAGAATTCTGTGAAAGGAGCCGGCTGGGTGCCTATAGGTTCTCTAGATGTGGAAAAAGCAAAGATGGCGGGAAAAGCTTTGGATGAAAAGAATTATCGGCAGCACCCTGACACCATCAAGTTCACCAGCATCTGTGATTCTCCCGTGATGGTTCAGGCCAAGCTCAATGCCCAGCAACTAAGTGATGTGAGTCCCTGGACAATGCCTCCGTTCCGTCTTAGCTTCCCCTGCCTAGAATAGGCCTCCTGTCTTCTTTATACCAGAGAAGAATAACAGAATAACATTAACAAGCCTGAAAATTATCACCATGGACCATTTCATGTTTGGTTTGAAGAAGGAGATAAGAAGAAGCAGACATTCGGTGTTTTCTGAAAATCATTAGGTGTTTGTTCTTCCAGAGAGTATACAAGGCTAGTGGTGAGAAATACCTGCATACATACCACCTTCCTGTTGATTCTCCAGAACTTTTGCAGGCGAAATACAATGCAGTCAACATTAGCACGGTGAGTGAACAGTTTACCATATTACTGTTTTAGATAGTTAAATTAATGTTCATGCATTTAATGTTAAATAAAATCATACATGATGTTATATGATTCTTTTAAATTTGCAGAAAACTTGCATATCTTTTTGTTTTCTAGAACTTTTACAAGAATGCTTATAAACAAGACCTGGTAAAAGGACACCACATGAATGAAGATGCTATTCCAATTACTACTGCCAAAGCTTCAAGAAATATAGCCAGTGATGTATGTGTTGGACTACACTAATTTTGTTTTTTTGCTCCACTCAAGATTTATAATTAAAATAATGCATTCCCAACAAGCGGGAAATATAAAATAGATAGATGGTTAACGTATTGGCATGATTTTCTTTTAACAGTATAAATACAAGCAGGCTTATGAGAAAAGCAGAGGCCATCATTTGGGCTTCCGCAGTCTGCAGGACGACCCCCTGCTGGTGCACTACATGGAGGTGGCCAAGATGCAGAGCGACAGGAACTATAAGAAGGACTACCACAAGACCAAGCTGAAGTACAGCAGCCCTGTGGACATGCTAAGCATTGTGCAGGCCAAGCAGGCCTCTGCCGCCACCACCAACATCGGCTACAAAAAGCTGCAGCACCGCTACACCTTACTGGCAGATTCCATGGACCTGGAACTGGCTCGCAGCATGATGGGCATACAGAGTGATGTAAGGCCTTTGCACTTCATTCCTGTTTATGTACCTCTGTGGGCATAATTTACCTATCTAAAACATGGTTGTTGTCCTGAACCAGAATGCCTACAAGGCTGACTACAACAACATGTTGAGGGGTGCTGGCTGGGTCCCTATCGGCTCGTTAGATGTGGAGAAAGCCAAAGCAGCCGCCCATGCCCTGGACGAGAAGTTGTACCGCCAGCACCCCAGCATGTTCAGCTTCACCAGCCACGTGGACTCTATGAACATGGCGCTGGCCACGAGCAACACCAAGCAACTTAATGACGTGAGGACATATTTTGCTCAAGACAGCATATGTATAACTTACAAAACATGCTTGTCTCAGGGGACTTTCTGACTGACCTGTCGTTATGATCACAAGGCTACAGATACAACAGGTAGCATAGCTAGCATTATAGATCACTTGAAGGCCATCAGCTAACTGGAATGGTCCATTCAGTATTCAGGCAGGGGTGATCGCTGGTTCCATGGGGCCATGACCGTTACACATTCATATTTCTACTTGGTTTAAACTGGAAGTTTCATGCCTAATATATATGTCTCAGTGATATTATCTTAGTACAAATCATTTTCTGAATTGTCAGTATTTTACAGCATTCTCCATTTAATGATTTTTTTAGTTGTTTTTACATATTACATAATTTCATAGGAATAGGCTTTATTGAATGAGAACTAGATCACTTATAATTTGAAGGCTTTGAATATTTGTCTCAAGCTTACAAAGCACATGAAAATGAATTGATTAAATTATTGGTTTAGATTGAAATAACAACAAAAACACTTCAAATTACTAGAATGCACACATGTAGACTGTTCTGTTATACTGTTTGTTTAGACAAAGTACATTGCAAAGCAAATTCCAGAAAGAATAAAATCATTTAAGCATATGAGAGGTATATGACGTAGCTGAATTGCACTTGCTTTTTATTGTTTTTTTTGCTCTTCTCACCGCAGGTGGCATATAGAGCATCCGGGGAGAAGTTTAAACACACATATAACCTACCTGTGGACAGCCCAGAGTTCATTCAGGCCAAGTACAATGCAGTGAACCTGAGTGAGGTGAGTAAGTTACTGAAGAACATTGTGAAGAGTTCCTTGCCCGCTTAAAGGTCACAGGTCCACAGTTCCATAGTCAGTGCACTGGAAAACACTCTCACTGGTACCTGCAGGTTCATTACAAACAGAAATGGATTGAGGACATCGCTAAAGGATATGACATGAAGACGGATGCAATTCCCTTTGTGTCGGCTAAGATGGGAAGACACATCATCAGTAACGTAAGTAATAAACTGCATAATGAGTTTCATGTGATGTCCTTTCGCAGTGGTATGAAGGCAATGTCGTTTCCAATTAATTCCTATACATATGTATATGCAGATATATTTTCGCTAGGAATGAACATTTGGCAATTTTTTGTTTTGTAAAACCTGTACATATAAGGTATAGTATAGATATTAAACACAACTTTATGTGTCACTACAGTACCAGTACAAGAAAGATTATGAGAAAAGCAGAGGCCATCATTTGGGCTTCCGCAGTCTGCAGGACGACCCCCTGCTAGTGCACTACATGGAGTTGGCCAAGATGCAGAGCGACAGGAACTACAAGAAGGACTACCACAAGACCAAGCTGAAGTACAGCAGCCCTGTGGACATGCTAAGCGTTGTGCAGGCCAAGCAGGCCTCAGCTGCCACCACCAACATCGGCTACAAAAAGCTGCAGCACCGTTACACCTTACTGGCAGATTCCATGGACCTGGAACTGGCTCGCAGCACGAACAGCATTGTCAGCAATGTAAGTGAAAAGCTAAGCGTAGCTCTGGGGGTTAAGCCTGTGTGCATGTGATCAGAAGGATGCCAATTGACAGAGTGATGTCACCGTTGGGCCCTTGAGCAAGGCTCTTAACCCCAATTTCTCCAGGGACTGGCTGACCCCGCTCTCTAATCCTTGCATGTTGTTTTGGACAGAACTGTCTGGTAAATAAATAAATGCCATCTCATGCAATATCATGGGAATTTCCTTTGGATTTAGCAGTTACTTTAATGTCAATGAAATTTCATTGATGCACTATGTTTAATGTCAAAACATTAATGGAAAATGCGAGTCAAATAATTTAAACACTATCTGCACCGAATCAGAGCTGTCATGATTGCTCTATTAAGCTTAATCACTCGATTATTAAAAAGCATCGATTAATTTTTTCCTTCTCAGTTATACTATTATATGAGGGAAGGAAGACAAAGCAGAGCGGATGAGGAAAATAAAGAGTGAAAGCTTAAGTGGTGTGGAAGCACTTTACATTAAAAGTGAAGGAAAATGCAGTTGTTTGTCAGCATTTCAAAGGGAAACTACAAGGCAAATACATCTTAAAAGAATACGTTCAGGTTTGACATTCACCCAGTAATGCAAGGTTAGCCATAGATGTGTCATTTATCCACTTGTAATACCTTAGCCTGTCTTTTTCATCACTTTCAGGTATTTTTGCTTCATTTACTTTCTGTATGTCAAAATAATTGCAGCTAAAAGGAAGGTCAGCCCTTTGGTTTAATGTACCATCTCATATAATATGGTTGGGCTGAACCATATCGGAAGAAAACACACATTGCGATATTTTAAGTTTTTGCAATATTTATGAGTTGAAATCAACTATATAAGCCCTTATTAAAAACCAAAAGAGTTTGTCAGATAAGTTGGTGGTGTTGCTATGAATTGTGCCAACTGATACAAATTACCTCATTTTTCTCAATATAATCTCTATGGAACACAAAATATTTCCATACTGCGGAAAATGGATGCCTTTCTGTGACCAGTTTCAGTTTGCTTTACTCCTCTTTACTCATTTTTAAATTTCTTACAAACATGCTACACAATCTGTGGATGGTTGCGAACTCTTACACACCTGGCATGATACTCACGCTTTCCGACTGTCATGATCACACAAGAAATCTTACAACAAATCTGTATTATTCAGTAGTAAACTTATAATTAGCTACATCAAAAGCATTGGGCCAGTTTGCAAACCCTACAGATTATCTAAAACATAATAAATCTCCAACATATACGTAAATGTGTTTGAAGACTAGTCTCGAATTGAAAATCTCACTCCAGCCAGCTGACTAAAGTTAGTGACCCTTGTCTATGAGTCTGTGTGTCCACTAGTAAGGACAAGAATGATTAAGATTGTCTGGGAGAGTGGATTCAGAGCTCATGCAAAAGCAGCAGCAGTAAACTTTAGACTAATTATAAAAGATATGCTAGATAACATTGAAAACCATTTGCAACATTGCAAAGCGCATGCTAACCTTTGTTTCACATGACAATAAAAATGTTTTAAAAAATGTGACTTATTAATGTTTTGAATCCAGCAGACTAACATTGTCCTTTCAATGTGACAATTGCATGGTCATGACATGTCATGTTGATATTAATGTTGCACATCCTGCAAGCCTAATATTGAGGGTGACACAGTGGCACAGTGGGTAGCGCTGTCATTGCACGCCACCAGTGTGTGTGTTCAGCCTGTGTGTGCATGATTTTTTTAGCAGATCCTCCTCCAGCTTCCATACATTGTCCAAAAACATGCAAATGAAGTGAACTGGAGTACCTAAATTGACCGTTTGTGTGTGCACCCTGTAATGGTTGGCTGGTTCCTGACTGATGCCAGTTGTAATATGTATATATTACCTGGTTAATCATTAGAGTAATTGGTAGATTACACGATCATAATAATTTATAGTGACAGCCTTACATCAAATTAAGATTCCACGGATAAAGTATTCATTTCAAAATTTCAGATGTGAATCCATGAGATGCGCACACACACACAAACACACACACGCGCACACACACACACACACACACACACTTACACACAGCACGGTTGATTCTGATACATATCTTTGCATACTAATTATTTCTTTTCTCTCTTCAATCTCCATCAGTGCATCTATAAGAATGACTACAAAAATTTTGTAAAAGGAACTGGGTGGGTTCCCATAGGATCTCTGGCAGTAGAAACTGCCAGGGTTGGCACTGAGATCCA
>JABFDZ020000039.1:5683636-5710061 GCA_019775955.2 Pollimyrus isidori
TACAGAACTCGCCTGCACAACTGGACCTGCCTGCCAGACTCCAATGATGTCGTTCAAGCCAGGAAGGCCTATGATCTGCAGAGTGATGTGAGTATACTCGACGAAGATACTCAGTAGAGTTTGCTGAATTTCTGCATACTCATGGCAGTATGCAGTGATGAAGCACTGACGTAGTGTATTTACTGTAATTAGGCAGTTTACAAGTCTGACCTGGAGTGGTTAAAGGGCATTGGCTGGATGCCAAATGAATCGTTTGAAGTGAAGAAAGCAAAAAATGCCCAGAAGATCCTGACAGATGTAAGTATGAATTTATACACTACATATGAATTTATAATGTCCACTATAAATGTTGTTAAAATCCTGTGTGTTAACTCTTCGGCTGTTTCTTTTGTCTGTGTAGAGAGGGTACCGCACCAAAGTGGATGAACTTAAGTACACAACTGCTTTAGACAGAGTAGATTTTGTTGCATCCAGAAATGCAGCAGAAATCCTGAATGAGGTAAGGAAATCGAGCCAAAAAAACGGCATTAGGCCTTCAGCTTTAAGTGGCCCTTTAAGAGGACAACGGTGATTTTAACAGTGGATAAACTGTGTAGCTATAACACCACTACAGAATTATATGATTCTATATATTTGTCCACTATAGATTTGTGTAACATGTTACTGTATATTCTTTCTAGGCAAAATATCGTGAAGCTTGGCACAATGACAAGACTAAGTACACGATGCTGGACACACCGCAGTTTGCAGCGGCTAGGGAGGCTGCCAGGAACATTAACCAGGTAGTGAGGTGGAGGGAGAGCAGCACTCAGTCCCCTCTCACGTTGCTCAGGGCTTAACTGCTGTTTCCCTTTATGCTTGATAGCAACTGTACATCCAGGAGTGGGAGAAGACAAAAGCAACGAGTTACAACATGTCGAGCGATGCTCTGATGCTCAGGCATAGCATTCAGATCAGGAACATGCAGAGCGATGTAAGCGCCAAGAGGTTCTGGTTAAACTGTGCCATGACTGATAAATGGGCTGTTTTGAGTTTATGTTTACAGTGTAGAATAAATTTTACTGTGTGCTTTGCAGCATAAATACAAAGAAAATTACCGCAAGCAAATCGGGCATCATGCCGGAGCCCTCTGCGTTCACGATGACCCCCTGCTTAAGATGGCTTTGAATGCAGTCAGAATTGCCAGTGATGTTCTATACAAGAAGGGCTTCCATGAGACCAAGACCAAATACACCCTTCCTGCAGATATGATTGCAGTTGAGCTGGCTAAGAAGAACCAGTTGCAAGTCAACGATAAAATTTACAGAACTCACTTGCACAACTGGACCTGCCTGCCAGATTCAAATGATGTCATCCAGGCTCGGAAAGCATATGACCTACAGAGTGATGTAAGAAATAAATAGGAATATTAAGGCAGTTACCCTCACTTAAGCTCTGAGTCACACAACTTGTGAATTATTGAACAATGTTTTTTTTCAGTAGCAGACCATCATCAGTTCTGTCAATTTCTTCTATCTATAGTATGTCTACAAGGCCGACTTAGAGTGGCTCCGTGGTTGTGGTTGGGTGGCATTGGATTCGGTGGATCACGTGAAAGTCAGGAAGGCACAGAATACACTGAACGACGTAAGTTCTGCACTCAGCCTTCAAGGCATCTCAGTGCCACTGTTCTTGTTGTATAGAGCCGGTTTCGGTGGACCTCAGAACTGTGGCATGGAAAGGTGGTTTATTCAGTCTGTAGAGGGCCATTGTATGGATGTGAACTAGATGGCCTCCAGGAAAATAGCCAAGCCTTATGATTGTAAAAGTTGCAAAACCCTAGCAAGCATGCTTATTGATACCTGTGCTGTTTCAACAGAGGTTTTACAAGAGGGACGCCAGAGACAACTTCAGCAGATACACGCATGTTGTGGATCGCCCAGAGATTATTTTGGCCAAAGTCAACGCCTTCCACCTCAGCGATGTAAGTGTACCCACAGAACTGTGCAAGTATAGTCAGATAGCAACAAAAACACTTTGAAGTAAACATGTCTAATATATATATCATTTTTTCAGTCCTTTAAATATTTAGTGAGGCTTTTTTATTTATATGTTTAGGTTAAATATAAAGAGACTTTCAACTTGGAGAAAGGCAAGTACATTGGCTCAATGGACACCCCACAGCTGGCCCACTGCAGAGAGGTGTCCAAGCTCAACAGTGAGGTAATGTACCAAATTGAGAGGTCATGGACCTGCCTTTGGCTTTCATTTTGGATGACTTACTTATTTTTATGGTTGCATTTCAGAAACTGTACAAGTTGAACTGGGACAACGGCAAAGCCATCGGATATCAACTGGACCACTTGTACATTCCTTTAGTAGCGGCAAAGCAGAGTCGAGATGTCATTAGTGAGGTATCTTACCCATCACTTCACAGTATGATGTTCAACAAGTATAAGTGATCGATAACAATAATTTTCAAAGGGTTATGAGGATTTGTGTCTTCGTATACACAATAAAGTAATTCTTCCATCCATCCATTTTCTAACCCGCTTATCCTACTGGGTCACGGGGGGTCCAGAGCCTATCCCAGAAGCAACAGGCATGAGGCAGGGAATAACCCTGGATGGGGGGCCAGCCCATCACAGGGCACATTCACACACACGGGCAATTTAGGAACTCCAATCAGCCTCAGTCTTTGGGCTATGGGGGGAAACCAGAGTACCTGGAGTAAACCCCACGATGACACAGGGAGAACATGCAACTCTACACACATGTAACCCAGGCGGAGACTCGAAGCCACGTCCTCAGAGGTGTGAGGCAACAGTGCTAACTGCTGTGCCACCATGCCACCCCATAAAGTAATTCTTTTGCGATAAAAAGCCATAAATATCAATGTTAATACGGTACAATCCTATTATAACGGACTTTAAGGGATCTGGCAAAACAGTCTGTTGTATCCAAAGTTCGTTATATCCACAGTTGCTGTATGCCCAGAATACAACTATAGGACACCTTTTACTCATGCCAAACCCCAACTGACACACATGTGGTTTAGATTATTATATTTTACATGTAGTAATCCAACGAAGCATGCATGGCCTATGGTTATACATGTACGGTACAGTAGTAACCTTGACCTCATTGCTTACTGCATCCCTCCAACTGCGAGCATTGTCGACGCGTGCGTGGTGATGGATAGCCACACAGACCAATCAGTGTTGCCTGCTGCTACGGCATGCCTATTTATAAAGCGTGACTATTAATAGTCGCGACTACATATCTGCATTGGATATCACAGGCATGTCATGTGTCTTGTAGGCAGAGCCTGCATGTCCGTTATAGCAGAACAAAACTACAGCTAAAAGTAACCCTGGGGACCAAATTTTTTGTCCGTTATAAGCCAAATTTCGTTAAATGCGAGTCCGCTATATCCAATGCTTTTTCTGTATGTTTATAAAGGCGCATGGCCTGGGCCAGCGGACCCCGTCCGTTGTAGACGATATACCGTTATAAGTGAGTCCACTATAACAGGATTATACTGTTTATATAAATATATATAGTTCTTTATATATATACGTATATATACACCCACATACAATTTTAATATATATATACTGTATATATAGAAATATATAATATTTGTCTGGAATTTATTGTCTCATGTTTTCTGACTAATCTTTTAGGCAAAATACAAGGAGGCCCATGAGAATGCAAAGGGACACTATTTAGCAGGGACCACTGTAGACTTCCCACAGGTGGTCCATGCCGCTGGGATTGAGAAAATGAAGAGCATGGTAAGTCCTCACTGGAAACCAAGATGTGTATCAGCTTGGTTCTGTCCTGTAAACAAATGGGTTTCAATCGCTCCTGCTGCATTGACACACTTGCTTGAGACTCCAGGTGAAAATAACAATAACATCCACCCAAATCTCATAACAAAACATTTTTCCCGACTGAATGAATTTTTCTCAGGCTGCCATATGTGCTGTTAATTTTTTAATTACATGTATTACAAAAATGCTGTACAGGATGAAATCTATAAAGAATCACATAGATAAAACCATGTATTGTTCTTTCATAAAAAATGCTGAAATATATAACTTTTGTATATTTGAATAGATTATATACACAACTCTTACCTCTGAATCGTGTTTCTGGTGTTAAACACACCTTTCTGCACTACATCCTCAGCAGTAACACAAGTTGGGCACAGGTGCCAAAGTCCTCTTATTATAAATGATTTTGCTCGTGTTTTTCTGTAAAATAGCTGCAGGACAATGACAAAGTAGGTCAGAGGTTATCCTGCACTACACGAAAACCATAATGGGGAAATTCACACGCATGAAAAATACAAGTATAAAACAGAGCAGAACATGGCATACAACAAAATTCCACACGTCCCAGATAACCAACATGATCAACAACATTAGTAAAGAACACTTGTCCACATAAAAATAAACCGATAATGCACGCTGGGGCACTAATTGTGATAAGTACTGAATCTGTTAGTACAACCGCACCAAATAATCATTAGTATTACAGTATGAAGCGTTTAAGAAACTCTGTGTATGTAGTATGAAGAATCATACAGGGTTGGTAGGAATAGATACTTTTATTGAAGCTCAAGTTGCAGGCGATGGAGGTTTACAGAATGTCGGTGGTAACTGCATGCAGTGTTGTCTTGGTGTCTGTTGCCCCCTTTGGACCTTATTCTCCAATTATTTCCAGTTTAAATCTCAAAATTTTTCTTACTTTATTCTAAAAATCTATTGCGTAATATTTTTTATCAATGCCCTAAAACATCAGCAGTTTTAAAAATAGAAAGTCTATTTATAACTCAACCTGACTAGTACACAAATATTAATGAAGACAAAATGATGAATAGCTTGCTTTGTATGCTTAAATTTTGTCTAACTGAACTGCCCGCAATTTACCGCTCAGTAAAATGCTTTGTTTGACTCGTAACTGTGGGTCCATCAGCCCACAAATCATTGGTGCGCATGCTATGAACAAGAATTCTGCAGATGCCCATGCTTCTGCATCTAATTGTAAGTGACCCTTGTGTGACTGCAGAGAGATTACCGGAAGGGCTATGAGCAGACCAAGACCAAGCTGCACATCCCCTTCGACATGCTGAGTCACATCGTCGCCAAACGCTGCCAGGACATTCTGAGTGACATCCAGTACCGGAGCTACTTGCACCAGTGGATCTGCCTCCCAGAGCAAAATGACGTCCTTCAAGCACGAAAGGCCAATGAAATCCTGAGTGATGTGTGTCACTTTTCTTTATTCATGCTGAAGCTCAACATGTCTCAATGTGTCTCTACTTTTTGTCAAGGAACTGTTCTCTCATTGCTGACAACCCTTTAATTTTACCCTCTAATTTTGCTGAGCGAGTTTCATGTCATTATCAAGTAATTTTCTGAAGTCCTTGTAAATAATGGGAATGTTTCATTTAGCTTTTTCGAAATATTTAAAAGGACACATCTTAATTATAAGCCGCAGACATTTTCCACTCACTTGTGCTTACGGGAGAGCAATACCAAAACAGTGTATCAGATATACATCTTACAACAACTGGCACAGTCTGAGGTGTTGCGGTTCTGCTCTTTTTAGGTGTTCTACAAAGAAGATCTAAACTGGATAAAGGGTGTCGGTTGCTATGTGTGGGATACACCTGAGATCCTCCGTGCCAAGAAGTCATATGAGATTCAAAGTGATGTGAGTCCATGTAAACATATGAACAATCAAGCCCCTGTAGATCCTAATCTAATGGTATATATATATCAGGAATGTATGACCAGCAACGGCAGAGAATAACCGTCATCATCCTACTAATTGTCCAGTGAAATTAGAGGTGTCTAAGTTACATAGGTTCTCTGTAAATCAAACACTGAAACATCTGGAAACATTGGAATTATGAGTGTATGCCATGTTTGGTGCTTCTGCTCTTTACTCTGCTCCCTTTCTCTATAGATCAAGTACAAAGCTGAGGGAAAGAAGGACCTGAATAACTTCTCCATGGTGACAGACACACCACACTATGTATCAGCTGTTCTGGGCCACACCTGGGCCAGTGAGGTGAGGCTTAATTAATGTGCCTTAGTCATCCCATATAGCCCATATGTGTAGCCAATGTAACCTGTTTAATTATCCTATATTGCCAATATGTGACATCAACATAGACTGTTTATCTTCTAGCTAAACTACAGAGAAGCTTACCACAAGGACAAGCATAATTACACTACTGTCCTAGATACCTTTGATTTTCCGAGGTATCAGTACCTGAAGCAAGCATACAGCAATGTGAGTTTCACTTTTTTTACTCAAACACCTTGTTTATCGCTTTATTCTCTGCTTCATAATGTAACATGTATTTTGTGTGTTCTCATGTAGAAATTATACACAGCTGCATGGGATTCCTTCAAGGCAAACAGTTATAAGTTGCCAGCAGATTCCCACACCTTTGCTCATGTGAAAAACCAGAAGGCCATTCAGAGTGATGTAAGTCACACTGAAAAGACTGGATGAGATACTGGACTTTCCTTCATATTGTAATGTCTACAGTATGGGTTATTATATAATTCTGATTTAAAATCAGTCAAAAGATGCTTTGAGCCAGACTTTGTGGTTTTTGCCCAGGTGAAGTACCATGAGGATTATGAGAGGTTCAAGTCCCTCTACAGTCTGCCCAAATCAGTAGAGGACGACCCTGTGATGGCTCGCTGTATCCACGCTGGGAAGCTTTGCCTGGATGTGAGTATACCGCCTTCTTGGTTCCTCTTGTGAGACTTTGTCATCACATTTTGAGATATGCATGGAGTAACCAAAGAGCACAGTGATGGGGATGTGATGATCTAAAGGCTTACTGCTTGTGTTTGGCAGCGCCTCTACAGACAAGGCTATGAGAAGAGCAAGGCCAGGGTACACTTGCCCCCTGACATGCATGAAGTCGTGGCTGCCCGACAGACCCAGAAACGAGTTAGTGAGGTCGGGTACCGCCATTACCTGCACCAGTGGATCTGCCTGCCAGACCTGCAGGTCTATGCCCATGCTCGCAAGGTCAATGAGCAGCTCAGTGATGTGAGTGCACCGTCCACACTCTCTCTGCTACAGTATCATCCTCTTGCTATTAATGCTCCAAGATATGAAATAGTATGCACTGGGTACAATTTAGGATAAACTCAGGATGCATTGTCTCTAAACATCTTTGCATCAAGAAAAATCCAGTTTATTAATATGTAACTATGCCTTTATTTTGAAATGTGATCGCCAGTTTGACCATTAATTTTATATTTAGGTTGGTTCCTCCTCTCTAAACTGTTTCTTAAGCACAATCTTAACTTCACTTCTCTACTACTGTCAGTTGCATGGCATCATATTATTTTGCATCACACTGTATTAAATGTGTTGAATGCACATCACAATAGAGGCAAATCACATCATATTACATTACTATTTACTTCATATGTACTTTTAACATATCAATAGCAAAGCATCGAGATGGGATGGAGACTGACATGCCTAATACATATATGTCTTATGACTATGTACTGTTGCTTTGAAACTCTCACTGTATGACGTCTTGACATGTCTTGCTGTCCTCTACTCAAGGTCTTCTACAAGGATGACCTGAACTGGCTAAAGGGCATTGGCTGCTTTGTCTGGGACACTCCTGAGATCCTGCGTTGTAAACGTGCTGACAAAATTCAGAGTGAGGTGAGCTGACCTAACTTACACATCTTCTGTCTGCAGATTTGTTTTCTGTATAAATGCTTATGTTGCAACCAATGCCAAGCAAGTGAACTTTGACCTTCCTGTGGTTCCTTTACAGAACCAATACAGAGCCGTAGGGGTGGAGAATTTAAAAAATTACTCTGTAGTGCTGGAAACTCCAACTTATGAAGCCTGCAAAAAGAGTGCTGTAAACCTGAGTGATGTGAGTAAAAACAAGGGTCTCTTGTGGTAAAAAAAAACACGACTAAAAAGACGCTTCCTTTAAAGTAGCTGCCATTTCCATTAAGCATGACACTTTCTGCATATATGCAAAGCACCCTGATGTCTAATTCCAGTCTATGCTCTGTCCTCAGCTTCACTACCACCATGATTATACCACCAACATCAAGGGCACCAATACAGCCCCAGCCATCACCTTAGACACTGAAAGGGTGAAGCTGGCCAACTTCATCCAGAGCGACGTATGTTGTTCGTCCACATTACAGCTGCATACACCAAATCTGCTTTTTATTTGTTCAAAAGCAGATAAAAACCATTGGTGACTACAATGTTACTGGGAAAAAGCAGAAGGTAATTTTGATCTATGCTCCATCGCTTTCGCTTCAGAACTTCTACAAATATGCCAACAAGAAACTCATGCCTACGGGTTACTCCATTCCCTCTGACATGCCGCTCATCAAGCAAGCCCAAGCCAATACCCTCCTATCCAGCAATGTATGACAATGGCCTCAGCCATCACTACTGAATTTCTATCGGATTCACCACCTTTGGTTTCCACTGAATGTGTCTGTAATAATTATTATAATCTAACACTCAGGTGAAGTACAAGGAAGCCTATGACCTCATGAAGGCAAAGAACTACACTCTGGACTGCAAGAGTGTTAATCTTGTCAACATCAAGAAAGTCAATGCACTCACCAACCTGGTAAGTCTGCTGAAGCAGCTGAACCTGCCTGGTGAATAAGCCTTATTGAAAAAGAAGCAACACTTGGTGCCACATTCCTGGCAGTCTTATGACTGCAGTAGAATTGAAAATAATATAACTAAAGGATGGTGCGTTCTGGTTTATACGAGTAGGGATCTTACTGTATAGTATACACAATCTTCCTGTCATCTTGGGCAGCGTCTCTACCATGAGAAATACCATAAGGAGAAGGACAAGATCCATTCCACCTATGACACCCCTGAAATCCAGCAAGTGAAGAAGACCCAGAAGGCCATCAGTGATGTGCGTACAGTGATGTTTAAAAAAAATCCATCCACTCACTTCATTTCAGTATAACTGTTGTTCTGTCACAGTAACTGTAATGTAGAAATGGTTGTTCATTTGCAGTAGTACAGTTTTATCATGTTATTTCACATAAAATGGTGACTGGCTTCTTCCTGCAGCTGTGCTACAAAGAAAAGTATTTCAACAACAGAGGCAACATGATTTCTCTACCAATCACTCCACAACTGATGCACTGCTACCACGTCAACGAGATCACCAGTGATGTACGTCCTTTATAATTATGCATTAAAATGCCATTGTATTTAGCTGACTGCCTTAACTATTTTTGTGTCTGATACACTAAGGATGGTGTCATAGAGTGTCTCATTTACAATGAGCTTGTAAGCACAAGATTGTTGTTCGTAAACTTTTATGTTAATTGGGACCTTATGGGCATCAATAAGGCAGAAATTCTTTTAAGTCATTTATAGGCTGACATATGTCTGCATTTTGACAGCTTAAGTACAAAGAGGACTTACATTGGCTGAGGGGCCTTGGCTGTTTCATGTACGAAACACCAGAACTGGTCCACATCCGCAAAATCACCAGGTTCCGGGTACGTATCACAGTGTCAGTGGTCACGTGACCCCACTGTGCTCATGTCCGTGTCACATTAACGGGCCTGCTGTCTTCTGAAGGCAAATTACGATGTTGAAGCTAAGAAGATGCGCAGTCAGTACAGCACTGTCCTGGAAACGCCGGAGTATAAGCGTGTGTCCGAGCTGAAGACCCATATGAGTGACGTAAGATGACATCTTTTTCATGAGGCAATATTTATTCCACTTCGGTCTCAGATGCAACAAGCTGGCCCTGTTGTTTCTCCCATATAGCTGGTGTATAAAGCTAAAGGCAATGAGCAGAAGTCCAAATGCACCACAAAGGCGGACCGTCTAGACATCCAGAGAGTGAAGTGGGCCCAGCAGCTGACCAGCCAGGTACGTCTCTGATGGCTTCAGGTGATGGACGGTCAAACTTTATCATCACGGCTGTACACGACTATACCACTGTTTCCTTCCCAGTTCCTTTATTCCGACCTGGCTTCCAAGGAGAGGGCTCACTACACCCCTGAGATGAACACTCCTACCATGCAGCACACTCGCAAGATGAAGGTGGTCTTCAGTGAGGTGGGTTCTTGCTCCCTTCATTCTGGGTCTCATACTGTTTGTAATTATTTGTTGAATATGAACACTGTGACTCTATCCTTGCAGAAGAAATACAAGGATCAATATGAGAAGATGAAGCACAAGTATACCTCCATCGCTGACACACCAATCGTCATCAGGGCCAAGAAGGCTTACCTCAACTCTAGTGACGTGAGCAGCCCACTATCACTAAACCATTAGCCTTGCCCATCTAGTGTTCATGTCACTGTTGTTCCTTCCACTAATCATTATGCTTCTCTGCTCCTCCAGCTTCGCTACAAGGAGGCTTTTGAGTTGGCTAAGGGCCGCTACCACACAGTGAAGGATGCCCTGGACATCCTTTACCACCGCAGGGTCACAGATGATATAAGCGAGGTCAGGCTGGTGGCAGAGGACAAACGAGAAAGCTCCATGTGAGATGCAGGAGAACTTGCTCCTATGGGGACTGTGCTTTGTCTCTCTACAGGTGAAGTATAGAGAGAAGTACATCAGTTCTTTGGGACTCTGGAGGTCCATCCCAGACCGCCCTGAGCTCTTCCACCACAAGATCGTGCGGGACTCCGTTAGCACTGTGAGTAGGGCATCTCTTAGTTTTGCAGAAAATATTGTACCTTTTAAACTTCATTTGCTTATACAGGTGCACCTCAAAGTACAATGGGGTTACGTCATGATTAACACATCATAAGGAGAAAATATCACGAGTCGAATATGATATGATATATGTTATGATTGGATATGATAAAGAAATATGTAAATAACTGCTGTCACTGAATAGGTAAATAAATAATTGCTGTAACTGGCTAAAAACCAGTAATTGGCAATAAATAACTACAAGTTTATATGGTTAAACACAGAAAAAACATTGTACAATATATCTTTAAACACTGTATGACATCCTTATGCTCTGAGTCGCTAGAGATTGGAAGCGTGGCTGCGTGGATTCTGCCTTGGCCCCGCATCAGTATTGTACGGCATATTACTAGACAAGGAAGAGATCAGAATTCAAAGCTGACTACTGAATGTGCATTGCTATCACACCATTGTAAAATCAAAATATCACAAGTCGTACCATAATAAAGCAAGAAGCGTCTGTAAATTTATTTATACATTTTTCTACAATCTGTCTACACCAGGTTAAATACAAGGAGGATCTAGACTGGCTGAAGGGTATCGGTTGCTATGTGTGGGACACCCCATTGATGGTCTTGGCAGAGAAGAACAAAACCCTTTACAGTGAGGTAACACATTCACTACATGCTGCTTTACCAAGGTCATATTCAATTTGCAGAAATACTAAGGGACCTGTAGTCTTGTGCTGTGTAATCCACTAAGCTTTAAAGACTTTCCTGAACATTGTTTAATGGTCATTTCAATTTCACATTTGTCTTGTCTTTTGCTGACAGAGAATATACAAAGCATCAATTGAGACAAACAGAGGTAACTTCAGGTACACCTGTGACACGCCATTCTATCGTGCCATGAAGAATGCTTCCATTGTAACCAATCATGTGAGTTAAAAACTACTTAATTTATATCACTATCACTGTTTCCAAATATCATACATTGCAGTAGGTTATGTAGGCTGTACTAACTCATTATGGAGTGTGTGCACCAGTTAATTATGCAGTAATGCTATCATACACATTTCACTTCAGCATATTGTGCCTTTTCATTTAAATGTGTAAATCCCAGTCATTTTTATGACTCTGCATTCCAGAACATAATGTGTTATAGAAAGATCTAGATGATATAGAAAGTCATACAGTCCCGTTCTGAAGGAGGTAATACCACTTGAGCACTGTCCTATTCCACTGCTTTTGCCAAACATTTTGGGCTAAATAGCATCTTGAGAAATCTGGCTATAATTCACAGATTATGCTGTAAAGAACTACACCTCAATCTCCATTTACCAATCAATTTTGCTTGACTCACAGAAGCGGTACCGGTCCAGAGCCATGGAGCTCCTACAGACTGGCTGCAATGAGCTGTTCCGGCCGGACATCCTTGGAGCCATGTACAACTCTAGCATGTGGAGCCAGGTTAGCATCCCTCTTTCTGCCTCTGCCTCCTCCTCCTAACTGCGACTCCTCCCCAAGCAGTAAGTGTATGTGCTTCCCCACAGAGGTCTAATACGTGGCTCCTTATGCTTCTCCACTTCCCACAACCTGGGCTCCAGTAGTCATGGGATGCACATGAATTCATTCCCCCCCGTGCTAAAAATGTCAAAAAACCATCCCCATTGTAAATGTACCACACCATTCATCAATTGCCTAAACTGTTCTGTACAATTGTAACTCACATAAAAGTAAAATAACTGATTATATCCGGGGTATTGAACTGGCAGACTCCATTTGAAACACAGTTTAACCTAGACTGCATGTTCCCCCTACCCACTTACAGTAGTAAATTTTATTACTTGCCACCTCCCACACCCCCACCACCTCCCTTGAAAAGCTTTTACAACTTGCCTACTGCCTATACTGGTATGCTATCTATAGATTAACCTGAGCATTGCTGCGTAGGGGACATAGATATAAATGGAGCCATAGAACATCATGATAAAAGAACAGAACAGACTGAAACAGGAGAGAGGTACATTTTTCACCACTTCCCAATCATTAAAACTTATGCAAAGGGGTCACTTCCTAAGATAAGGGAAAGCTATAGACATGGTTAAACATGTAAAATAAACAACATATTTCATATATAACCAGGATATACAAAGGTATTTTCACTTTTAAATGTTTCTACTTATTTGTAGTGATCATATTCTCAAAAATCCTGTGAGCATCTGCCAGACTGGCCCTGACCAGTGTATCATTCTTTGGAACAGTAATCTATCTGAAGCCCAGATGATATGACTGATCTAGAAACGTCGAGGAAAGGCACACTCATCGCTTAACAGCTTCACAGTAAAACAATGTAAATAAGGGTAACCAATGGTAACTAATACTGTGAAGTATCAGTGATTAAAGGCAGTGTTGACTCTGCTTTGCTCTCCCAGTGGAGGTACAAAGAGAAGTACCAGCGCACCAAGGACAAGTACACCACAGTGCTGGAGACCCCCGAGCACGACATGCACCAGCGCAGCAAGAAGATCAGCGACGTGAGTGTGGCCTCCCCCCAGATACAAGCTACAAGAGACTAACAATCGAGATCTATGCATTTTCACTGAAGACGGTAGAAACAGTATGACACCCATATGATTGCTTCACAGGAGTTTCCGCGGTGTAGCTTTTGTATGCACCACTTAATTCATAAAAATGAACTCATTTTTGTGCCAATGATTTTTTTCCAGATCATATATAAGATGGAGTACAACAGAAACAAGGCCACGGCCTACACTCTGGGCCATGACACTCCACTCCAGCTGCACATGAAGAAGGTCAAGGATCTTCAGAGTGTGGTAAGGCGCCTTATTCACTGCTCATGCAAACTGAGCCTGAGGACCATCGCTAAGAGCTGAAATATATCTCCCCACAGCAAAAGTATAAAGAACAGTATGAGAGTGAGAAAGCTCACATCAACATTGCTTCTGATGCTCATGAAATCCGGGCAGCCAAGGAGGCCTACAGGAACATCAGTAATGTAAGGCTTTCATTCATGCTGATTTGTTGGTTTTCAATCAGTGCTTCCATTGAATTGTTTTGCACTGATGGGCTGCATCAATTTAGCTTGACTACAAGAAGAAATATGAGGCCACCAAAAACAAGTGGATCTGGACTGTGGACAGGCCAGACTTTGTCCATGCAGCAAAGACGTCTATTCAGCAGAGCGATGTAAGTAGCCCCTTCTCGAATATGGATTGCATTTCTGCTCAGAGCAGCTAAACAGCCAGTAGCTGTCAGCACTCTACAGCTTACAGCTGTTCAAAGCAACCAGAGCAAAAAAGCAGAGCAAAGTAAGGTCCATTATACTATTCTACTATACTACTAATGACTTACAATGATTGTTGATGCTCAGTCCTATTTGTGGTTTAGACTAGACAATAATATAATGCTTTTCTTTGCTTTTTTTAATATTATAATTCAGTCATTTGCCATAATTATCTTCTGAAATCTTCCTTAAAATCTGCCCACATATAACAAAAAACAGCTGATTATGCTGGAGGCACAGAGAGGCTGTAATTCTAGAGACTCACTTATTTCTGCTCAGTACATAAGATGGTTGGTAGTGTTATGCACAGCTGCAAAATCGATGCGGTGCTTCCTAATTGAGCCTGATCATGAATTCCCTACAGGTAGAATACAAGTATGACAAGGAGATGCTGAAGGGCTGCAAGACCTCTGTGGTTGACGACAAGCTCCTGACCCTGATCAAGCAAACTGGCCAGCTGGCCAGTGAAGTAAGGGCAGCATTTCACACTGACGCTGGACGCACACTTTTCAACAATTAGCCTCTTATACAGGCAGAATCTTCTTTCTGTATTCAATGATTTAACATCTGTGTGCAAATAGGAGAAATTGGCTTAGCATTAGAAATGCTCTGGCTTAGGGTTAGAAATACTCAGGGAACAGTGTGGCTGCTGTTAGGGGCTCTATGGTGCCCCCTACATGTCATTACATACAATGCTGAACTCTGTTTCAACAGGTCAAATACAAGGAAAAGTATGAGAAGGCAAAGGGAAACTACAAAACTGTTCCTGACACCCCTCATATGCTCCATATCAAATCGGTGGCCTCCCTCTCATCTGTGGTAAGGAACTATTATTTAAATGTAGGCTACATTTAAACAGAATGTATACTCCACCATTTTTTGTTCTCCTCGCTGTGTTACCATCCAGCTTCTTCAAAAACGTCTGTACATCTCAGTACATTCTTGGGATAATTATCCATTATATACCAGTAAACTGCACACTGTGTGTGATTCTACGGGCCACATCATGACTTGTGCTTCAAGCATCGGTTATGCCTGACGTCGGTGAACAAATGTCCTGCTGCCTCTCCAGAACAAATATAAGGAGGCCAGCAAGAAGCAAATGCAGTCTGGCTCCTTCACAACGCTGCCACAGACACGGGAGACTGCCCATGGGAAGGAGATGTCCAAACTGGTCAGCGAGGTGAGCTTCCTAGGGGTCCCCAGCTCTGGTTGAAAAGTTGGAAAGTCCGAGAATAAGACATAGAATAGTGCCCCTTTTTGCTGTTTCACTTTATATATGGCTGCTCACTACAGAAAAAATACAAGCTGAAGTTTGAGAAAGAAAAGGGCAAGTCCCAGTACAACAACATGATCGTTCCCCCTGATGTGCAGCACGCAATGGATGTGGCCAAGAGCCAGAGCAACGTGAGTGACTCTCGCTTTCTCCACTATTGAATAACATTCCCTCAAAAAGCAATGTCTTGTGAAAGATACAGGAACTGGAAATATCATGATTCAGTTAATCTGTTGTGGGAATGTAACCTAATACTCATATACAGAGGGACGTCCTGACGCTTTTCTTAATTTTTATTGGCAACCAGCGATTTGGCATGCAGCATTAAAAACCCACTTTTCTCTCATGCTGCTCCAGGTAGCGTATAAACAGGAGAGAAAAGCTAAGCTACAATACACGCCAGTCGCAGACCGGCCTGACATCAGGAAGGCCACCCAAGCCGCCAAGCTCATCAGCAACGTGAGGCCCCCGAGGAAGCAGCCCTGGCTACTCACCACCAGCTACTCTCACGATCACCACATGCTTAGCTTACAGATCGTCAAATCATTTCATTTTATGAAGGAAAATGGAGCTGGAATGGAGAAGGAATTCTGAGCTGCAGTAGTTTGTCAGCACCGTTTGACAGTAACTGTAGGATGTTGAAGTAAAACTGCACGTCGGGCAGGAAACCCTCCAAAATTCCAATTTGTGGGAAAACTATGAGAGATCCTAAAATAAGCTGCTCGGTGATCATGTCTCCACTCTGCTGCCCTTCACAGGTGGGTTACCGGGACAAAGCCCGCGAGGAGGCCAGTCGCGGGGGGTCGCTGGCTAATCGGCCCGATATCACCCTCGCCACTGAGGTGTCCAAACTCACCAGCCAGGTACGGATTCGCAGGAAGCACCTTCACACAAGGATGATGACCTTCCTGCTGTAGCTCATGCTTGTGATTATGCTTCATAGTATTTTTAGGAACCAGTCCCCTGCAGTAACGATTCAGGACAGATTCCAACATTCCAGCATCTCTCCTTATCTACATGAAAGATTACTGAAGGTTACTGCAGTGTGACCATTGTCACTTTCCATCAGGTCAAGTACAAGGAGAAGTTTGATAAGGAGATGAAGGGGCAGAGGCCACAGTATGACCTCAAGAGCAGCAAGATATACCAAACTCTAAAAGATGCCAGTACCCTTGCCAGCGAGGTGAGCACTCGAAAGGACAGATATACAAGGCCTTCACATTAAATACTAACAATCTCAATTATCATATAAGAGAAAACAAAATATATGAATACAATGCTGTCTGCCAGAAGGAATGTGAGGGTGACTCATGTTTTTATCTGCCTCATTATCACCTGCTTCAGGTGAAGTACAAGACAGACCTGAAGAAGATCCACAAGCCTGTAACAAACATGTCTGAGTCTCTGTCCATGCAGCACAGCTTGAGCACCAGCAAACTGTCCAGTGACGTAAGAGCTACCCGAAGCCGAAGGCTGCCTATCGCTCTTTCCTAACCCAAACCCTACCTGCCACTCCTGACTAACTGTCTTTTATTCTAGTACTTTAGTAAATTACAGTCACTCGCATACATTGCAAGTATTACTAGTCCGCAGGGTAATTAAAAGTGATGTTTTCCTTTTAAAAGTGATATGTCCCTTTCTTTTGCTGTTTTGTAACTCTTCATCCTGTGACTTATTGTATTAAGTGACCTTTCCAAATTCCCCCTTAGTATCAGTACAAGAAGAAATTTGAGGAGGGTAAAGGTCGCTATCACATGATTCCAGACACACCTGAGCAGATCCATCATAAGGAGGCTTCAGAACTGCAGAGCCAAGTAAGTTGGCAAAACACTGGGGGATCATGAACAGCCCCCAGCTGCTCCATGTTAGACTCGCAGACCCCCACTGCTGATCCTCTGCTGATTTCTACCACGTTAAGTTCAGTCAGTCTGAGCACACTTCTGTTTATGCCATGACGTCTCGCTGCATCATGTGTGGCTGATGTTGATGGCAATTGTTTGTAACAGAAAGGACAGATAGGGCAGTGAGTGAGAAGTAGGCAGCCAGAGACCTTCAGCAGAACAGGCGAGTTAAAGGCATCAAGCATAATAAAGAAACATGTCAACAGCAGGTAGAAAAAGCAGATGGAGAGTGATTACATTCAACAACAGTCATTCTGACACCTCATAAGTTTGCACTGTAAAGTAATATTAACAAAACAATGTGTAATGCTACGATGACCTCTGATCGTACTACATCATATTCAACCTCACTCGTACTAAGTGAGCACTATTACACAGCAACCCTGATTAAAGTTTGGGACATCTGGATTTGTTTTTCTGTGACTGTTTTTATTGGCTGAATCCATCCCACAAATCCCAGAACATATTGTTTAGAGAAAGTCAGGCTCCAGAACTTTGTGGGGGATTACTGAGAACTTGTGATGCAATTCCAGGTGAAGTACAAGGAGAAGTATGAGAAGGAGCGTGGCAAGGCCATGCTGGACTTTGAGACGCCTTTGTATGTGTCAGCTAAGGAGGCCCAGCAACTGCAAAGCCAGGTGAGAAGTTAAACATATGGACACATGCTTTATGTGCTGGGTAACAATGTGATGGAGAGCTGGTTTGCTTCGGTAGACTACAGTCAGAGAACCCTCTGGTACCAACCATCTCAGTTATCCATACTATGCAAATGTACTTAAAGGTGTTACTCATGGTGCTGGTGATGCATTGTTTGAGCTGGATCCTGTTACAGCCAAGATCATGACTGGCCCAGATTGAGCTATTCTGTGAAGGACTCAAATTAACCCAAGGACCAAGGTCATATTAATTACATACAATTAATTTTTAAATAACACTGATGCTCAAATAGTGAAAATTATTCCTGGGTCCCTTAAAATGAGTAAATGGTTAGTGTAATCACAATAGGCAGTACGACAGTAACCAGATCTTCAGTGTTGGAATTTCACAATAATAGAAAGACAGTGTATTTGTTTCGCCCATATGCAACTGTTTAATAATGTTTAAGGCTAACCATGTCAAATACAAATTTGGTTTAATAAGAGCAAAAAAGGAGAGCCAGTCCCTGAAGCATTTCTTCCAAATGTATTCAAACATTCACTCAAGAGCACTTAATAGAAGAGCTCCAATGGAAAAAAACAGTATACACATGGGTTCTGCAGGACCACAGCAGAGAACTGTGGCCTAGCAAATGGATGTTGTTATATGCGGAGTATCAGTACCCCATAGTAGCTGCATGCTTAAAGAGCCACCACAGCTACATCAGTCCATATTAGAGGGCACAGAAGCCTATGACAGTGTGAAGAACAGCGGACTTCCCAATGCGTTCAGTATTTTACAGGAAAGGTCACAGTGGGATGTGCAGATCAATACTAGACTTGAATGGTATGATGGTATTACAGTGTACCCTGGTATTTAAAAATCCCCCCCCACCAGCTGAAATGGTCCGAAACCACCACTGCTATTCTTTCTATTAAAATCATATGGAGATAAAGTATTAAGGTAATATATTTCAGTGCATAGCGTTGGCGGTGACTGGAGCCTGATTTAAGTAAAACAAAAAAAAACAAGCCAAAGAATAACACACATGTTCCAATTCATCCCACAAAAACATAATGTTCCGTGAATGTGCTGTAAACTGCTGGAACATGTGCAGAATGCGTGAAACCTAGTGAGCACACAGCCGGAGATCAGGCAGTGACAGTGGTTGAACAGTGACCATTGAAGTCCCCCAGAAGAACAGGGGAGTCCCCAGGAGGAGTGCTTTCCAACACCCCCTCCAGGGACTCCAAAAAGGATGGTATTCTGAACTGCCATTTGGCGCATAAGTGTAAAAAACAGCCAGGACCCATCCCCCCATCCGAAGGCGACAGGAGGCTACCCTCTTGTCCACCGCAGTAAACCCCAATGTACAGGCACCCAGCCAGGGGGCAATAAGTATGCCTAACCCTGCAAGGCACCTCTCCCCACAAGCAACTCCAGAGTGGAAGAGGGTCCAACCTCGCTCGAGGAGACTGGTGTCAGAGCCCAAGATGTGGATCGAGGTGAGCCCGACTATATCTAGTCGGAACCTCACAGCCTTGCACACTAGCTCAGGCTCCTTCCCCACCAGAGAGGTGACATTCCATGTCCCTAGAGCTAGCTTCTGTAGCCAAGGATCAGACCACCAAGGTCCCCACCATTGGTCACTGCCCAACTCACACTGCACCTGACCCCTTTGGCCCCTCCTACAGGTGGTGAGCCCATTGGCTGTCAGGCTGTGCCCGACCAGGCCCCATGAGTACAAGCCTGGCCACCAGGTGCTCGCCATCGAGCCCCAACCCCAAGCTTAGCTTCGGGGGTAGGGGGCGGTGACCCATGTCCGAGCGAGGGAAAAGTGAATCTCTGTTTTTACTCATCATAAGGGGTCTGATGAGCCACACTTCATCTGGTTCCTCACTCAGGACCTGTTTACCTTGGGTGACCCTACCAGGGGCATAAAGCCCCGGACAACTTAGTTCCTGGGATCATTAGAACACGCAGATCCCTCCACCACAATAAGGTGTCGGCTCCAGGAGAGGACATGAGCTTCTACCATATAGGGCACCAAAAAGGTGGGGAAGAAAGGGGCAGACTTTCAGCAGCACAGACACTAGTGTCAAAGGAAATGGAACGATCCATTTGCCGGCAACCATGCCATCAAAGTTTGGCTGGCACCAAATATAGGAATCAGGATTGGTATCAGTGATACCAACCTTGGTATTCAACTGGACTAAAAAGAAATCAGTCATATTACGTATTATCCATCACATCAAGTTACCAGTGCTGCCCCCCCACCTCCATCACCTTAATTTTTTCTTCTTGGTTGACAGAAAGATTATAAGAAGGAATATGAGGAGTCCATCAAAGGGAGGAATCTCTCTGGCTTGGAGGTCACCCCTGCCATGATGCATGTCAGACACGCCACCAAAATTGTCAGTGAGGTAAACTCCATCAACCGGCGTCATGCCAAAATCACCACGTCATGTCTGCGAGGAATGATCTCTGCTCAATTGTTCAACTCATTTGATTTCAGAGTTAGCATTGACATTGTGTTAGTGAATTGAGAGGTGTTTCTCTAACAGACCTATGATGGCTGGGAGTTCAGTTCTCTGTGTAAATATACATGTCTACTATACATGTTTGCTCAATGTCTCTCTCTCCATTTTTACCATACAGAAAGAGTACAGGAGGGATCTAGAGGAGGGGGTCAAGGGTAAAGGCTTAACGGTCCTGGACGAAACTCCTGAACTATTGAGAGCAAAGAATGCAACCCAAATTCTGAATGAGGTATAGCTGCCATAGGTTTGGTCACCATCATCATGGCTGCCAGCCTGGCTAAAGATGGTGTCTTTTGGTTATTCCCCAGTTAACAGGCCTGCTTCTCCCCTAATAACATCAATAAGTTTATTCCCATGATTAACCCTCCCCAACCCCACATTAACAAAACATTATAATTGGCATGCTTATTTTGGTAGATTCCACTATATCTCCTTTTCTTTTGAGTTCCCACTAGCAAAGTCACTTTACTAACAGATAACGGCTAGCAGTTCTGCTAAAGTCCTTCTAAAGTCACATAACTTGTGATATTATTAGATTCGTCCCCCACTGTGCTTTACCATTTTCGCCACTAATCTGATGTGCAGTATTTATACATTTACCCCCACATTCATATCAAAGATTTCACCTTCTATTTAGTATATAATAATGTAAAATATTTTTGATAGCAGGTTGCCTATTGTTACAGAAACAAACTAACCGAGTCACATAACACAGAACTACCGCTAATGGGTTATTTGCAGAGAGAATACAAAAAGGCCCTGGAGAATGAGATTAAGGGCAAAGGGATCGCCATAGCAACAGACACCCCAGACTTCATGAGGGCAAAGAATGCTACCGATATCCTTAGCCAGGTCAGTGACTTAAAGTTCACGTTATAAAGGTTGGCGTTAACCCGTTTGTTATTACGCCAGCCCCTGCTGTGAGATCACGCTCGGGAACTAACCCAACTGCCTACGGATACCAAAGCAACACCTGTGCTCCTCAGACAAAGTACAAGCAGACAGCTGAGCAGGACCGAGCCAGCTACACAACGGTGACCGACACGCCCGACATCATCCACGCTCAGCAGGTTCGAAACCTCGTCAGCCAGGTGAGGACGCTGTTCGCACACTAACGACACCCTCACAGCCCAGAGAAGAAGAGTATTTTAACACCATAAAAGAATACTTATAAAAAATACTTATAAATGTGTACTGTACATTTTATATATATATAAAATGTATATATTAAGTAACCTCACTGCTCTATCTATACCAGTATTAGGGTTTATGAGGACACTTTTGTTCATTGCATTATTGACAGAAAAAGTACAAAGAGGACGCTGAGAAGAGCATGTCTCACTATGTGCCGGTTCTGGACACCCCAGAGATGCAGCGATTCCGTGAGAACCAGAAGAACTTCAGCACGGTAAGCAGTGCACAGGCAAATGGATTGTGTTTGTGTATCGTGCCAAGGACCGTTTGCCTGCCCCGTGGTGGTGATGTGTCCTGTGTTGTGGAGCAGTGTGCCATTCGGATTCAGGAGTATTAAAAAACACGTCAGTGAATAACACATCACCTGCCATGAATAATTTTGTCATATTGCTCTCATAAAGAATTTTACTTTTTAAAAATGGATAATTGTGTTTTCAACAGTTTAGGGATGGAGAATGATTTTTAAAACCTGTTCTTTCTTGGTGACTTTTGGACCTTTATAACTTTTTGTGCTCTTTTTCCCTGTAGCTTCAGTACCAGACTGACCTTAAAAACAGTCGGGGAAAAATGTCTGTCATAAAGGACACCCCGGAAATGCAGCGTGTTAAAGAAAATCAAAGGAATTTCAGCGCGGTACTTGTTCCACTTCTTTTAATTCTTCTTTTTTGTCTTTCTTTTCTTCTTTTGTTTTTTTCTGTTTCCTTTTTTCTTTTCATTCTCAATATAGGACCTGTGTTTTTTTTGCATTTACATACAATTACGTGGCTGTCTTGCACAAAACCATGATTTTATGTCCAACAGAAACCTGTCACACGTTCCAGTTTGTCCTTGTACTTTTAGCAACAGAGAGTATCTGTACTCATGCTCGTGGTGCTGTTCTATTAAAGATATTGTACAAAGAGGAACTGGGAGGTGGAACAGCTGTAGCGGAGACCCCAGAGATGGAGAGAGTTAAACGCAATCAGCAAGCAATTAGCACGGTACACTATTGTTGTTAACCCATCCCCCTACCCAGTTATTTTAAAACTGTTAGCAAGTGTTTGGATGAGTCCTTCTGATTCCAAATTAAACATCCCATAATGATCACCCTCCTTCCATTTAGCATTAACACATCTGTTGTTCTTCATTTAAAATAAAAAGTATTGAAATTAAGCACATACAATTTAAAGCTTTATATAGTTATCTTATGAATAAAGCATGCTCATATATGTTTTTGACTTAGTTTTCACTATTTAAGCTTCAAGAATGATTCTTCCATGTAGCTGTGCTCCGTGTCCTGTTTAATGTTGTACCGTCACTGTTTAATGTGCTGTCCTGTATGGTCTTATTCCTCCATTGTGGGACTCATCCTGAGTAGATAAAGTACAAGGATGCATTGGGTCAAGGTACAGCCATCCAAGACCTCCCTGAAGTGAAAAGGGTTCGGGAGACCCAGAAGAACATCAGCTCGGTAGCACCCCCTTGTGTTCACCTAGTGCTCCTGATAGTGACTTCCCACAATGTCCCTTTGCTTCAACAACTCCCAGACACAGACCTGATAAACTCCTCCCAAAAGTTTCCATCTGTAGACCTCCAGTCCCCTTGACCTTTCCTTGTTTTTGTATTTTGAGTGCAATTATTTATTTACTTACGCTGCCATTTGTTTGCAAATGCCCCAGCAAACAAATGAAAATCTTTTGGGATTCCCTTTCCTGGACTTCACTAATAAGTATTACATGCAATGACACATTTTACCTAAAGGAAATGTCAATGAATTCAAGATGAAATGTATGGAGCAGCATTTCAAAGCACTGCATTTTCACTCTGGCCCTAACTGTAGCGATCGAGGCATAGTCTGCCATAGCCACGCCTTCCAGTCACACAACAGGCGCATTTTCATAGTTTTGTGGTATAATTGGTCTCACTATATTCAGCACTCAGTTATCAGTGAAAGATCTATTGCAACTGATCCACTTGATGAGCATTAAAGCAGCAGACATTTCTAGCAAGTTTTTCCCCCATTCAAAGCACAGAGTGCCAGAGATGTGTTTTATTTATTTGCTGTTTGCTGTGAAGCCTTTCTAGTAACCTCTGCTAATCCTGCCATCTGTATTTAATATCTTTAAAAATTTTGTACATAATTCGAGCGTTAACAGGATACGCTACAGTATCATTTATACAAGAGATTTCATGAGAATGTATATGGATAATTGGAAGTGTTGAGTATATGTGTATGAAAATGTGAATATTTTCCTCTCTTCTACAGTCCCTCTGGCCTTTTAACACAAATAAGGGTGTCACATTGGACTTGTCAACACAAGTCATACAGAATTTTGCAGAACAATCTGA
This sequence comes from Pollimyrus isidori, assembly GCA_019775955.2. Classification (NCBI taxonomy): domain Eukaryota; kingdom Metazoa; phylum Chordata; class Actinopteri; order Osteoglossiformes; family Mormyridae; genus Pollimyrus; species Pollimyrus isidori. The sequence goes on from JABFDZ020000039.1 coordinate 5,707,519, forward strand.
CAACAATGAAATCACCGAGGCATCATCATTCTCATTATCTGTTTCCTCTTTCCACATGGAATCACCCATGGCTAGATAAAGTATAAGGAGTCAGTGGGCCAAGGTACAGCCATCTCAGACCTCCCGGAGGTGAAACGGGTCCGGGAAACCCAGAAGAACATCAGCTCGGTAGTACACCCTCCTGTGCCCTATTTCTTGAATAACAGAAACATCTGACATCTCTCAAGCTCAGCAGATCCGGTCAGGTCCATTATGTTTAAATGGTGACAAACTGCTCAATGTGCTCTAGCCATATTTTTCCACGGATGTTCACGCCTAATGCATGCTGCCATCCCTTCCAGCAATAGCAAGCCCTCCTCGTACTACTTCATGATGACATTACTTGGTTTATGGCTGCTTTTCATTTTTTTACATCTTGTCGTCCTACTTATCTCATTTTTGACACCCCTCATTATAACTTTTGTTCGCAGTACAATTGAGGTGTTTTAAGTATAAGTTGCACTCCAATCACATCACAATAACCGACTAGTTTCAGAATCACCAGAATACTTTTATTATCCTGGAGGAAACTGCTGCAATAGCTGGCTGAAGTCTTGTCTTTCACTGCCTCCATTATGTGCTTCTGCCCTGCAGGTGATGTATAAGGACAACGCAGCGAAGGGAACCCCAGTCATCTTCACACCTGAAATGGAACGAGTCAAACGCAACCAAGAGCACATTAGCTCGGTATTCTCCTGCAACAGCATGGTCAACCTGGAACATGAGTTTAAGCATGTTTAAAATGACCCCTCTCTCTGTAAAATATGAGGTGCAACAGAATATAGTGCGTTCCACCATGGTTTCCATCCACAGGTGCTGTACTCCGACAGTTTCCGCAAGCATATCCAGGGCCGAGCTGCTTTTGTCTTAGACACCCCTGAGATGAGGCGAGTCAAGGAAACCCAACGCAACATCTCTGGAGTGAGTATCTGACCTCTGTTCATTCTTCTACTAGCCTGATGCATTTTTATGTTTCCTGAATGTTCCTATGTTGCATTTCTGGCCATTGAATAGTCTTATCTTATGTTGCTTTGTCAAAAGCTGTTTCCTAGATCCTGCTCTGATACTGCTTACACTTATAGCTGGACATTCACCGGAAGCTCAGCCTAGCTACACTTACAAACATGTGCTGTCAAAGTGACAAGTACTATTTTACTCACCTGTAATATAAAGTGTTGTAAAAAGTAAATGTAATGATCATCCAGCATATACCTGGACTGGTCTTATCTTTCCAGCATATTTGTTTATATTCTGATTCAAAATAATTTGTAAGATGCTGCCTCGTATCATCTGACATTGACACTGATACCAGATGTTTCAGAAGTCTCACAGGGTTTCGTAGTGAAGTTTCTGAGAGCAGTACTCACCGTGTACATTAGGTGGTGTACCACCAAGAGTTTGAGAAGAACAAGGGCAGCTTCACACCAGTCGTGACCGACCCCATCACTGAGCGCGTAAAGAAGAACACACAAGATTTCAGTGACATCAACTACCGTGGAATCCAGAGGAAAGTGGTGGAGATGGAGAGAAAAAGGGCAGAGGACCATGACCAGGATACCACCACAGGTTGGCACGTTTGTTTATATTGAGTTCCACTGCAAAAAAATCAATGCAAGTGGCCACTGAAGTACCTAAAGAATGTAATTCAGTCAGAAGTGTCTTTATCAAGGGGAGTTACAAACCATTTAAATTAAACCAGTAAATTCAGCAGCTTATTTCCTCATTTCGGAGCGGCAGACACCTTGAACCTAATCACTGTCTCAACAGACTTGCGTGTGTGGCGCACCAACCCTGGTTCAGTCTTTGACTACGACCCTGCAGAAGACAACATCCAGTCCAGGAGTCTACACAAGATGTCAGGTAGGAGTCAGAGCCCCTCAGAAGTACATCAAGCTAGCACAAGGTATTGGACCATGACCCAAAACATGCCTCCCATCCCAACCCTTACATCATGCAGTGCAAGCCCAGCGGCGCAATAAGGACCTTTCCCGATCCACCAGCATGTTAATCCCAGGGGATGAGAAGTCAGAAGTTTCCGAGAATGCAGATCACCAGCTGTCCCAGTATAGCAATGGCTTTGGCAGCTCATCTTTAGGTGAGCTCAGAGAATCCTGATCCTTGGTATGATCACATATTCCACAGAACCCTTAAGCTGGGCTGTTACATAAATTTCCCCTGTAGTGATTAGTGGTTCAACAACATGATATGCAGTATTGACTTTTTAATTTATCTTTTTCTTTTTCCCAAGTGACTTAATTTATACCAATTTACTGCCATATTGATAAACCTTATTGTTAGTCTATAATCAAGCACATTGTTAAAATTTAAATATGAGCATTCAAGGCCCTGTCTGTGGTCCCGGAAGTTGGATTTGAATGTAATAATAATAATAATAATAATAATATTAAAACATAAAATATTATTTCAGACCTCGCGAAATTCCTCCTAAGGACCAGGATGTCGGTCTTTAAGGTGCTTCACCGGGTTTCATGTGCTACTTGACT
>JABFDZ020000039.1:5721636-5751329 GCA_019775955.2 Pollimyrus isidori
TTTTTAATTGCATTACGGACAATAAAGAACTTTATCACAATATTCTAATTTTCTGTGACAGTCCTGTATATATAACACACACACACTCTGTTTGTCTATGCCTAGACACACACAAGGGACAGTGGAAATAAGACATCTGCTACAGTTTGGTTTTAGCTCTTAAATTATTGCTGATAAAATATACCTTGAAGCTGCATATACCTTGAATCGTTAATGAAAGAGGTCTCATTTTTTTGTTATGTAAACTATTAGTGAAATACAATTTCAAAATAATTTTTGAAATGATTTTCTTTGTGGGCTATGGTGGTGTAGTGGTTAGCATTGTTGCCTCACACCTCTGGGACGAGGGTTTGAGTCTCTACCTGGGTTATGCACTTGTATTTTGCATGTTCTCCCCGTGTTGTCATGGGGTTTCCTCTGGGTACTCTGGTTTCCCCCCCACAGTCCAAAGACATGCTGAGGCTAATTGCAGTTGCATGTGTGAATGTGCCCTGCGATAGGCTGGCCCTTGTGCCCATACTGTATGTTCTGGTATAGGCTCCAGACCCCCCACAAGCCAAAAGGACAAGCAGTTTGGAAAGTGGATGGATATTCTTTGTAAGGAAGAGTGGGGGAAATAATTAATAACAGCAAGTATTTCGTAGAGGTTTAGAAACTGGAAGTAAAGTGTGACTCAGAGTCTCCAATTTGTCAGCAGGCAATTGAAAGATTACGACATCATTTGAATTACATCCTGCACTTGCTGACCCTTACGGCAAATGTGAGTGGTATGCTACTCAACATCTTTTCTGCTCTTTATACATTGTAGATGTAGAACATCCTACTGCTACTAAAAACAAACCTTAACATTACTCAGACCCAATCATCAATTCAATGGGAGTTTAGCATGACCACAGTCTTCTTCTTCCACTGAAAGCGGGGACTGTGCAACATTGTGGTTTTACTCACCATTGGGGTTGTAACAATAGGTGTCCCACCGCTCACTCTTGTTCAGCCTGTAACCGTAGTCGATGATGCCAATTCTGCCAAAGCCACAGTTGGTCCCCGCTTTGACGATAGGGTAGCCAACTCGCCCCTTGTCAAACCAGCCAGCCGAGCACACGTGGAAACCTGAGGGGGCAGATTGGACTGTTAAAGGATCTGCTGTCCCATGATCTGGAGACATTGCCTGTGATCCTAGCATGTACATGATACCATTAATATCACATACATTACATGCCATTTGATGAAACAAGGACATGATCATTCCTGCAGTATAACAACAAGAATCTTAACCAAAGTGAGTATATTGTAATTGCAGACAACTACAGTTATAAAAAGTTGAACAATAATAATTTGTTATTGCTATAATTATGCTATTGTCTGTATGTCATTTCCCTATGGGATTTTATCAATACCAGTTGTCAGAAATATTCAAACCAAAGAGCATAATTTAAGAATGCAGATATTGTCCAAATCATAGGCATCAAAGGGTTAAATATCCCACAATCCCTTTCTTAATTTTGGAAAATGCAGTGATTTTATTAATTCCTAAGAATTTATGTCAAAATAAAAAAATATAATATCTGGAGAAAATTGCTGTACATCAATAGTCACCAAGTGGCAGACTGTGGTCCTCATCTGGACCGAAATACAATTGAATACAGACCTCGCAAGCAATTGCCTCCCCCAAGAAGACCAACATTTTAGCTGCTAATCATGATAAATTGTTTAGAGAGAATACATCTGGAGGTTGAAAACCCTCTAATGAGACAACTGGCATGGGGTCTTTAATGTGGTCTTTAATGTGGTAGGGGGTGGGATCACAGACCTATCTTACGGGCTGCCTCCAGCTGCTCATATGTTGCCAGTTTACCCCCTTCAAACTCGCAGACGGCCCTGGCTTCCTTGTAGGTGAGCTGGTACCTCCCATTGCGTGACTCACGATGGTACACTCCAGCTGCTTGTTCTGTTGACAGAGAAGAGTCCATTATGACCCCACCACAGATCCACAGGGAGACGTCCATGAATATGGTTATAAAATCAGTAGCAGCAGCACAGACTGAAAGATTTAAAAGGCAACAAAACTTTTTTGTGGCCAATAAAAGCAGCATAACATAAGAATATAATTTGAGATCCAGAAGTCATGTATTACACTCTGTCAAAAAAGAGATCTATTTCATCAAGAATAACTCAGGAGGAATATTTATCACCTGTAATGTGTTGCACTTTCACTAATTAAAGGATAAATGATGTGCAAGTGACTTTTCTTGGCACTTGACACATTCTTGGTCTTTTAATAGAGCAGAGCTGGGATAAGCTGCCTTACATCTTATGCATGGTCTCACAGAAGCTGAAGCTCACTTCAAACCAACTATTCTGCCAGTGTTCACTGAGCCCTGTACTGTACGCACTGCAGTTGCACTGCACCATGCCAGCAAGTAGCATGGGGAAGTCACATGCCACATTGCAGTGAACGGCACATAAATATGCCTTTCAAACTCCAGATGTTCTCAGCACATGGTTAGTTTTCTGTGAAGAATCAGTCAGGTTTTAACTTAAATCCATTAGTTAACTGGCAAAATTACTTTCTGGGAATTATAACAAAGTGTGCAGTGTCTGTAATTATGTGCAAGACACATGGAAAACATAGTGACACTGGAGGTCTTGCTAAGAAAATATAGTTACACAAAATGTAACAAAATATAGTTAAAGATAATTAACTTGAAAGCCAAATCTCCGACAATCTGCAGTAGGAACCAAACCATGCCATACCTCTGCCTGCCAAGCTGCTCTCTGTTTTTTTATGCATGCTCGTCTTATTCCATAATATGAAAACTTTAGAAACTTTGTTTTAACAGAATTTTGTGCGTTTTACAGAAAGGCATTGCACAATATAATAAATATGTGCTTGTGGTATTTGTCAAAAATATCAATCTAGTAATAAAATATTACGGAAATAAATACCATCACTATTCCACTAAGTATAAGCATATGACACCAGGTAAGGTATGGTGGATTTATTAATCAGGTAAGGTCCTTCACACCGCAACACACAACAAACGTTGATTGGATGCACTTACCAAGCCATATGGAGTTGTGAAGAATGCCGTCCTTAAAGCCCCACGCCCCAGCTTCCTCCAAAAGCAGGCAGAGGAGCCAGATGATGCTACAAGTTCTCATTGCCCTACGGTTTAAGGGCATATGTTACAGGGAAGTTGCTTCCTGAGTCTCTGACAGCGCAGCTGGCCGCTGACCGGGTTTGTGGAATATGCGGAGGCAGCGCAGTCCTGCGTCATGACTTTCAATGAGTTCAACGTCAGAAGAGGGCAGGGCTGGACTAGGATTTAATTTAAAAAAATTAGCCCCGGTCTTTTGTGTCCCACGCGGCCCCACGATGAATTTTACCTATTGATAACTTTTAACAAGTTATCAATTTTGCCGACCGAGGGGCTATACAGTACATTTTGAGAGCCCATCGGAAAAATAACGGGTTCGCCAGATGGCCAGTCCAGGACTCCGGAGGAGGGTGGTCGTCGGCTTCCCTTTAAAAGTTAATGACTGGTCCTGAAAATGAATTCAAAGAAACGTAATTTCTTCCTAGGAAAACTGGTTTTAGACCCTATTTTCTGTCTAATCCATCATGAAAAAACTGTAGCTCCAAGTAAGCGATTAATCCTTACGGAATATACATTTCGTGGAAAATTTATAGTCGGAACCCCCCACTACCCCCAATTTCTTTCGTGGAGGGTGTTGGCGTCCTGTATTTCTTCAAATGGTCCCGGCAGGAGTCTGAGCCCCTTCCCCCCAAGGGTCAAATCCTAGAGTTGCCCTGATTCCTAGGCTTTTGGATTACAGACAGTGCGTATATCTCACTGTGGACCACAAATACCGAAACTTTTTTCACATATGCTACTGTATGTTCTGTTCCCTTGCTGGTTTATTTTTATTAATTTATTTACATGTTCCTAATAAGATAACGTAGAGAAATTTGTTTAAAAATATTCCTTTAATATTAGGTCCATTCGGGGAGATTGTAGAGGATTATAAATATCTGGGTGTCCACGTAGATAGCAAACTGGATTGATCAAAGAACTGCACTGCGGTTTATAAACAATGAAGGAGTCTGTGGATGTTCTGCGAGCCTGTGGTAGCAAGTGCCTGCTGAGGCAGCAATCTCAAGGTGGCTGATGCCAGCAGGCTCAACAAGTTAATCATATCATGAAGGTTGGGTCGGTGTTCCGGGCAATTCAGTTTCCTTATGTTTCCCCTGTCGCGGGTTGATTTGTACACGGTTTCGCTGTTGTTTTCATGTCTCTTTACGAAGCTCTTGAGGTAAACAAGCCATATATTTTAAAACATCACATTCATTTTCGATGTTGTGAGTTTTTACAGATAATAAATTAAATTATTTAATTCGCTGGATAGAGATATTTCTTGATGAAACGGTATAGTATTGCTATATTGTGCGTGACGATCTACTGTATTCACATGTAATAATGTATCTCAGTGATTTTCAGACATTTCACAAACTTCTTTGCTTTAATATTAGGGGAAACGTTATTTCTGACAGACAGGGGAATTGCCTGGAACACCTGGTTCTATGGGAGGAACAGGACACTATCGACACTCTAGCGCAGAGGAGGATGATGTCCAGACTTCGGTTTTTTATGGTCAATGCTGCTCATCCGCTTCATAATGCTGTGGTTGGACAGAAGAGCGCATTCAGCCGCAGACAGCTGGACTTAAAATGCTCCACTGAGCGCCTCAGGAAAACATTCCTTCCGACAAAATGTACAACCGGTGAATCACCCAGGGCACATTTGCACTAATACCGTATCTATTCAGAAATAGTTAGCAATGTCACTGTGATGTTTTTGGATGTCCGATTTTGGCCCGCCAGGTAAAATTTCATTCACAACATTAGGCGGACGTCAGATTTTAGTCCGTCAGGTAACGTTTTAGTCACGTTATGCGGACGTCCGATTGTGGTCCGTTCAGGAGCGTTTAATTCTTAACGTTAGGCGGATAGTCCGATTTTAGTCTACCAGGTAACGTTTTACTCACAACGTTAGGCGGACGTCAGATTTTAGTCCGCCAGGTAACATTTTGGTAACAACATTAGGCGGACATCCGATTTTAGTCTTTGAGTCATTGAAATAAATGTATGAATTTTTGCTTCACCAAATCTGACCCATCTCACGTAAAAGTATACTAGGGCTAGGCAGTGGTTCAATAGAACTGCAATAGATAACTTCTTGATTAAGGATATTTCAATTTGGGGCCATTTTTATGTATTTTGTCTCTTGTGTTAGACTGTAAAGTTCTCTACATATTGACACATTTTCATGAGTATTGAGAAGGTACGTTATTTTTCATTTATTTACAAAATAACCTTAACCGTAGTCGATGATGCCAATTCTGCCAAAGCCACAGTTATTTTGAAAGGCAAAGCTATTAAAAACATTAAAGTTTATTACATTTTATTGTTATGAATTAATTACTACCATAACTAAACTTAACTGGTAGTAATGTTATATTTTTCAGAGACAAATATTCAGGTCCGTTTCCTTCAAAACCATACACAAGAAACGACAGTATAATCGGATTTGGGCAAGAGTGTCTCAGCCAGTTTTGTGCTTTATTGATCTTGACCCAGTGTCTGTCTTTCCATTATCGCTTGCATTGCCTTCATCAAAACCTACATCTATGGACTTCATTAGTGATATGGTTCATGATCTGGCTAATTTATTAGAAACTGGAATCGAGTTGGAAGGCAGGAATCTAGCAGTACACATTAGGTTCATTTAGAACTGGGCGATATGTCCTAAAAATAAAATCTCAGATTTTTTTCCACAATAAATTTGATTTTCCCCTCCCCTACTCCAAATCAAACTACAGATGACAAATAAATGTTCAAAACAAGTCCTAACTTTTTTTGCTGTTCCTGTGGACAAGAGGCCATTCCACTGTGTATAGATAAAAGAAGTTAATCATAGATTAAATCAGCTAAGGTGTGCTACCACATGGTTTTGGGAGAACTTGAAAAATGGAAAGCAACAGAATTTCGCCAGTTAGCTTTGTACACAAGAAAGGTGGTTCTTAAAGGAATTCTTCCAGACCAGTTGTTTGAGCATTTCATGCCCTTTAGCATAACTCTATGCATACTTGGCTCCCCAACACTCGATCAGTGCTACAGTTCGTACGTGCAATAATGTACATTATTTTTCTAATTTATCCATATATGGACCTTCTTTCAATGCACTTCCAAGCCACTGTAGATAATTCAAAATGCAGTCAATCAATTGAGATGTTCACATGTCACTCCCCCTTTCATCTTACTCTATTGGTTCCCAGTAAAGTTAGGACAACTATTTGATGTAATTGACTATTATTAGTCAAATAGAGAAAAAAAAATGCTACATTAATCGTTTAACAAAGAATCGTTTGGGGCAGCAGTAGTTCCCAGTGGAAGCATATGTCAGTATTTACAACTCCTACAATTTTCCCGCAGAACTGTCAATGGATTATCACCTAACTATTTGAGGTCTCTCACCTTACCCTACACTCCTTTCCATGGTTTTAGGTGTTCTCTTCATCAGAGAATAGCGTTCTAGTGGAAGGATACTCTGATATAGCCCAAGTGTTTTTTGATTCAAATCTGACTGTATCCTGACTTTTACATAACTTACACAGTTGTTTTGATCACACCTGAAAAGTGCTTTGGATGAGAACCAACTAATTGTGTATCGCTTCAAAACCACACAAGCATTTGTTTAGTTACGCTTAGTTATTTTGTTTTCAAGGCCTGGTAATGCCACATATTGCCTTTCTGCATACATTTTGAAATGTATGTTTTGCCTAGCCATATGCTTGGCTCCATGGTCTTGTAAGACCTCAAATGCTTGCTTAAAGGGGAATTTCAGTATTTTACACTTGCACTGTTAAATTAATTCCCTATCAAGAGCTTTATTGAGGCTTCTGAAAAGAGAATTATGATGAGGTTAGAGAGGATGCAGGGTGACTTTCAGTATGCAATCCAAGGATTATAACAAATACCTGCACCCTCCCCATCACATGAACAAGTGATATGGGAGAAACCATGCGAGACTCAACAGGATATAGTAGGCCAGTGCAGCAACTTAAAAAACCCTGCATACAGAAGAAAAATGGTAAGGTATTTGCCTCCACATTAACACTGTAAAATAGACCTCTGTATAAAGAATAATTTTTCATACAAAAAAATTACTCCTTAGCAAATCCAGTGACAAACTATGAGTCAAAATGTTTTATGTAATCGGAAAGGATGTGTTGGTTTCAAATGTATAACTAATTGGTAACTTGGCATTCTTCTCTATATGTTATACATGTTGTTACATGAAGTGGAATTTTATTCTGCAGTGTTTGTATCTTAATTTGATTTAAATATACTCTCTTTTTTGTACAGATCCACTACCTGAGCCTGCGGAAGAGCAACAACGTTGGAGACACAGTGAGGCGCATCTTAAGGAAAATAGGGACCAATGCCTTGTGGGGAGGGTACAGTTTGAAGGTGAGGAAAGGCAAAAGATCCTTTGAGGTGTTGGAGTTATACAATGTGATTTTATGCAAGTATATATAACCCTAGAAATAAGTATTAAGGAAGCCCTTAAAAACAGACATATAAAAACCCTGTAGACATGAGTCATGCAATCAAATTAGAAAACTTTGACATGACGTGTTTTAAACAAAACTGAAGTATACTTATGATCAGACAAAACAGGCGATACTTCTTACATATTTACATCAGGTGAGGTGTGTGTCTTTTGCAAATACTGCAGCTGCATGCAGTAAAACTCATACTGAAGCAACCAACCTCGCCATGGATAATTCAATTGCAGTGACACTAAAGCGGTGTCCACGTCATGGATATCGGAAGGTATGGAGATGTTTTTATATTGTTGGTGGTCTAGTGGTTTGGACTCTCACCTCTGGACCAAAAGGTCATGGTGCAAAAACTTTTGTTCGATGGAAAAAGGAAAATACGACGAGTACGGTAATAGGGCTCTTTTGCCACTATTCGTGTTGCCTTTAGTGCACTTTTCATCAAGGCGCGTTTTCTGAGATTGCATAGAAAGCAATGTATAATGTTCCCAACGCAGCACATTTCAAAAACGCACTGCTGCGCACATTTCTCTGCACTACAGACTGGCATCGATGACAGTAGAACATGGATACAAACGCATTTCAGAGTGTTTGTGTGCGTTTTTGATACCCCCTTTTCCCCACAAATGCTAGGGACAGTCATATACTAATACGGACACCTTTAACAACATAAGTAGCCAAGGTACATTGTTGAGATACTTCGACTGGGCTCTAATTCAATAACAAGTATTTAACTTACACCATAGCACTATTTTGACGTATCGGGGCACAAGTATTTGACATCTACAGGTCCTTCTCAAAAAATTAGCATATTGTGTTAAAGTTCATTATTTTCTGTAATGTACTGATAAACATTAGACCTTCATATATTTTAGATTCATTACACACAACTGAAGTAGTTCAAGCCTTTTATTGTTTTAATATTTGATGATTTTGGCATACAGCTCATAAAAACCCAAAATTCACTACGCCCCGACAGTCCACAAACATGTTGAGTTGGAGTTATCAAATTGCCCATAAGTGTACATGTGTGAGTCAATGGTGTGTGAGTGCGCCCTGCGATGGGTCGGCTTCCCATCCTAGGCTGTTTCCTGCCTCGTGCCAGTAGCTTCCAGGATAGGTTCTGGACCCCCTCCGACCCTAAAGAGGTTACAGAAGATGGATGGATTGGCCTCTGGGTCAGCAGAGCACAGTGTGGTGGGACATAGTGAAGTGGTGTCAGGAAGAAGACAGAGGCTTACATTTCAGGATGAAGAAGAAAAAGTTATCAGATTGATAAGGGGGCTGTCAAGTCATTTTATAAGCTTTATGTTCAGTGTAGAAATTAAATTATATTACAAATTGTGCTCATCCTATTCTCCCATTGTGGTATTAAAATTAATGTAATTGAACCTAGCATGAACAAAGAAATAACTTCAAAGCACTCGTTAACCAAGATATATTGTTAATTTTTAATTTATAATTATTTGATTTTTATTTATATATAATACTGTTAGGTATAATTATAATATTTATTGTGTTGTTATATAATATGAAACAATGAACAATCTCAATTTTGTTATTCCCAACCATCGTGTATTTATGTCATATGTGCTTGACTGACACTGTCAGTCCTACACACACTGCACATCTCCTGTCATTCTTGGAGAATACATATGCTTTAATTGTTTTTCCACTGAGGGACATGTTGAACCACATTTATACCTTGAAATAAGTGTCTATTGACTGAAGACAATATTGGCCTTCATAACAGAAACACAAACAGATTCCCAAGATTATATACATATGCGGTCCTACTTATGTGGTCCTCACTGTATGCTTTGTATCATTTCTACAAAAAAAAGTGTTTTGTGAAATACATCACTATTACAATGTTTCATTTTTCTTGCCCGTATTCCAATGAATGACAGTGACTCACTAGTTCTGGAATTGCTTAATCTAATCATTCTGGACCAGGGTCAGAAATGTGTAATTAACCCACTTGCCATGACTTTCAGTTCACAGGGAAGAGACTGAAAGGGGCTTTTGTTCATGACTTTTTACCAAGTTGCTCATAGACAGTTACCAAGTGACCTAACATCCTGTGGTGGGTGTCTGCCAAGCTGAAGGTGGTCCACTCTGCTCTTGGAGAACCACCAAAACCGGCATTAACAATTACTAAGTCAGGCTACCCCACTTAGTTTGCATCATTAAATGGAAATTGTTCAATAAACAAAATTCAAAGCTGTGAATATTTCCAGTGGACACAGAAGCACAGTACACACTGCTCCTAATGCATATATATATATATGCATTAGGTTACAGATATAAAACTTGGTCATATACATGTCCTTAATTGTTGTAGATACTGAGATTTACAGTACTGTGTGAAAGTCTTAGTCAAAGAAAATGTTGAAGGCTATATTTATCTTTGTAGAAAGTATATACAGTTGCCCTCTATGCCTCTATAGGTAACAGGTCACAGATTTAGACATTGCCAGTTTCAGTTATTCGAGAGTTGGCCACTAATAACAATATATGTGACAAAATTTTTCCTTTTTTTTGTTCCTGGACAGAAAGTGTTATTTCCTAAATGCTTCTGTCTAAAGTAAATGGAAAATACATTTTTCTCGTCCAACTTTGCTTTTGTGACCTGGTTAATGACATTTTCAAATGTACCCATTTTTCACAAAGGGACATAGACAAACAAAAAGTCCTTGACAGTGCCGCATGAGCACCACAACATGTCAAAGCATTTTTGTTGTTTGCCTCTGCCCATTTAGGGGTCCCGTACAGTGTTCAGTAACTGATGGAGAATTGTCTAGAACTTACAAGAATTTTGTGAAATGTTAAAAGGACCTTTTAGAATTTTCTAGAACCATCCATAGTAATATGTATATTTACAGGGGCTCACTGCTCACCACTTCAGTTTAGTTATAGCTGCCTAAGTGAATACACAGGCCTATCGGAATTTATCAGACACCGCATCAAGAAGCTGAAAGCATTCTCCAGATGCCTGCTTGTTCATTTTTGTATAACTTTGCATACATGTAAATCTTGACTGAAAGATTTTATGTAAGTGAAAATGTGCATTTGCCAGTTTTCACAAAGAAAGTGGGTTAATTTCATTATCCAGATCACAAAAGCAAAGCTTGAAGGGAATAATGATGCGCAAGACAAAACAAGACAGAACATTATTTGGTCACAAAATAATATGCGAATATTATTGTTACATAATATTTGTTAGTGTGATTGCATATGCCTACTATATTTTTAATATATGACCTTTTTTGGGAGTAGGGTGGGGGTTAAAAGAACAACCTTTGTACATACAGGGGCTTAATTTAGATGTTTTTTATAAAGGTTGAATAAGCAATGTGCAACATATAGAGCACAATAGTTTGTTTAGGAATTGGTAGGTAATAGACATTATGTTATCCAGGGTATTCTGGGGTGCGTTTCTATGCAGAATACATTCTCTGAAAGGGGAAGTTTACCATGTGAACTGATTAAAAATGCTACGGTACAAAGACAATGCGCAAGTTGGAGATTTTGTCACATACACAACGTTCACTGTACTAGTGAAATGTTTTCCCACCTGTTTCCAGAATTGTTTTAAGGGAATGTGTGACGCAATGAAAAACAAAATAGTATAAAAATGTGATTAAACTAACAGAAATAAAAAGACTGCAAAGAGAACAAGCATATCCATAGCGATAAAAAGAAGTGGGATGACATGAAAGTGTGAGATGGTATTCAGATCATTTGACAAGGTAATGTTATAAAAGACGGCTGTAAATTCAGAAAGTCCGCAAGGTACCTAAATTGGAGCTGAAATCCTATGAAACATTTCTTACACTGTATTTGTCTGCCCCCTACTGATAACTGTATGAACTTTTATCCAGAAAGCACCTGGTTTATGAGTTTACAATCCAGAGGGGTATCCCATGTAGCAGATCAGCCGGATAAATCTAATGTAAGGATTGTAAGAGGAATGCAACATACTGCTCCTCCTACTGCACAGTTTCCACATTTGGCTTGGTATCCAGGTGACGGGGAAGTTCTGCTTTGTGGAACACCCCCAGGTCCTGAAGCCATACTGGTGTGCTAGATGAAACAGTACAAGGTAGTAATTAGTACATTTGAAATATGTTTGGTATTTATGTATATTCCAAATAAATATATTGACTACCTGAAACTTTATAATTAGTAGCATGTGTAAATAATTGTAATATAGTTTAAAAGGCATGGAGCCTTGAATTTCAGCCAAGATAAGGCCTGTGGTGTCACTACAGGCCCGGATGTGATAACAGCAGCAAACACCCCATTCTGCAAACACTCACCAGCACCATTTGTCTTAAACTAAAACATGCTTCTTGTTCTTCACAAATTCTTACTAGGCGCTTGTTGCTCAAAGCAGGATTTCACCTAAGAATAAGTCTGGGAGTAGGAGCAAAATCACGTCACTCTTGGAATTATGACGCATTAGTTTTATGCATAGCGGCTGTGATATCTAGTTGGATGGCTAGATGAACACTGCTTCAGTTACAAAACCTCTCATCAGGCACCTCAGTCATTCCACGTATCTTCTCCACTAGCTCAATTAATTAATGAATTAACCACATTAGTTAAATAACTCAATTAGATACTCATTAGCCAAACAATGTGAGGTAGTGGTTGAGTTAAAACATATATGGGTAATAAATAAAAGTTCACTTTGACTTTGTGTTATATGTTTGCTGCAAATCTTTTGGTGACTTTAGGAGAAACACACTTTGACAAACAATAATGAATCATAGTTTCAACCAAACATGAGTATAATTTAAACATAATTTTCTTTGCCTAAGACTTTTACTTTGTAATGAAAACCATCGTCAAGGTATATACTTAATTATATTGAACATAAGGAGAATTTTGTTTCTAATTACGGTGGGGAAATACTGTATACAGTATATGGAAAACACACAACGTATCTGTAATACCTCATTATAGCCAGCAGAGTGTGCAAGAACACTACATTAAATACTTGCACTGTTGCATTCCCGTCCACAAAACAAAGTACAGACTGCTCTTAAGGCAATGCATTGGCTCAAATAAAAGGGAAAGTCTCTTAGCTTTATAGTCCCCTAAGTATTTGAGGTAGTTTTATCAATAAAATGCTTGTCCTTGTACAGCAGAAGGCAAAGTTACTTCTAATCTCAAGTGTCGAAGGCTCATTTGCATCAATTTAAAAAAAAAAAAAAAAAGCTTTCCATGTTTAATGCACAATTTCTCAAAGTCCTCTAACGAACACAGAGAAAGTGGCTTGGTGCTGCCATTCAACGGTGAGCAGCAGTGCGTTGTGTGTGTGCGTGTGGAGATGAACTCACCACACATGCAGCCCCATCCATGTTCTGTTCTGCGCATCCAGTACAGCAGTGGCGGTTCCCAAGCTCTTGAGGTCCATGGACTAGATTATCACAGACTGGTAAAACATGCCATATCTTGCTGTCCCCAGTGGTGAATTCATGAAATCGCATCTTGTATCAAGTAGGAACACAGTATATTTAGCATTCTTTTTTTCAATATGTGATGTACTGGGTGGGTGGCAACTCATATTTTTGGAAATTCACCAACTCCACCCGATGCCCTACAGATACAGTACTGATGGGGGTATTAAATTCTATTTTCTTTATAGCCCCTCCCTCACCATTTTTGTCTGGACACCCAAGTGACTCATGCCCAGTCCAGCATCAAAATCAGTAACATAAAATGTAAAAACACAGTGAACATTGCAATGACCCAGCATCAGTAACCAGCCACTAGGGATGGCTTTGGACAAAAGGTGAGGAGCACCAGGCAAGGTTTGGGAAGGGAGGGGGAAGCCAGGGCAGGAGTGCAGTTAGGCCGCTGGCTCTGGAGGACGTGTGATGCCTGCACCGTATGAAGGGGAGGAACTGAGCGGCTCAGGATGGTTTCCTGACCTCCACTGGAAGAGCTGTTTGACAGGGCAGCTGTGCAACTAGTTCTCAATACAGGCTCACAAACTAGGGCAGTAACCGTGGACGTAATTACATGTTAATTCAAGAGCAACAGGTATCCTTGTATTTTTTTGTTTTTCAAAACCACACTCACTCTTTTTAAATCTCTCGCTCTTTCGTATTAATCTCAGGAGTCTGTTAGCGTGAGCACTGATCGCATTTTGGCCAAACTGGGACACCTAGAATGGTTTCTTCTCCAACCCTTGAAACATTAGCCGACATTTGGGGTTCACGGATGTTCACTGTTCAGCCTGGCATTCTGAGTTCACAGCTCATGCGTACATTGAACCCATTTGAACGTTATAATTAAAAGTACAGAAGGTAAGAGAGAGCATGAAGCAGTAAAGTGTGCAGTAATTAGAAGCAACATCGGACGAGCTGAAAGTAGCTGCCAAATGGGCCATTTCTTTTTTCTTCTTCCCGGAAACGCCAGCAGCACCACTGGCCTGAATGTGTATCAGCCATGTGTCAGATTGTGCAGCCAAACACTAAAACCAGCTGCACCAAACAAAGAACCATGAATCTTTATTGCTTTGTTAGTGCCACAATGATGATGTGATGTCAGCAAGTTATTCTGCCACCTCTATGAACTTGTTGATGCACACGTTATAAATGCCTTCTGTTAAGCAAGTATGTTTGCAAGTAAACACTTTCCACTCTCACAAAGGGAAAAAGATACAAACGGACACCTTACAGTCTGTACAATGCAAAATTAAGATGAGTATAAAAAAAAGGCAAGTGTTTTTAGAACTGGAAAAAAATACACACTCTGCCAACTCCAGGTTGCTCATGTCCAGTTCCTCCATCAGAGATTGTGCTTCATGTAGCTCCTTCACAGGAAATGCTTGAGAAATTTTCTGCACTCCGATATCCAGCATGGTTTTCACGGTCCAGTTACGCTAAGGGCACGTTCTGTGGGGTGGGGTTGCCCTCCAGGCAACACCCCCATCTTGACATCTGCAGAATGCTCCTGCTGCACCCTGCTGGTTGGAGGGGGAGGGGGGGGGTCTTTCCAGGTCGCTCTGTGCTTGGTTAGTAACCCTAGGATAATGGTTGTCTCTCCTTGGGCAGTTTGTACAGGGGGTTGGAGGCCTGGAGGGGATGGAGGAAGAGGGGGGCCTCAGTGCACATAGCAGGAAGGACCTTATACCGGCTTGGTCTGGGTTTCAAAGCCAACACATTAACTTTGCTGCAGAAGCAATACGTTTAAATAAGCATTGTTCAATGACCACTTAGAACAGGGGTGGCCAATCTTATCCGGAAAGGGCCGGTGAGTATGCAGTTTGTTTGGGATAACCGGTAGGTCAGCTGTTCAAACCCAGGTGTGAGGACTCCTCAGCCTATCAGTCCTCTAATTAGGGAGTTGCAGCGAACCCCCACAAACACACAGGCCCTTTGCGGATAAGACCAGCCACCCCCGATTCAGTACATCTCCCCTGTGAGCCCTGGCAGCTCCGCCCATCCGTGGCCCAGAGAGCCCCAGTCTCACCATCTCGTAACGAGCCCTCGACCTCGCGTTCTGGAAGCGGGAAAACTCGCGGCGGTCGTGGACGGTGATGACCAGCTTCCAGACAGCCAGCAGAGCCACGCCCACCAGCAGGATGCTCCCCACCACGGCCAGCAGCACGGTCAGAGCGTCTGGCGCCGAGCCGCACTCTGTGACGGACAGGGGGCGCCAGAGAGCCCGCATACCACTCAATGTGTGCGGCCAATGAGGTCTCACTACTCCACTGCTAAAAGCAGCAGAGGTTAGAGGGACGCACAGAGAGAACAGCACAACGCCTTAACCAGAAAAATAAATAAAATGGCTCATATTTGTTTATCCAGCAAACACTACAAAATCATTGCCCTTCCAGGACTAGTACTGGACAGGTGATACACTTCCCAAAGTGAGGATGATGGTAGCAGGAAGCCGGCCGGCGCTCACTGACCAGGCTCCCGCATGGTGGTGAGGATCGACTGGCCGCTGGCGTGCTCAGAGTACGTGAACTTCATGACGCAGTCGCTCTCCGTCTTATACAGGCAGAGCACGGCGCCAGGCTCGTCCGTCTCTGTAGGGGGAGGGTGACGTCACTTCGGACGGCAAGGGAAAAAACATGGCCATTCTCCCTCTCTGACAGGCACACAAGCGAGGACTAAACAGAAGGCAGCACGCAGACACACACTCACAGCCAGACAAGCCAACCCGGTGGCCCGGCTGACAGTACTGCTTCGGGACAATACTGTGAAGCTAGTTCTTAAATCAACAATAGGGCATCCAAGTGTCTCATTTGCTTTTTCTTTTTTAACTTTGTCTTTTCAGAAACTTGGAATGCCCTGCGGATTGAGGAGCTGGCCTCTTCGAGCATAATGCTTCCGGAATGTGCATGTGGAGTCCATTAGAGAAGTCATATCTGAAGCAGCCTGTGTTTTAAACACTCTCTCAGCTTCTTGCGGCGCTGGACGCACTCTGGCCCCTACATCCTCCAGTCCCTGGCAGCTTGGCTCTGTATGTTTGGGAGCGACGAGATTAAAAGAATCCCATGAATCGCTGTCAAATTCCAAACGTCAAACGTCAACAGCGGCCTCGTTGCCGCGCTGAAATGTGTTTGAGATCTTAAAGAAACAACGTGGGAGCTATCAAAACATTCAGTCGAGGAAGTCGCTCGTTAGACATGGAAAGTAAGACGACTCCAAGAGCTAAACGCGATGAAAATGAGAAGGGCAGCGAGCGAATGCCAGACTCAGCAACATCACAGCAGAGTCAGGAGAAATGCACTTTTTGTGGCACATGGGACTTTTAATGTTAACTTAGACGAGCACTTTGGGTAAGAGTAGAAGCGAAGTTAGTTGACGCCGATGAAAGATCACTTGTCTGGGGGTAGCTTTGGCTGAAGCTCGGGTGACTAGACAGTGAGCACACATGCTGAGGCCCAGCACACATGCTGAGGCCCAGCACACGCCAGCCAATTCCTCAGCAGCAGCTTCATAACAACGCGCTGAAATCACACCAGCATGTCTGGAAAACGAGGGGCAGGACGCAACTCTCACACAAGCCACAGAAAAGGCAGAGGGACGTCAGACGCTGCGCGACCCCTCAACCCTTTTAAAATGCATTTTACTTTTCCCGTCTGGGTTTTTCTTCACACTGCTAGGTCTGTGTGTAATAGGTCAACAGAACAGCTTTCAATGCCTTTACATGACGGCTCCACCACAAGCCGCTCAGGCAGGCCTACGCTTAATGATCCTCCATAACATCTGGTAGCACAGGCCGCCGTCAACCGTAAAGCGATTAACAACCCGCGCATTTAAGGCGGCTGCCATGATGTTTCATACCGTGGCTTGTATCTGTTATTACTAATCCTGTACACACAAGTACCAGCCCTCCCCACTGTATTTTAAATGAGTTGAGAACACCCGTGAGAAGCTCTCAGTCCAAAATTTGCACTCACGCTATTAAAACAACGCTACCATAAAAAATTGAAATATTTTTTTTGTTATACAAAACCCAGCAGACAACCAAGTTAGACTACTTTTAATATACTGAATACTACTAAAATCTACTCGATGTTCATGCATTTTCTTGTTGCAAGATGTAACATTGCAATCAATGTTTTGCCAGTATTTTATAAACATTGAGAAATTTGCATCCAAACTCACTTTGCTTTCATCCTACAATAAAGATCTTAAGTCACTCGCTTTTTGTAAAGTATACATGAGCATCATCGTCTATAGCAGCAGTCAAAAACCCATCTCCAACAAAACGGGTCACAGGATACCCACTCAATGTTTCCACGGCGATGATCTCATCCTTGCAAAGACGCTGGCAGGTTTGGTTGTCTAGTTTCCCAGAGTTGAAGAGTCTGCATTCAATGCACTCCCTGCAACGTAGGATCAAATAAAGACCCCTGAGTTCATCATCTTCACAACGATGTGCCCCCCCCTCACCGGTTTTGAGCGGAACCATGCTCAAACACTGACGAGTAACGTCTCACCCGGATTTTGGGAGCTCACATCCTTTAATCAAAGGACAGCCAGGAGCAACAATAATTTAGGCAAAAACAATGTATTTCAAGAACAATCAAGAAACAAGAATGGCAATGAAAATGGGTCTTAATTCAAAGAAGGTTTGTGCCCCAGAGAGAAAGGGTACCAATGGGTACTCTGTCATTGATCAGAGGAGAAAAGGTGGTGTTTGGGTTTAGGGAATGGTACCCTCCTTGCAGAGCCCCTTGTGACCTTCGGCATAGTCAGAAGCTCCCGCCCCCCATACCTCTTGGTGCTACAGGCGTCGGGGCAGGTGGGACATTTCTCGCAGGTGTCCCCGAAGGCCCCGGGCTCGCTGCACTGACAGCGGCCGCACACGCAGCTGCCCCTGCCGCTACACATGCGCCCGTCCTCCGCCTGGCAGGTCACCGTCGCCGTCGAGCAGTTGCAGTTGTCGCCCACGTAGCCTGGGTGACAGTGGCACTCGCCGCAGTGGCACTCCCCGTGACCTGGGGGAGCAAGGGGGTCGGGAAGGAGACGCAGACACACAGGTGAATGCCGGTCAGCACGGAGAACGCCGGCTCTGCTCTGAACGTCGTGCTTCACGGTGAACGTCGCCCGCTTCAGCCTGGCAAGTGCCCGGCCAGGCTTCCTGTTTCTCTTAATGACAGCAGTCTAAGGGCCCCTTCTCCTGAAGCCTTCAGGAAAAGAACCAGTACACACACATCATAACCAGCTTAGATCAGCAGTTCTGCGAGTCAAACCGGTTACCGTTAGGAGTTGAGGGTTCTGACCTCACATCCATGCAGACTCAGCTTCAGCGAAATCTGTGCCAAAATAAGGTCAATGGTCAAGGTGCTGTGCTGGGGTGGAAAACCCGCGTTACGGTTCTGCCCTTGGTGCCCATGTGGCTGGGTGTGGTACTGCATCCAGCTGGCACCCCAGGAATTCCTGCAAGACACTCAGCAGCGCCTTCTGCTTCATCAGCCACCTGATCAACGCTCCAAATTCAATTCATTTTCATATACCATCATTCAGAAGTGTCACTCTAAGACACCAGACGCGTGTGGCAATCCAATACTGTGACTTATACAAAACGCTGACAACGTAAACAGGGGAAGAGAGAAAGAATGAATAGCAGACGACAACGGTGAAGAGGAACCAAAAACTCCCAAGAATGGAGAATAAAAATCCTCTGGGGGTCAAAGGCCAACTGGCTGTCAGACCCCCCCAGGCATGCTAGCATCATAAAAAGCAGGGAAAATTAGGGGGGTTTAATAAAAGCAGGGCGGAAACTCTGACCATAGTATTTGATCTAGGATGCACCTACTGTGCAAAACCAGTTTACAAATAGTGCTGGTCAGTCTGTCCAGCAGCCAGCCTTACACCCGCAGATAAGCTTCCAAGAGTCAACCATACACATTCAAAACTTGCAGGAAACCTGTTTTTCATGAGATTCAAAACAGGGCATGATTCATGCAGGCAAAAGGAAGCAAGAAAAAAAAAGGAAGAGTAACCTAAGCAAGCCAGTCCAGCTTCCTGTCCACTTATCCTGACGTAACTATTGTCACAGATGTACTGTGCAAAGGCTTAAAAATCCCTTTAACTAGAATTATATTCAGTAAAAAGATTTAAGACACATTCAAAAAAATTCAGCTCTCGGGTTAAAATGTAACACAGACAAGAATTTCTGACTTAAGAAGTTAATGGCAGGTAAGCCAAACAGAACACTTTCACAAAACGGCTTAATTTTTCTTTTTATTCTTTTTTTTTTTAAACTCCATTTCCTATGAAAGTTATTTCTGGAGGCAGGACTAACCACAACCATCTCAGACATTTCCTCTGAGGTTCATATACATGGTCCTCATCCACCCTTGTAATTATACATCCTTCTCATGGGAAGGAAGCTTCACTTATTCATATCACCAAATTACTGCTTAGTCTGAGATGTGATCGTTATCTTCAGCTTCAAGTAAGCCCTGACCTTGTAGGTCAGGCTTGAGATGGGGCACTCGGATTGCGTCTCTGAAAGTACGATAAACACAAACACCTGATAAACACACTATGTGAAGCATCAGGCAGCCGACGAGGCAACAAGCGCTACACTGGGAAAGTCACCACAGCTCAGCCTCTTTGTGAAGGACATGTGGCACTTTATCAGGTGTTTGAAGCCTAAACAAACTGCTAGGTAGAAGGGAATACTGGCGTTTGCCACACAGGGGCTGAGACCATTGCTACCCATGCGGCTTGTCTGCTTGCCAAGGACCCTATCAAGCATGTCCTGGAAAGGGAGCAATAGACACACATTAACCATAACCTGGCCGCCATGCACATCATGGCCACCTTCGCAGCACTGAACCACATCCCACGCGGGGATTGCATCCAGCATGAAGGGAGCATGTCACTGGCTCAGAAGCTGGGGGCGGTGGGGACACAGCTGGGCCAGAGAGCTGCTGTTTGCACAGAGACTGTGAGGGAGAGGCTTCCCAAGACTCACACAGCCTAACAGGAGAGCCCGCGGTCCTTAGATCAGAGAGGCTATTATGATCATAAAAACAATATTTAGAGGAGACTGAGGACATAACATGGCTAAAATCACAGAGGAGCCTTAAAGGCAAGAATATTCTTTAGGTTCCGAAGGACTCCTTTAGATAATGTTTAAAATGGGGGGTGAAAAGTAACTGGTTACATTGGAAAACTAGTCAACAGAAAGTGATGCTCCACCAGGGTATAAGGTGGCCCTTATATAGGCAAATACAGGCTGGGCTTTTTGTTTTTTTTGACAGGCTGTAATAGAAAATGAACACTCATTTTCAAGAGACACCAAATATGTAATGGTATTGAAGCGTTGTTTTTCAGCATACATGCAAGGACATGGCTTCAGAGGGCTGCCAGTTTAATTACACGCTTTAAGTAGTACAGGCCTTGCAGGCAAAACACAGACACAAAAAGTAATGGGTCAGGGAGAAATTCACGGCAGTCATTAAATGGTGTTTGCACAACCACCCGATATCTGACAGTAAACTGGGGGAGGGAGGGAGGGGGAGAGAGAGACAGAGACAGAGAGAGAGAGACAGAGAGAGAGAGACAGAGAGAGAGAGACAGAGAGAGAGACAGAGAGAGAGAGACAGAGAGAGAGAGACAGAGAGAGAGAGAGACAGAGAGAGAGAGAGAGAGAGAGAGAGAGAGAGAGAGAGAGACAGAGAGAGAGAGAGAGAGAGAGAGAGACAGAGAGAGAGAGAGAGAGAGAGAGAGAGAGAACCTAAAATGCAGACAAAACCAAAGAAAACAAACAAAGACACAGGGGCTGCTGTAGCCGGTAGCCACAAAGGGCCGCGCCGGAAGTATCAGTAAGGAGGAACTGGAAAACTAAACTTAAAATCCTCGTTGGCCGCCAATAGTACCGGCCTGGATCAAAATCCCTGACAGAAGTCCCAGTAATTACAAAGGAACAAACCTGAAGATCTGCCCAGTCTGCACAGAGCCCCGGGACCCAATGAGGAGAGATGTCCCCTCAGCGTGAGAGAACTCTGAGCCAACTAAGCATAACATTATTATGGGGAGCTCATACAGCATTGGCCCACAGACCTTCCAGGCACCAAGCTGACGGCAAACAGTCCCCATGCTCAACGTCCATCCATTTTTCAATGGCTTATCACGGTCAGGGGTTGGAGGGGGACTACAGCCAATCACAGGCAGCTCTAGGTAAAAGAATCACAGGGCATGGACATGCCACACTGACACTCTATGGGCTGTTTAGAAGCGCTAATTATCCATGCCACACCATGTAGAGAACATGCAAGCTGCTAATCAGGAGCACTGTAAATGGAGTGAAAGTGTAGAACATAACTGGATTGGTCTGGGGAGTAGAACAAATATGATGTGCTTTCAGGGGGCCAAAAATCTTGAGCGGCCCCCCTGGACCGTACACACAAGGTGAAGGCCAGACCCAAACCCAAAAATCCAAAAGGTCTGAAGCCATCCACACAGCTACCATGCGACCCAAAATAACACATTATCATTACATTTTCATCAGTATGTCTTTATATACTGCAGAAGACTGAACTTTCACAAATACGCTGTAAAAGATCGCTAATGAGTAACGTCTTACTCAAAAACCCTTAGGTGTTAGTCCCAAAGCTCTGATAAATAATAAAGACTCTCTTTCACTGCACATTTCACCTTTATTTACCATGGGTGCCAGTAAATCTGCCGGGCACCTTAAAGACCAAAAAGCCCATTCCAACCGGCTATGCTAATTTGGATTCCACGTGCCAGTGAGCTTCACCCAGTGCCGACTTCACAGAGCCTGAAGACTGAACACACAATACTGGGATGTTTAGTCAACCCCAACGACCTTTGTGTAAGAAATTCTTCCTTTGTTTCTATGTTTGTTCTGCTTTGATGGTCCTGATAGCACCTAGTGCACCCTCAGCATGACTCTGTGGCTTATAAACATACATGCAAACATATCCATGCATTTTCTTTGCTTATTAAATCATTCTATGGTCATACTGAAACATTTCCTCGAAGGAAGCTACTGTTATCTTGCTGTTTTTGATGATCCCTTTCATCTGGACCATATGTAAAATCTTTCCATATTTATTTGGTATATTGCCCTTTTTATGTATTTATTCTATAGCTTATGAAGTATATTGTATTTAACTGAAGCGGCACTGCTGGGAGTTTTGTAGAGGTGGAAAGTTCAGGTCCAGAAAGTACAAATCCAGACCAAGGTTTTCTTTCAACCACCCAGTTGAGTTACTCTTTGATTGTGACTCTTCGCACTCAGCTGGTTGGTTGAAACAAAACCTTGGTCTGGATTTGTACTTTCTGGACCTGAACGTTCCACCTGTGATATTCTGTTATTGTTTAATGCACATAGACTTAGTTCTTACTGGATTCTCCCATGGTCATATTTTTTGTCTGGCTTTTCTTATGTCAGGTTATAATGGTGTTAGAATGGCTTGTGTTCCCTTGTTGCGGGTCCATCATTGGAAACTGAGGCTAGCAGAACTTGTACCCAAGTCGACGCCCTTCAGCTTACGTCACTCCGCAGATCGGACAATTCTCTCGCCAACTTGATCTCAGTCGTATCTTTGAGCTGCGAGTACAGGCCGGAAATCTCCTTCCTGCCTTGTTTGAATTTGTTCTGAAACGATAGTACACAGTTAGACGTGTATCAATCCATCCATCCATCCATTAATCTGTCATATTTTTTTTTGAAGACAGGGTCATGTCCCAGCCTGTCCCACTATAGTAATCTCCACAAATAAAGAAAGAAACCCACCCATCCGTCTATACATCCATCCATCCATCCATCCATCATTCAACCACATGTCCAGTACAGGGTAACAAGGGTCCATCCCAGGACACACACACACACACACACAAACACACAAACTTAAATTCATATCTTTGTGGGGACTCTCCATTCATTTCTGTGGGAAAAACTTGAATCCTAGCAATGACGACCTTAACCCCTACCCAGCCTAAAGCTTAACCGTAAGTAACCAAACAAAATACAAGACTTTTGGCATTCTTAGTGTTTCGATTGCAGTCACAGATTTTCATGAAATTGTGTCCCCCCTTGTGGGGAACGAAAAAGTGGTCCCTAGAACGTCGAAATAACAGGTTTTTACCACATTTGGTTTCCACAATATAATGTATACATAACTCATAGACACAGACAGACAGACAGATGCACACACATACACATACAAACACACCTACAGACACACACACACACACACGCCATTCATATCTAAGGACAATTTGGCAACTCCAATTCATGATAGCATGTTTTTGGACAGTGAGAAAACCAAAGTACCTGGAGGAAAATCATGCAAACAGGGCAGCTCCTGTAGCTCAACAAGTAGCGTGTTGCTCTAGAAATGCAAATACAGTGGTACCTCAGAACTCAAACTTAATCCATTCAGAACTCTGGATCGAATCCTGAAAAGTTTGGGTTCTGATCGAATTTTCCCCAAAATATTACACATAAATATGTGTTTTTTTTAGCATTTAAACACAAAATCAACCAGATAAAACAAGAAGAGGATACACTGTACTAAACACATCTAAGGACATTTATCAAAACAGTAATTTGTAAAAGTAAGAAAATAAAAGTATCCAAACAATGTGTAAACTAAAAAAAAAAAACGTGTCCACTGCTTCCATGTGCCACGTCCCCTTGTTAACCCCGTGTGGAATCCCTGTGTGATCAGCTGTTTCTGGTTGTTGTCATGAGTCCGTATTTATTCCGCGTGTCAGTTTGTTTCCCCAGTCCAGTCATTGTATTGTCTGTCTGCGTTTTGTCTGCCTTACCTGTAATAAACCCCGTATTCCCCGATACCCTGACGTCTGCGCCATTGTCTCCGTTTTGCCCGCTCGACACGACAATATTATTATAATTAAATGTATTAATGGTTTATTATTAATATGAAATTATTAATAAGAAATCTTTATTTTAAATGTATTTCATTATATAATAATTACTGTTACTGTCTATCATTGTCTAAATGTATTTTTTACTGTCTAAATATTTGTATTCAGCTAGTGTAAACATGCACAATGCTATCACAGCGAACGTGAAGCTGAGACTGAAGAATTACCCTTTGTTTCCGCTGAGAGACGTGAATCATAAATGCACTGCACATAAAGCAATGCAGTGCTTAAACTCAGTTCTTTATCGCACTCATTGTACACGTCAGCTTAATCAGCAACTCACTCAGCAGTGCAAACAAAAACACAACATAAGATATTTAAATGCTAATATACTGGTTTTCTAATCGGTCCGTGTTTTTGAGAGGGGGGACTAATGTAAATGTGTAAAGTCTTTTGTTATAGGAGTCTGTAAGTGCCAAATACAAGGTTGACCCATTCTTTTTCAGTAACCCGCAAACCCACAACCCTTCCTGTGTGAGGCCCATAAGTACATACATCACTCTGCAGCTTGGAGACCTCCGTGGCGGGCAGAGTTTCGTTTGTCTCAGGCGGCAGCGAGTACAGGGGGCTCGAAACCTCCTTGGATTCTTCCTTGTGTTTAACCTGCAACATACCATGCACGCAGCACTCTCAGTTAGGAAGGAAACGTTTATCCTGCGTGGAGCAGGCCTTAGCGTCCTCCCACAATGTCAATGGCAATTCATGGAAGGAAAAAAAATAATAATAATAATGCATTTTATTTATATAGTGTTTTTGTCAAAGATGCTTACATAGAATAAAGTAAAGAGATAAGAAAACGAAAAAACATATTATGGATGAGGAAGGTTATACACTTGAGCAAACAAAAAGGATTTTAGCTTGATTTTGAAATCTGAGACGGAGATCGACTGAGGAATAGCAGCGGGGAGGGAGTCCCAAACGTGGGGAACTAAACAGGAAGATGCGCGGTCGGCAGAGCCATGGACTTGGGAAGGGGGGATGAGGGATGAGTCAGAAGAGGGGGATCTGGTAAGAGAGAAGCATATCAGAATGACTTGATGTGTGCTCAGTCCCACAGCCAGCGGGGTGTTAAGAGGGGTGGGATGATGCAGCTCTGGACCTGGAGTTCTGGCGAGCACATCTGGTTTTTCTTGGCTACCTTCAATTTCTACTTGATTAGCGATGTGTATATTAATGATTTATTGGCCAGACAGCGCCATATATAAACTTTCACTGAAGAGTTGAGCAGTGGTACTTCTGAGTACATACAGTTTCTCCAATCAGCAATTCAGCGTTTTTACTGGTCCAGAAAAGACTCAGATGTTTCACTGGTCAGAGACACTTCCAGTAGACAGTCTTTCATAAAAAATACCTGATTTTGGGGCTAAGATATTAGGGCTTAGAATAACCTCCCTTTAAAAAGACATCCGTCCATTCATCTTCTAACCGCATATCGAGGACTCGACCACAGTGAGGATCAGTTAGTATGGATCACAAGATGGGCCACACCAGGGATGAGATCTCAGTGCAAGACACCATGCTAAAAGGGTCTATGAAAATCTCCTCTAAGCAATGGCCTTCTTTTTTATTATCAATAGCTAAATACGTTTGGTGAAACTCCCTCTTCCACTCTTCAGTGCAGCTGAAAAAACAGGAATAAATTAGGTCATAACTAACTGAACAATAATAGCAACATCGTAATAAAGATCTTAGCTGTATAAACATGTCCACTGACTCTACTGCCATTTTATTCCTGGAGGCGAAGCAATTACTGAAAACATTCAAAGAGCAAATGTACAGGAGATTCATACAACAGCAGAAAAGAACAACAGAATAGAGGATGATTCTGTCTAACCTGGAAAAGTTTTGCAGAAATTCTGTCAAATAGCTGAGACTTATCAGAATCTTACTCTGCTACAGAAGGCAAACACATTCTGAAAACGCCAGATCCCCAAGATCATCTTTGTCTCGGTGGTGCAGCCTACTGTTCTGCAATCAGTCTTACATGCCATAATCTCTCATAGTTCTTCAAAAAAGTTAATACATAAAAAGCCCAGGCAACAGTACAGGTTCTCCGAAATGCCCTGTGGTTGCCAGGGACATCAGGGACAGCACATGCCTGACAGGAGCCCCCGATGGGCTCTTTCTAGACCTGGCAACCCACCGGGCATATTAACTGAACATAAAGAATCACACAAAGGTGTCGATTTACATTGCATTTCTTCCCAACAGGGAGCTGAAAGCGGTTTGGACTGCAGGCACCTTTGCGCAAAGAGACGATGATGGTCTCTTAGGGGACCCTTTTCCAAGGTGGGCTATGCAGGTTTTTGGACGACCTCTCTTCTAGCATTTAGCTACAACTGGAGCATGAGGGGAGCATAGATCTGCTCATAATACTATGCTTGTTTCCCTGAAGTAATGAGATACAAGAAAGACCCAGCTATCATATAACCCACCGCCGGAGCAGGTCAATTTGGGGGCCCAACCCCCGCCCCCCCCCATTAGATATTTCAAAAACTAAACATATAGCTAGTGAGTAGAGTCAAAAAACCATAGCTAGCTATTTCACAGAACATGCTTCCTCACCAATACCTAAATAAGGAATGCACTTATTTATTATTCAGTGTAGTGACTGTTTGTGGCCAACAGAGGGACCCCAATCCTCAGGGGCCCCACCCACATGCATAGTTTGGGAGGTAGGAAACACTGCCATTGACCTTCTACGAACCAGGACTCTCCACTGTTGGTTTTATTCTGCTGGATATTAGCTACCCAATACCTGAACACCAGATCTCACGCCACCCCCTGCTCTGGTTTCTCTTTTTTGATACCCACCCCGCTTCCTGCGCCTTATTGACTCCGCTGCTGCGGCTGGAGTGGAACACAACCCTGTAATATGCTGTAACCTGAGCTCATTCAGGACCAGCAGGTGCTGCCGCTTAGGCCCCGCCCCTTAGGCCCCCTTACTATTCACCTGATGTCGGACAGACGGTGTGTGGGAAGCAGGTCACACCTCTCTAAGCTCACTCTCTATAGTTGGTAGAACCAATGATAATCCCAAATGTAGCATGAAATAAGCCTATCCATTGCAAGCGCTGAAACCAGGATATTACTAAATACATTGCTATTGAGTAAATTCCCAAAATGCATTGCTCTGAGCCCATTTTCCTCATTATTCATGCACTTTTACTAAGACTGCATGTCATCTATACACTATTTAGGAAGAAATTAAATGATCTAAAACGCAATGTCAAATCCATGGAGGTGAGATATAGTGCTAAACTCTGAAAATGCAAATGTAAAATCTATAATGTATAATGTATGCATAAGATCTGAGGATCGGTGAAATATCCCAGACCACCAAAGTTAAACTTCAGAGCAAGAGCAGTAATTAGTGCACAATTTCAGACATGCCTGGAGTATGCAAAAACACAAGCAGATTGTAATTAAAGTAGCTCTGGTTTACACTAATTGTTTAATTATGAGCAGTAGGAATAAAAATAGGCACTCTTCCAGATGCAGGCTTTCTTTGTGCCAAGCAGAGCCGTAACTAACACGATCTGTTCCGCGTGAGCTTCCCTCAAGAGCCAGGAGCCCGCAACAGTGCATGTAAACTGTGAGAGAAAAAGAGAGAAAATTCCTCCGATTCTACATGAAATATAGGTCCTGCAGAATCGCATATATATCGACAAATGACCTATAAATTCTTAATAGTTGAAATTCAACTGGCATGCTGCTTCTGTGGCCTGAGCTGCATTTGACCTTTGCTCTCTATTCCTGAAAGTCAGGACGTCGACTCGGGGTCCAGAATTACAGCCCAGTGCGAGTGGCAGCATCTATACTTAGTGCGCGCGTCACAATAAGGAACAAAGGAAGGTCACCTTATTCTCGAGCCTCTTATCGTAGAGCACACACTTTGAAGAACGTGAACGCCTTCGGCTCTCAGGAAATTAAGCCACCTTACATATGAAGGTGGAGATGTACTCTATTGATTGCAGCTTCTTAGAAAATCTTTCGAGAAAAATTCGATTGGAAATCAAGATCACATGTACTATGAGCAGATAGATCTTTAATTACTATTAATTATATAATATAGTATTATTAGTATTATTATTATATAATTTGGTTATTTAGGGCACAATTCGATTTTGTTTCACCCTTTTCCACACCTTTTCTGACCTCTAGCTAGCTGCTGCTTTGTTCTTACTGTATATTGGACAAACAAGTTGAGCTTTCTCTTCTTCCTGGAAGATGCCAGAACTGAATCCTCTACTGCCTACAAACCATATTGATAGCAAAGGGCCAAGCAATCAATCAGACATTTTCTACCACTTAAAACAAGTGGGGAAGTTTTTTGGTCCACATCTGTTACAGGTGACAGTTATTTGCACCCAAACGGTAAGCAGTCGGTCTTCTTTCATAGGCAGTCAACCTCCCACTGGCTGCTGTCTCCTTGAAAGGGAGGAAAGGCCAAACATCTATACTTACATCGCTTAGGATTGGGCTGCACCTTCTGACGAATTCCACCTTGGCATCCGGCACGACAACCTTACCAAGGCTCTGTGAAGCACACAGGAACCTTGAGCTTTCAGGTCACTATAAGTCAAGGTCGTCTGAAAGTCGTCGGAAGATTAGATGGCATCCTTACCTCAGTCTCATTCCTCTCCAGGTGTCCATCCACCTCATGAGAATCACCCTTATTTTCCATTTAAGGAAAATCCAGCTGAGGAAAAATAAAATAGAAAATGAACTAAGTCTGGTTCGGGAGTTCAGTCGTTCCCGGACACTTCCCAGTCCGTCGAGGCACCCCCCCCAGGACACAATGCCGGCCCTAATCCTCAGGAACGTGTCACTGCTATCAAGTCTGTCTTCCCAATTTAGGTCCCACTTGGCTTTTTATCTGAGCAATTTTTTTATGGATGGGCAATGACAGGGTTGGGGTATGGGTGAGGGGTGAAGCATTCAAAGGCAGTGTAGCATAGAGGAAGGAATGTGTCTAACATGTCTAATGACTTATTCTACTGGCATACAGAATGAGCTTGACAGATATCCTGCATGTTCAATAATTCCTGAGATTTAGTTACAAACAAAGATAAAACTGAGACTTTGAATTTAAAAACAACACTCATTCGATTACTCCTTCGAATACTCATTGTAAAATTTTATAGATGATTACATGAATCAAGTATTATTTACTTGTAAATAAAGGTCCAGCAAAATATTTCTCAAAATACTTATGCTTCACCAAGTTGCTAAAGGTTATGAAAAGATCACAGGATTTTATAAACAATGTCTATTCAATGGGGAACAACAAACTGGACACCAAGCACTTTTAACTGGTCTGAGAACTGGTGACCCCAGGAATGCTAACCGATATCTCCTTCCTGTCAAGGTCTTTAACAATAAATAAAAACTCACTATGAAAGTCGTGTTTCTTTTCCCAAGACTCCCACATCCTTTCATGTGAAAAAGTAAAATGATAATTCTGACATACAGATTAAGGGAAGATTAAGGGAATACTGACCACTTCCATTCATTTCTTTATTATGACATCATAGAAACAATCATGATGTCACAACTTAAAGAAATAGCCTTCTCAATAGCCACACCCCCATCACAATAAATAATATCACAAGCTTCTTATATTCTGTGAGTTAGTAGCAGGAGCAGCTGGGGGGC
>JABFDZ020000039.1:5753227-5776298 GCA_019775955.2 Pollimyrus isidori
TACCGTGCCTCTGGTGTCCTAACTACCAGAGGATGGACTGGCTGTTTACCGTGCCTCTGGTGTCCTAACTACCAGAGGATGGACTGGCTGTTTATCGTGCCTCTGGTGTCCTAACTACCAGAGTATGGGCTGGCTGTTTACCGTGCCTCTGGTGTCCTAACTACCAGAGGATGGACTGGCTGTTTACCGTGCCGCTGGTGTCCTAACTACCTGAGCACGCTGTTCACATTGATGGTATTAGTATCTCTTAGCCAATAGAAAAGAATGCCTTCTAAGTACAGGGACACATCAGGCTGCTAAACGTGCAGGCATATTTTAGCGCTTGAATGTCGCCCCCCACTGGTAAATAAAGGTATCAGACTGGCTCTGCATGAGAGCCATACAACATTTTTTTCCTAAAGATCTATGGACCATCCACACACTGAGACAAATTTCCACTTGGAATAAGTACACGATTTGATTTACAGACCACTAGATAGTTTAACATAAGCCCACACTACACTATTTCATTTAAAACCTTAAATAAAAGTTCATTGCTCATGTGGTTCTGATCTCACAAACAAAGCAACATGTCCTATTTATAAATTTGACTGGGTTATATTTCCCATGAATAATAGACACCATTTACAGCACCAAAAAACATCTTTAAGAATAAATAATACCTTTGACTACAAGAGAATGAAACAGTGTGATTTCCAGCTGCTCTACTTTGTTTACTGCTGCTCTAAAGCAAAGCTACATGTCCATAAAACAGAATGACATTAAGCTTCTACTCAGTTATAGTGCACAAGGCTCTTCCCTATGCGACATTAAAGACAAGTTAGAATTATACAAATTAAAATTATAGGCTGCACCTTCCAAGCAAATAATGTAAGACAAATGTATAAATATGTAACCATGTCATTCAGTTTCCAATAGTCTTCTATTTGAAAATGTCTACATCACTGTTCACTTTCATTTACCACAGTGGTTCGTAAGCCTCAAACCTAGTGATATACAAGGTCCCAGGTATGCATTTGGCTGTGCTTGCCTGTGGATGATTCTTATGGAGTTAGTAAATGCTGTAATATAATGTCACTTTGACAGCCACACTCTGCAATGTGCATATTTAATGCACCTCTGTAAGCACTGAGTGGGTCATAAAAATAGTGAGGTATTAGACTGTCTATTCATTCTACTGTATATTTGGAAGATATGTAAATACTTCAGAGATAGGTGAGTAAAAACCAGCAGGGGTATAAAAAGCTGAATGACCACCTCACCTTCTGTCTATATACACCCTGAATTAAAGCAGGGTTTATAACAGAGTTGTCACAATTGCTGATTAAACTTGATTACTTGATTATTAAAAAGCACTGATTCAAAATTTCCTTCTCGATTACTGGTATAGCGGAAGACGGTGCTCAGCAGATGAGGGTCCAGATAAAGAGCGGAAACTTCAGCTGTATGAAAGAAAGAAGTGAATGACAATGCAGTCACCTGTCAGTACTGTAAAGCAGAACTGCAGAATGACTGCAATGCAAACATATCTTACAAGAAGTCATCTGGGTGTGAGGTTAGCCACCATTGAGTCTCGTGGAGTGGCCTAGCCTGTCTTTGTCATCATGTTGACCTAAATTATTTAGCGTTATTTAGTTTCTGTGATTCCTGTTTGTCAAAATAATCATTTCTAAAATGTAGGTTTGCTCCGTTGTGTAATAATAATAATAATTTATTATTATTATTATTGTTATTGTTCCGGAGGACTACAAAGACAGGGGCATACCAACTGTAAAGGCAGTTTAAATAAGCTGCTGGACAATGTTGGATGATGACCGAATACTAATTCTGGTCGCTGGTGACCTGAGAATCCTCAGCTCCCTCTAGTGGAAATGTATGAGTTATACATGCAGAATAAATGAAGGCGATCAGATTCCTGCTTAATGACACTCCCTACTTACATCCTCTGATATTTTTTTCATGACCATGGGAGACTATGTTCCAAATGTTACTTGGATTGAATTATCGCATTATGAGATGTTTTATGTCATCTTCAATCACAAATATAAATGTTGTCTTTGAACTGGGAGGAGATGCACGTGGACACAGGGAGCACACATTGACCCATGGCAGGCATCAAACACGATGCTGGAGGCATCAGACAATAGAGAGAGAGCCAGGGAAGCAGAAACAGACACCCCAGTAACTTATAGACCATCTTATAGTGCCTGATGGATTAAAACCGCTTCTCTGCAATCAACCAGTACAGTTAGTCTCAGCCTCTTTGCCTTGCAATGATTAAGATGCTACCTTTTAGGTTAATTAAAGATAAAGGCTCCATCAGTAGCAGACACCTGAGGTTATTTCCTGAAGCAGTCTGAGATAAACTCCCCATTCAAGGATTCAACGGCCCGGTTCGTGGTATTGCAGCCTGAGGCCTTGTAGCCACAATGACATTCAATTGCTTGGTTGATGCCTTTTAAACCCATTCATATTGCTGCTTTTAGGCATTGAACAGCAAATTTTTGGGTTATATTAGCATCTATTTGGATACTATGGACATAAAAAATATTAAAGGAAGTAGGGATTGTCAATACACTGTCTGTTACAAGCCAATGTCTTGTAGAGCAATGTTTCTCAACCCGGTCTTCAGGAATCAGACAGTCCATATTTTTGGGGAGCTAGGAAGAAGCACAAACCTGGACCACCAGCAGGGAGCAAAAACGTAGACCGTCTGGGGGGTCCTTGAAGACCGGACTGAGAAACACTGCTAAAGAGACACTACAGACTCACCAAGGTATTATGAGAAGTCAATCTCAGTGCAGGCTTGCTTTTCTAAGCAGTTCCTACTATTCACCACTAGGTGTCAGACAATAACTGGTCCAGTGTATAAAAGGAGCAGTCATTACCCTCCACATTACTAACGATAAAAATAAAACTTCAGAAATACCGGAGAACATTTTACTTCATGCAGTTTAATTAAATTAAGCTCAGCTATTTTTACTTTGCAGTTCTGAGGATGAAGATAATGACATGAAAAACTGTGGCATGAAGAATTAACCTCCCTCCAGTGTGAAATGCTCTCTAATGTTTCTGCGTCTCATGTTTTTGTGCAATCAAAGCATTCACAGTATAACTAAGGAGAACAGTGCAAATTTTACACAAGGGAGGGAGTGTCACAGCTACTGCATTACAGGGGTTTGTGTTAAACAACACATGGCAAAAATCCATCTGAGAAAGCTTTCCATACAATACTAAATTTTGTTCTGTAATTTTTCCAGTTTGCCCACACACAAATGACAACAGCAAGCCAGGAGAGTTGGGTGACTCTTGGCATGAAGGAGACTGACCTTCCTCCCAGAGAAGAGCATGTAAAGCTGATGCATGGATCCTCCATTCTTGGCCAGCTCCTTCTTCAAGGTCTTGGGGGAAGGCAGAGTCCAGCCGCCCTTGTGGCCCCCCGCCGTCTCCATGCAGTGGATGGCATTATCGGAGGCGAAGCAGGGTGACCTGGCTTCCTGGAGCAGGCTACCCTCGCTGTGCGTGCGCCGTCGCAGGGACCCCTGTACACTCAGCCCCCCCTGGTGCTTCTTGCACGGAGAGGCCTCCACCATGCTACACCGTTTGCCGTTGCTGTGCCTCAAGCAGTTCTCGTCGCTGTCTTCCTCTTCTTCCTCTTCATCATCCTCATCGGTCTCTGGGGGGGAAGACAGGCCGTCGGCACTGAAGGCCCGCTCAAGCCGCAGCTCGGGGATGATGAAGGAAGTGGACGAACACGAAGGCAGGCGCTCGGTGCCTTTTCTTCCTTCATCCACGCAGTCCGTTCCCGTGGCTTCACCCCCAACCTCCTGAAAAATCCCAGCTCCCCAAGATTCCTTGTTCTTGCATTCCTCTCCCTGCGTGGAGGCCACTGGGGGGGGCACCACCTTCTGCCCACTGTCCACTACAGTGCACGCTTGGTCCTGCTGCACCAGCTGCTCTGGCTGCGTGCTGCCCATGGTGGAGGGGCAGTCCTCCCCCAAGCCGCGGTGCCCCTGATGAAGCACCTTCAGCTGGCGATGCTCGTCAGCCTCGGGATCCAGCATCTACGAGCACAGACAGATACCAAGGGCTGAAATATATCCTACCCCAGTAAGTCATCATGCTAAATCTAGTGTTGAATAACAGCCATTAAATTCAGTTGCTTAGCTCACACTTTCATCCAAAGTGACACAATTTTCAGTGAAATTAAGATACCTCTAATCTACCAATAAACTACCATAAATACTGCAATACTGTACATCACATACATTAAGTTCACATATATATATCTAAGAACATACAGTACTGTACAAAAGAAAACTATGTTTAAACATCTTCATGTTGGTATAAAACTATTATTTCATTTGTGTCAAAGTGTGTTAGCTTAGCCATTTCGAACCTATAGTGAAGTCCCCCTGGTCTTGGCAGTAACCAATCAATACACCCACGTATCTGATAACTTAATCAATAGGGTACCATGTTTGGCTAATCAATACCTTAAAAAATTAATTTAATAAGTCAGTTAATTAAATGAGCTGATGATAAAACAATTGCATGCAAGGACGTAAATTGGAGGGTGGGGGTATTGTAAAACCAGCTAATACAACCCCGCCAATAATCATGTGGGTGGAGACAGGTTACAGATTGTAACACGTGTCAGACTGTCACTTTCCTTGGTGACCTTAGAGAAGGCAGGAATATTCTGTCCTCACTACAGGACGTACATATACCGTCCTCTCTACAGGACGTACATATACTGTCCTCTCTACAGCGCGTATATTTATATAATGACAACAAGATGCAAGGACTTTTCATCAACAGGATTAAATGCTCATAATTATAATGCCAGTTAACGTGCTATTAGGAAGTTTTGTTGAAATATCCAGGGTATTAAATTCAAGAAATAATTTGTCTAAAGTTGGTGTTTTCAAACCGCAAGAAGGCCAACTGCAGCTAAAGATGGCGAGGATGATGATGCCCTTGGCCTGGCATCCCCCACACAGCAGGGTAGCTGGCAGGCAGAGCCTAAATTAAATGATGTTGTCACCCACAGCCAATTACTGATGACCTGAAGGATACAGACCTCAGGAGAAGCGCTCACCTTATGGCATCTTTTATTCAGGAGACACCTCCTCAGGTGCAGTAACACCCTGAGCTACATTTGAAGTCATATGATTAAAGCACATACTGTGCCTGTCTGTCTGTCTGTTTGTGTATATTAATATATAATTCTTATTCCAGATTACTTCATGTCTCCTATTTGCTATTATTACATAGGCAGATGGTAATTAAACAGAGGTGGCCCTAAAGCCAACCCAGATTTTATTTAACACAGAGCTGTTACCAATGCCGACGTCTCAGAGCATGGATACCTGTCTAAAAGCTCAACAGGAAATCCTCTTTCTGACACAAATCCTGCACACAAACCGATTTGGCCCCTGAGCATTCTCCAAATAAAAAATGGCCAATGTCATAAGAGAAGTTCAACCTATTTCAATTTAATGGCAATTTAAAGCAGAGTGGATACCACATGTACTTCAGTAGGAAATGACCCAGCCGGAGCAGATGTGCAATAAAAGAGTGAAACGTGGATGGGCTTGTGCTGACCATGGCAGACCTTCCCGAATGACAAACACTAGAGCGGCTTGTGAAATCCTCGCTGCAGTCCTCTTACTGGGGGAGGGACAGGCCCCCACCACATGTCCCATTTAATCAGGTCACTATGATCAATAAACAATGCAAAAAAACAGTACATCATTGGCACTTCGGGCCTTACAAACAAGTTACAATTTATACAATACATCCAAAAATATCCAATATACTGTTAAACTCCAGTTCTTCCAGAATTAGTTTAAAAAATGGCCAGTCCGGGAGCAACACTACAGAGTTATGAAAAGGTGAGCAAATCCATTACTAGGGGGCTCTGCTGTTAATGAAATGAACTATTTAAACTAATTAGTGTACAACTGTTGGACAAAGGCTAAAGAACAGATAGAACAAAGTGGCTAGTGAGACCTCTGGGCCAGTTATACCATCAGGAGCTCAGGCTTATACATAACACTGCTTTAGACAATACAATGAATTGTTTACACAAAGTGTTTACACCACATTAGAATGAAATGCTATATGCAAAAGAAGCAACCGAATACATGCCAAAACACAGTGTTTACTTAAGATAACAATAAACAGGAAGTAGGTACTGAGGAGAAGCCCACAAGAGATAGAGTCTCAGCTCTTTACAGCACACCAGGAGAGCATTTCGAGGGGAAGTGCTGATGGGAGATGTAAACAAGGACCAGCTAATGGGGACAAAATTCCTCAGGGAAACACGGTCTCATTAAGAGAGGTGCATCCATGACTTCCTCCCTCTGCTTTGAATGGTTTACTCCTCGAGAGATATAAACACACCTCTTCAGCTGGTCTTTCATTCCCCAGGGCCTTTATGCTTCTCCCCCTCAACTCATTTCAGTAAACGAAAGTTAAAGGCTACATTGGAGAAGCTGCAGCAGCTGAAATGCTTGATGTTCGACCCCATCGCTGACCTCTCCATCTCGCCCGCAACCCCAGTGCAATGTAGCCACAAAGCTACCAGGGCAGCAGTCCATTATTCCCTGTCGTGCAATTGCGCACCTTCTACAATAACTGCAAATGTTGCAACAACGATGTGATGCTTTCCTATAATGCCAATGATAACATAACGACTTTGAATGAATTTTCAAAAATATGCTAGGGAAAAAAAACAAGAATTAACTGGACACATTACAACAGTGTATAATCTCCAGTGGGAGACACTGTAAAAATGAGATGGTGTGATTTAAGAATTAGAAAATTTATTACAAATAGTAGATTAAGCAATTTGTCATAAGATAAACATTCACACAATGAAATATATAGGTTTCCTAATATTTATATTATAGGAATAATAATTTTCTCCAACATGCCAAAGTGAACATTTGTTTAGCCTTTAAGCTTTTATGACATGTACTTTTCATGTTGCACACACACGCGCGCGCACACACACACACACACACACACACACACACACACACACACACACACACACACACACACAGTCTAGCCCTACTGGTCAACATCTTTTTAATTATGATATTTGCACAGGTTAAACTAATAAATTAATGAACATGATAAATCTTGAGATAATTGACTGATATGAAACCCGGCGCAATACCTAAGTAGGCAACTCAAAACATCTCAAACTGGTGTTGTTGCCGCTGCGAAGTTGAATGTTCCTGCTTTCAGGTAGGTCTGCACACAGCTTCTCCCCTGACACACGCAATGGATACAAACCCCTGACCCAGAGACTATCTCACGTCAATAAACCTAAAGGGAACAGCAAAGACAGCAGGCTCCAAGGGTAATTTAATACTTCTTACTTCATTCAATCAGAGCACGGAGGGACAGCCTCTTACACTGATTTTATTCAAACAAATCACAGGGTAAATGGCACTTTGTCATCACATCTGAGGCTGCTTTGCAAAGGGCTGGAGGTCTGCTTACCCAGCTCAGATAGAGGTACAATGGCCTGCATTCTGCTATGTCATAAAACGAAGGTCAGACAAAAAAAATGGTCACATTTGATTTGGGAATTAACTTCTAAAAATCTATGTGGCCTACTATGATCTAGGCCAAGAGAGTAAAATTATCTTGGGTATTTTGTGTGATCCATTAGTCCAGGCAACTCTGAAGCTTGTTGTTTCCTTTGGTTTAATATTAGTTCCCAAAAGACTGCAGGCCACAGCTTTTAAAAAGAACAAGAAGCCCAAAATTATGTAAGTCATCAAAGCTTTGCACCCCAAGGCAAGACAACTGAGGTCTGATATATTTAGGCTCAGTTCAATGATTGTAATTGATAATAAAACCAGAAAGCACTGGGTGACCATAAAATGAGTATTTTATAATAAAGGAATAATTATAATAAGATATAATATTTTTTTAAAAAAAGAATAAACAATGAAATTGCTAAGAACCATTTAACTCCAACAAGAACTTATCAATAACAAACTCATTTAACAAAACAGTTTCATGTTGAAAGAAATGCACTGGCTTTGGTTTAGAGCGAAGAGAGAAGCTGGAAGAGGAACGAACGGTCAGGGGAGCAGAAACTGTCCAGCTCTGAGCTTCTATGAACAGAATTGTTTACAAAGTCCTACAAATGTTCTGCTCTGGAACAACCTTTCTGATGCATGGACCTTCCCATTTCACTCCATTACACAGAAAGCAAATCCTTGGCCAACAGTAAAGGTCAGTCTGTGTGGGAGCGGGACCAGAAGGGAACAGCACAACCCCTGACTTCTGTAGCACCACCCTGGTCAATACCAGGATCCAGCCATGTTGAGAGATGATATTTCTAACTAACTATCTCTGCTCCTCCCTGAGTGAAACAAAGTCATACAATTACAATGGATTGATGCTCACTAGAACAAATGCCAGTACAACCTGAAGTAAACAGTTTTTCAAATGGAATTAAAATCTGACCCTCAAAGATTTATGCACTGGTTAAAAAAGCAGGCTTGATGCACATGTGAGGAGAATTCCACCTGAACATTGATCCAGGTTTTAGCCACTCATTTCAGACATAGAGAGACATACCACTGGATGTCTGGTAGAGTAGTTGTGTAAGCAAACCATTTGTATCCATCTCTGATTTATGTTGATGAACCTTCTGAAGCTATAGCAGAATTATATGCACAGCCACAAATATCCGATTTTTCGGATACAAAGCAAAACTACAAAGCAAAATAGATCCAGAAATTTTGTTTCTAACTGGACAAACCGACTAGTTGTGCATCTCTGACCACATATTACTATCCAAGAGTAGAGGGAGGCCAGAAAGAGGTCACTATCAGTGTGCTACATATCAAATCTAGTGACTAAGTAGGGATGGACAGTAAATATAAATGAAAAAAAATGTGCGCCAAAAAAACATCATTAGGATACTAGAAACATAATTAACGTAACTGTTCCACCTCGTTTGTACATCATTTTAAGCATTTTTGAGGATTTGCAGTTCAATATGAATATCTTATAAGTGGGCATGTGCAACTGGCGAATGCTTAAAAAGCCCCACAATTTCTCTCTGGCAACAGCGCCACTTACACTTCGTCACACTAGCAGCCACACCTGTATCAGAAACTATTCCCAAATAATACACAGTTTTTTTCGTATTACTTGTGTTGTCTTGCACAACTGCGTGCACTTGAACGCTACTTTAACCTATGAAAGTATGCAAAGATTGGAAATCGCTGTGCTAGTAGTTTTAACACGAGTGTAAAATACATCCAGACCGTCACGCTCTTATGATTTCCGTACACTAATCGTACTACAAAGGGTATGCACATGACGTCACAGCAGGCAGAAGTCACTGCGCTCAGACCCAATGTGTTCAGCTTGTTCAGACTGGCTCCGGATCCCCCGCAATCCAGTAGGATAGGCGGGTTGGAAGATGGATGGATAATTCTAATATAAAAAATGCATATATTAATGTGTAAGTTCCCTTGATAGAAATGAGAAGGTTAGAGCAATTTGAAAATAAAAAGATTAAGTTATGAACATGTTAAAAACAAAGGAGTACCAAGCTAATTGATGAGTCAAGTTCAGTCAACTACCAGTGATGTTGCTTCTGAGGAAGAATTAGAGTACTGACGGAGATGTGTGACTGAAATGTGTCACACATCTTCAACACAAAGCTAGCACCCAGACTGTACAACTAGAAAAAAGAATTCTAACTAAATGCAAAGTGTCATTATTCTTGATATTGAAACCTGCTATAGGCTATACATTTCTCTTTCCCTTCAACCAAAATACATTTTTGTTTTTAAAAACGATCCAATACTGTGATATTGTGATATGATATATAAGGTCCTCACAAAGTCCTTTCAGAATTCTATTGCTGTTTCTCACAAAAGCTTGAACTGGTAGACTAATCTTCACAGAAATTGTATGAACTACCAGCTGTGGATTGCATGCCAGGAAGAAAGGTTCAAAATTGTTATTTTGTTGCTTCCTAAATTAAATCGGATGCAACTTAATTGTGCCAGTGCCGGAAAATAACACAACTGTTAGAAAAACATTAAACAAACATACAGGCTGTCTTTCATGCAAAGTGGAGTATACATGGAGGACGTCCCCAGCCCCTTTTAATTACAGACTGCTAGCTTTGCCTTTGCTGGAGAGCAGAATACATTTCAGAACATTGTCAATCCAGCATAATGTAGTAATAATATACATGTTGTTGAATTTTTTTAAAGCTGACCTGAAAGAATGTGAAAGAAATTCTCATTCACTCATATGTCCATGAACATTAACAATCCCTCTTACTAAAAGTCAATAAGCAATTCCTTTGTTTAACAAATAATTATAGACACGTGGAATCTGTCAAACAAATAAAACCACTTAAATAGGCCCATTTTGTCTTCCTGAGGAGCATGTTAGGAGGAAAACATTCATTCCATGACCAGCAGATTCAGTAAACTGCCGGTCGACATAATTTCTTCTTCAATGACTGACAGTATGATACAGGAATTTAACATGAACCAACCATCTGTTGACCTATGAGACCTATCTGTTAAAATATTGAAAAAACTTTTGCCATTTGCCTACAAGTCAGAATAATATAACAAATATCTTAAAACAAAAGACAATGCAACTTTTGAACAATTCCCCGCTATTTAGCTCAACTAATGTAAATGAAATCCTAACATAATCATCTCCCTTTTGTAGCTTAATAGGAAACTTGGCCCAGGGGTCTCAGTAAAGATTCATTAAGATGATACATATTTAATATTTTAATCATTTTTAATCTTCCATCCATCCATCCATTTTCCAAACCGCTTATCCTTACAGGGTCGCGGGGGGTCCGGAGCCTATCCCAGAAGCAACGGGCACGAGGCAGGGAGCAACCCTGGATGAGGGGCCAGCCCATCGCAGGTCATTTTTAATCTTCTAATATCAATTTAGGAACTAATTCTGCTGTGCCCCGTTCCTCTTCCCTGAATGTCCTTCCCCTACTCACTACCTCATCATTTAAAATAAAACATGAAAATTGAATTAACACTGATAATGTTTCCTGAAGTGCACATCTGCTGTGTTCAACTACACAACCTGAACATATCTGCTATATGAAACAACTTTACCCAGAAGCATCTAAAACACAGTGCAGAAAACACTCAATATGATGTCACCTGAGGGTCACCAACCCACATCTGGCACCTAATGTTTAAATAGTAGTAGACAAGAAGACATCATTATTCACTTCACAGCAACAAACAGACAATGACAACAAAATGAGGGAATACAATAACTGAGGCCAGGAATGATATTGATCTGTGACAGCAGCAGACGGCAAGAGGGAGAGCAGCAGGAAGCGGTGAGGAGCGGCGGGTGGACAGGATCTCGGCCAAGTTAATCATGATCAACAATATCATTAATAAGCTTAATGCATGGACTATGATTCCATGATCTAAACAACTTTTATGGACAGTACAGATGCAAATGTACCCTGCCCTACGTGTAGTTACACTCATAAAGGAATGCTGCACAAAAACTGCCAAGATTTTATCGGAAGACATGAACATGCTGATCTATAAACCTGCCCAAGCAGAAGTGTTGACTTTCAGTATATTCTGACTGACACAAATTAGGAATTTTCTTAATACATTTATATTTGTAAATCCAT
The DNA here is from genome assembly GCA_019775955.2 of Pollimyrus isidori. NCBI lineage: Eukaryota > Metazoa > Chordata > Actinopteri > Osteoglossiformes > Mormyridae > Pollimyrus > Pollimyrus isidori. Next base: position 5,764,923 of record JABFDZ020000039.1, read on the forward strand.
TTCAAAAGTAGTAAAATAAAAATAAATGAAAAACCAGAAATTACAATTTAATTAATATAAAATCGATAAGACTGCCCAGTATGTGGTGCACTGCACATATATACAGTTTCATCACTATATATTGTATGGAGGGTTTTTGTTTTAAGACAATGCAGTGAAGAATAACCAAACAATAAATGGAAATAAGGGATCACTTATCTAGTTTTACTTTAAGGAAGTTATAGTAAGTATGTTGATAACATATTGCATAATGTTTGTACACCACTAAACCTTTCATACATCATTTCTGCAGATATTTTAAGGCATGACGTCAGCTCCCTAGTTATTGTAGTTCCAAGTAAAGAATATCTATTTAATGTTGGATCAAATTATGTCTGCGTTAACACCACTGTAGAAAATAACAGAGATTGTTGACGGTTATAAATCATGCGACTTATTAAAATGCAAATCAGCAATTTTTGCGATTATACCAAACCGAATTATCACTCCAATATTAGATTGTATCAGACATTCAATATATTAACTGAACACTGTCATTACAGATCATTATGTACTTAATGCTGTAAAATATTGTCCATATTATACCATCTTACAAGTGGAAATGGAATTAATGAAAAGAAGAAAGAAAAAGCATTAATCAAAAGTTCAAAATATCTCTTGAAATCAGCTGTAGGTTGAGCTTGGGTAGCAAGTAACAGTGATTTTTTTTGTTGTTTTTGTAATGAAAGGCAGGATCTTTAGCTACACACAGAAAGAAGTGAACTCTGCCTGCACATGTTGTATGAGGCATTCACAATTCCCCATAACATAATAAACACCCGCATTCTATGTGATTCCAAGACGCTGCCCTATCTTCAACTGAGGAAACGACCAATTGAAAGAAAAAGCAGTGGCCAGGATATGAAGTACTCTGGTCAATATTACATTTTAGGAGACCCTGAGTATGCAGCATAATTTTGTCATTACATTTAACTAAACAAACAAAATGTCATGTCATATATGTCCACAAGTGAAAAAATGGGAGAAGATGAAAGCTTCATGTACTGTCATTCAGAATGAAATTAATCCTCACAGACAACTGAGTAGTAAGCAACACCAAAGGCAGGTTATATGTAACTGCCAGTTTCTCTCAGTTATATTATCAAAATAGTACATCTCCACCCCTTAGTCAAATCTACATTCCACATAAAAACACACATAAACAGGTGACTATTGCCGCAGGTCAATTACAATAATATGTAGAAGTCCCCAACTAATCCCATAGACTGAAATCCTTAAACGAAACTTACCAGCAATACTGAGGAAATGGAGGAGGTTTAGTGTCTAAGAAACTTTCCCAGCAAAGCCACTAGCCAGGACCGTCTCCCTGTACATCCCAGGAAAACTGAGTAAAGCTTCTCTCTGCTTCTCTCCAGCTCAGTCACATGTGTGGCAGCATAAGGCAGATGGGCAGTCAGAGACTGCACTCTGCAGCCAACATTGAACCCCAGGAGAACCGAGAGGGGAGACTCCCGTACAGAGCAGGGGGAGGAGGGGGAGAGAGAGAGAGAGAGAGAGAGAGAGAGAGAGAGAGAGAGAGAGAGAGAGAGAGACAGAGAGAGAGAGACAGAGAGACAGAGACAGAGAGACAAAGACAGAGAGACAAAGACAGAGAGACAAAGACAGAGAGACAAAGACAGAGAGACAGAGAGAGATGCCCTGGGTGTATAAACACAAAGCAGTAAAAGAATGTCCTCTAGAGGTCTGTGTACCTTCAGCTGGAATGTGTGTATTGCTGGGAAGCTCAGCTTTGATGGCCTGCATCTCAGTGAGGACATCCAGAACGCACACATTCATAACAGCTGGAGAAGCACGCAGCCAGGCTCTACTTAAATCCCGATGGTGCTAGCTCGTCTGCCATTCTTAATGTCACTGACAAAGCATATTAAACAAAGGCACAACAAAAACAAAAAAAAACGTGCGTTAAAACTGCACTGTGCAGCGCTGCCAGCTTCAGGCACCTTCTGGAACTGCAAGGGGGGGGGAGGTCAGAGGAATTCAGAGCCTTGTTTGGCAGAACTTATGGTGCCACGGTCTCATTTCTGTAGGAGTGAAACAGCGCCACACGCTGGTGCCCTCCAGCAAGCCCTGCATTTCTGAGTCCTGCTGCCAAATGCCATGAGATAGCAGGCTCTCTGACTGCGGCTTTGCTGTTCGCGGCCAGGCCGCATCGCTGCCCTTCAGCCAATTCCAGTGTGATGCTACGGCTCACACACTGGATTAGGGCTGGACGACTTACATTAAGTGATTAGCAAGTCGCAAAAATTGCGATTTAGGACATGCATTATACAGCACGCCAGACCCAGGGTTTAAAACTGCTGTAAGAATAGTTTTACAAATTCATGCCGTGCTCCCTGTGCGAGTTATTCTCACCAATCACAAGCGCTGTGCTTCTCACATGCTAGTCATGCTCACCAATCAGAAGTGGCCCAAGAAAGCGTATAGGCCCACAAACAGCAAACACGTGAAAACCCAAGGAAAATCTTACATTCGTGGTGCGGAAAAATACTGATTCCGCTACTGAACTATAAATTGAATTGCCTTCCTATTTTATGGTCCGAGATCACTTCAGAGAAATCCCATCATCAATAGAACCGTCGAGCTCCTTTTAAACACCAGCTGCAATATACTTCAGCGCATCACACCTCTGGTTTTTGTTAATAGACAATAGCATTAGTATAGCGTTAACCCATCGAAACAATGAGACAGTCAGTAATTGTCACAGCAGCGTAGTCAGTGACCTCCAAAAAAGCTGTAAAACCCACAACACAGTCGCATTTGTCACATGTTTTTTTACTTATTAAATTTAAGTATTTCGAAAGATTAATCCCACAACAGTAATACAAGTCCTGCTTTAACATAAATACTAAAGGAAAAGATTGCTTTAAATCGCTATTACAGTCGGGTATGGACACTTTTTGTATGTTTTCTAAACATCACCAGACACATATAATGCTTACTCATTCGTTTTGTATTTGTCCGAGTAACAAAGCAAAGGAAACTGCGTCAGTCGAAAATTGCATTTTACTTCTCATTTAAAATAAAATGCAGGGTTGGCAACTTTGGTCAACTGCATGGAGTGAGATTTTCTGTTCTCCCTTCTGCACACACATTTACATGTAAGTTTTATTACCTTGTAAATAGTCTGTAGGGTTTGCAAACAGTCTGAATGTTTTTGATGCAACTAAGTCTATGTTCAGAATGGAATACAGATTTGCCGTAAAATTTATTGCGTGAGAGTCTGAGAGTTTGCAACAATGAACACATACATTTGTTGTTTCAACTGAATTGATTTGTTTAGAAAATAACTATATTAGTTGTTAAGTGGAAACTTCAACCAATATGAAATCACCAATAAACTAACTTATTCAACATTTTATAAAATGCATACTATGTTTAAAAATGTCCATCTTTAAGGTTTCAGGACAGAACAACCACTCTTATGAATATTACGATTTTTGAGTGTTAGTGTCAAAAGCAGCTAACACAATAGCGCAAACACAATGGCTACATACACCAAAGTAGTTCTTGCTTGTTCATTGACGTGGGAAAAGGTGGTTCTAGTGTTATTAGGAGGGTACTAAGCGTTATCTGCAAGATCGCCATTTTTCTTTTTGCTGCAATCATTTATTATTAATGAACTTGATATCACATTTTAAATTTCTCATACTGGCATCACAATATAAACTAGTTAATACTAGTGGCATCTCATGTTGCGTCATGCGTTTTAAAATAACCACACACTGAATACTGAACTGGAGCTAGACATAAAAAATTAAACCGCAAATCAAAATCCTAAATCGCAATCTGTCAGAAAAATCGCGATTTGACTTTCCCCCCAAATCGTGCTGTCCTACATTGGGTACGAGTTCTGAACGTGGTGTGTTTCTCAGAGTACGACATGGCCATGGCCCCCCCCCGAGCCATTAATGAGACTGCAGAAGAATGACGCTTCATCGTAAACAGAGTCACACCCAGCTGCGTCACTCACGAACCCAGCCAGCAGCCACACGGGCTTAACCACTAAAATGCAGGTTCTGCCGTCGTCCCATAAGCCTCTCCTGGATGCACAACCCCCCACCCCCAACACATAAAATAGATAGGTATGTCCTCAGAATCAAGCTGAGGCACCACATAGCCTCAGAACAACACAGATTTTGTCCGGCCCAACATTTATAAAGAAACTCCTACTGGTACCACCTGCTAAACCCTCTGGTTCCCTCAAGTGTAGCTCAACACCCAATGAGGAGGTTTACGTCTGAAATCATCTAGAAATAGAGGCTTGGTCATCCTGCTCTGTTAATAGAATGCCGTTAATGTAAATACCCTGCGCCAGACACCAGCTCATCTGCAGTCCAGGCAGGGCGGGACAGTGCCGCCTTGTCTAAAGAGCCACGTTGGAGGATGTGTCACCGGTCAGGCAGCTACCATAAATGATTGGTGGGGTGGGGGAACAGGCCAGAAGGGGCAGAGTATAGATCAAAAGGTCAGAGATTAAAGGGATATTAGGCAGCTGCAGCTGTGTGAGCAGGTTAAACAAAGGAGGAGGCATTTTGCCCAGACAGCCACATGCTTTTTGTGGGAATAGAACTTAAAAGAATATAACTAACACATAATGAAATATGCAGGCAACCAACAGAAGGCCCTCGAGGCGCCTAAAGGCCTCCAAGGCCGCAGATAGCTCACAGAGGGGGGGGGAGAACAGTCATAACACAGAAACCATCCTCTGCTACTGTGGAGGTTGACTGTCCTTGGCTGGGATAAGGAGAAGGGCTGACCATGATCAGATCGGGGGTGGGGGTGGGGGCAAGCCCAAATTGGCTACAAGAGAGAAGGCCGGACACGTATACTTTGAGCATCTTGATGTACATGCCGAGAGTGTATGTCTGATAGTTGCTCCCTGACCAGCTGGCAGTAAATAAGCACAATGTGACCTGCAACACCTCCAGCGACTCTAAGCGTGAATCTCTTCTCATCAACGGGCCCGGCGGAGTTTGCTCAGGCTCAGACTCCAACATTTTCTTTCCTGTATAAAAACGCTGATCGTAACAGAGCACTAGACCAGCAAAAATCCAGGCCCTCTGCCTGCGTGTCTATAAGCATCAATCACAGTGAGCAAGTGACCTGCTGAAGCCCTGATCTACAGTGAAGATAAAGAGCAAGCTGACGAACTTCTAAGTCAAGTCTGACTACAAGACCAGAGTGACTCACATGACCCTTTACTGGAAGAGAGTGATAAGGAGCTTTCTGAAGAGAGGTGTGACAGCACAAAACAGGAAGGAGCCCATTAGTGTCGGGATACCTTACTGCTGTAAACATGAGCAAAATGCTGATTTATAAAAAACAGTTAACAGAGAAAATACAACACTGCAATATTCTGAATGAGATCAATGCAGCCACAAAGGCATTCACACATCTTAGCTTTAGCAACACCACCAGTTTGCACATTAGGGGAGCAGTAAGCCTATTACTCCACACAAAGTGATCAGACCTGCAGACTGGCTGGTAACTGCTTGTGAAGAGATACTGAGGGATAACTTTGTCTTTTTTGACTGGATTGCCATTCAAAACATCCAGCAGCAGATCAACAGTAAGGGGCGGGGCATGAATCATGACACAATAAGGCACAGTTGAGAGGAACTGCTATTATGCAGAGCTCAACAACACACCTTTGCAGACCGGCACACGCCCCATAAGAATGTGCAACCACAGCACAACCTGCACAGCCACCTATTAAATGGGCCGCAGTATCCAGCTGGACTCGCCGACACACCAAATAAGTGGAGCTTGAGCACTAATCTAGGCCTGCATCAACTCATCCCACTATAAACCGTGCAAGACCAGCTGGCTCAAGCCGACTGCTGGCATGCAGGTCTTGTTCCTACACTTTTCTGTTGATCTGAGGACATTCTCACAGTTGGGGACTCGGAAAGAGGGGGCAGGTTGTGCAAGAAACCCCGGACTCCCTGAGTAAGGCCATAGAAGCGGCCCCGGGTGCGAGCCCCACCTGAGCAGAGAACGCCCTTGTGGCGCGCGCAGGAGAAGTCGTCGCACTCGCAGTAGGCCCCGTAGATCCTGCCGAACTCGGATTCGTAGCAGAGGCACTGGCCGCAGCTGCAGTCGCCGCGGCCGCTGCACGGCTGCTTGTCGTCGGCCTCGCGACACAGCGCCATCTGCTGGGCGCTGGTCTCGCCGTCGCGGCACTCGCAGCGCCGGCCCAGGTAGCCCGGCTCGCAGTGGCACACGCCGCAGGTGTAGGCGCCCGCAGAAGCGCAGCGGCTGCTGTTGGGCTCCATCAGCGGCGTGCAGCCGCAGTCACAGCTGTAGGACGCCGAGACTTGGAGGCGGTCCTTGAAGCCGACGGGGCGGATGGTGAAGCTGTGCTGGGTACCGGGTGCAGGGCAGCTGCGGGCTTCCACACTCACGTTGAAGGAGACCTGGGGGGGCATTAATACATAACTATGGGCATTCAGTTGAGGGTCCAACCATCGCACCATTTAAAACAGCCGAAACCATAATCTAAACACATTCTGTGCTACCTGGCTTTACATTATCTCTTTAATTAATGGAGAATTATATTCAGGTAGATGACAATGTACAGATATATGCTGCCTTCAGAGTACAAAAGCAAATGACTGCAAGCTTTACAAAGGTATTCCTGCTTGATGATGCTCGCATTTAAGAAGCTGGTGCCGTGATACATTGCCTATGAATGAGGGGGAGTGAGGTTGCGCTGCCAGGCACATAGAGAGAGACAAGCTCCACACTAACCTTTAGGCACAAAGCAAAATGGCCTCCCCTTCCTTAAACAGGTGTCACATGATCACCCAGCAGGCATGCAGTCACATGATCACCCAGCAGGCACGCAGTCACATGATCACCCAGCAGGCACGCAGTGTTGCAATCTGTCACTTGGCTTTGACTAGACACTTGCAGTGTTGTGAGCTGTAAACAAGCAGCCAACTGCGGTCATTCATCCTGTCGTTCCCCAGTACTGCACACAGCCCTGCTCATGCTGCCTGGCAGAGAAGAACAGATCATGGGAGCAGAGGCCTTGCTACTCCTATTTTCACAGCCCGCGGCCTTGGATCGAGGAGGAGCCCATCACCATCATACAAAGGCCAAGACCCCGACTCACAGCTTCTTCTAACATTAAAAGCTGCTTTCAGGTTAGACATTCAAATATTTCATTAGAAGTCGATATGTACAGTATGTACATATAAATCTATCATTAATACATAATGGAATAAGAACAATCTCTTGCACAAAATGTTACTTGTCTACCACCTTCAGATAAAGTGGCTCTCCTATTCTTGCTCCAGACAAGAGTAAGTATCAACACACTGGACAGCGCTCGCCAGCCAAAACTACACCCAGATCCCCAAGCATGATACCATGGGCGCCCACAGTGCCCCTGCCCACCCCACCCCACGCAATGAATAGCAAGTTAAGTGAGTTGTCAAGTCTGGAATGGAGAACAGGACTGAAAACACTGGGTTGTAACACGTTATTATTCCACGGAAATGTAAAGCCAAATTACGCTCGGACAACAAAAGGAGCAGCTCATAGGCAAGTCCAGCAAGCGGCCAATTCACAGGCCCAGAAGCTGAGCCTCAGCTATTCACAGAGGGCATGGCGGTACTGTGTGGCGCCCCAAAACGGCAGCGTTTCTGCAGCCACGCAGAAGAGAGGGGGCCAGTGTCCTGATGGACAAAGCAGGGATATGCAGCTGGCAGCAAGGAGCTCAGGGCTGAGCGTGAGGTTCAGCCAGGGCGACGCAGAGATAAGTGAGTTCGGCATGCAACCGAAGAGCCAACGTGGATCTGGCAGCCAAGCCTCAGCGCTCTTCACAAATGGCTGCTTGTGCTCAGGTACATTAGGATTCAGAGAGCAGAGCCCCCCCCCCCCACCAATCACCATGCTCGCCAAGTCCCAGAAAGCAGCACTGAGTGCGTACTTTGAAAGGGGAGCCTGGCACACCGTGGGAACCATACAGCAGGCCATAAAACCCCAGAAAACGACCCCCCCGTCCAGACAGCCAGCTAATGATGGACTGGAAGGGGCCCGACATACATCTGCAAAGGCTGATCACACTGCAAAACGTCTCCTATACAGCGGCCCCACAATCCTCCGATTCCTCTACGAATACCAACATATCCAACCCCGTTTTCCAAGACACCGTGCAAGACGCAAATGAAAACCAGAATAAAACGATTTGCAAATCATAAATCCATATCCAATGAAAAGCAGAACATTTATGACAAATACACAGTCAATTTCAATCTGATGCGATCAACACGTTTCAAAAACCTGGGAGGGGGCAACAAACAGGACTAGAAAAGTTGTTTAACGTTAAAACAAAACGCAGAGTGGGAAGGAAAAAAAAAAAAAACCACAAACACACACACCGAAATCACATGATGTGGACAATAATTTCCCCATTTCCCCAGGCAGCGCCGGCTGCCAGGATCTCCACCAGCACCACGTGCATTTATTTAGAGGCCAAACAGTTTGTTTGTATCTGCTGGTAAGGACCTCAGTGAGCACAGTGACATGCTAAAGACCACAGGAGAGACATCTGCTTGATCGGACATCCCAAAAATCCTTGATTTCACTCACCACACAGCTCTGCTTTATACTGATTTTTAACCAAAGTGAAGAAATACCTCCCTGCTTAGAGGAACATCGACCCTGGCTGATAAGACAAGTTGTAAGTACTTCACCCATACAATGGTGGCCTTGTTACTAGCCATACAGGGGACACCTCTTACTGCTTTCTCTTGCAAGAAGTAAAACAATAAAAGTATAGATGCAGTGATTTCAAAATTGAACATGATGCTGTAGAGCAGGGTTATTCAACTGAAGGTCCGAGCACTGCTCCTTTACCTATCAGTCAGGTGTGAAGCCTCTGACCAATCAGAATCAGTAATCAAAACAACTACCTGGGAGAAGTGAAAACACGGCCTGGATTTGGAATCGAGATCCAGAGTTGAAGAACCCTGCTGTAGAGGATACGTCTCTGGCCCAGATCTGTCAGCAGAACTACACGTGCATAGTTGTTAGGGCAGCCCTGCTCACCGTCTCTCCGATCTTAAGGTCGACACACCTCTGCAGGCCAATGCGGGCCTGCCCATCTTGGCACTTGGCTGTAAATGCCAGGCTGATGTCCTCAGGATGGTCCCACACAGTCAGCTCCACTTTGGACCGGATGTTCTGTGGAAGGGGACAGAGCAGCCTGACAATAAGCTGCGGGTTCATGTGACAGAGGTCACTTCGACGGGGGACACTTACGTTGTACGCACTGACGATCAGCTGAATGATGTTCTTGGAGTCCTGGTCGAGAATCTCCACAGTTGTTCCAGGTATTAGCTTAGTAAAGTTCTTGGGGAAAAAAAAGATACAAAACACACTTCAGCATGAAAGAACTCCCTTGCAAGAAATATACGAGAAACCAGCCTGGGCACTCAGAGCTTAATACCTTGTAAATCATATAGAGATTTTTGGTGACAGCAAAGATTAGATAGATGTTGTTCTCCGCCAGCTTTTCCCCGAGAAGAGCCAGGGAAGGATAATCCTGCAGGTGACAACAATGACAAATCAGCAGAAAATCAAAGGTGGCCCAACTCTGCACAGTCCCACCACCTAACATGGCAAAAACTACTTTTACCTGGAGAACAGGAAAGGAACATCCCACATGACACTTAACTGAAAGCTGCTCAGCTTTTCATGGTTCTGAGACTGTTGTGGTGGGCAGCAGGAAAAGGATACGACCAGGACCCAGAAGGGAACTCAGGCCAAACGTGGGGCTTAACCTGAATTCCTCCAGTAGAACATGCATTGACTGAACTTATCAGAAAAGCAACCAAATACAATGCTTATCCATACACGTTTGGCCCTCACTGAAGATGTCTTTAGTCAATGATACTTAAAAGGTAGATTTTATATAACAAAATTCTGCATTTTGTGGTAGCAGCCACAGAAAAAGGGTGCAGCACACGACGTCACTTCAGCCAGAGGGGGACACGCGCTACATTTTAAGTCCGAGCTGAAAGCATAAATCCACCCACGCTGTTACTCTGCAAACTGGTGCTTTGCTACCATCAGCTAATTATCATTCAGGACCGCAGTGCCAAGTCAAGCGCTTTTTTGTAACAACCCCAAAAGTATTATGTGACAGAATGTTCAAGGTTTGCCAAGTCGAGACAAGCCACAAGACGCTGGGACGGGTGCTTTTCCATTTCAGATGTCTTCTCTAAAACAAGGAACAGCAAAGCAATCATAGCAGCCTGTTCAACATGGCGGCACAAAAGTGTGACTACAGAAAAAAATTATACTGCCTATTTGGGATTATACTATGGTGACAAAAGCATCTGTTAGGGTGGCAGTCTACCGTGGAAGGCTGGATAACATCCATAAACAACGCAAAGTAAAATTTAAAACTAATTCTGAGTAGCAATATGCATTTATAAAGATGTTTACTGCTTTTACTGTGTGGTTTCTCTTGTTCTGACTGTTTCCAAGCTCATCTCAAGGATACAAAACTGCACGCAAATAATGCAAATGTTCAGACACTCAAAAAACAAGCCACAAGTGTGTGATGGTTTAAAAGCTGGAAGTTTGTCACCTGATCCAGAAACTTCCAGATTCTAGGGGGGTACTGAGGCGGTGTGATGCTCTCTAATTGAGGAGACTCACATCTCTACCACCGTTTATTCTCGGGAACAGTCTTGAAGTTCTACTCTGTACAAGAGCACATGCAGAATGCATTACCATCTTGGTGGAGGCGCTGTACTCGTTGGCCTGGTTCAGGTGACACTGGCCATCATGGGGCTGCACCAGGCCACCCAGCTTCCCGTCCAGTGCCAGGTGAGGGATGTCATCTGTGGTAAAGACCAGCAGGTGATAGGCCTCCTTCCGCCAGCCAATCCTTTCCTGTAAGGGAGGTTGAGTCTCAAATGTGAGATAATTCATGGCCTTGTGTTTTTGTGGGACACTCACTGTACATCCATCCTCCAACCATTTTACCAGGTCAGGATCATAGCTAGCAGCTGCCCCTTGAGCCTCTATTGATAGTGAGTAGCTCACACAAACCGATGTGTATATAGATCCTACTGAATAGCTTCAAAGGAATGAATGGCACGCTGATGCTCAATCATGGGCAAAAACAATATAAGCCCTATTCCTCTAGTGTCCGACTCATATTTGCACAGAAATATGAGGAAAATGTTCTTCTACCAACATTGCTACATTGAAATGACATTCAGAAGCTATGAAGAATGAGGATTGACCTTGCAGACCGAGGCCTGCAGGATTGCGTCAAAGCCACCCTCAGGCGCA
>JABFDZ020000039.1:5795026-5821670 GCA_019775955.2 Pollimyrus isidori
TCCGGCAGACGCAGCATAAACGTGTTTATGTCCCTACGTGCGTGAATAAACCCCTGCTTGTTTGGCGATCCTGGCTGCCGCGCCTCTGTTCTCCCTTCACGCACCCCGGATCGTCACACCATTAATACATTTAATTATAATAATATTGCCGGGCCGAGCAGGGGCAGAATGGAGACAAAGGTGCAGATGTCAGGGTATCGGGGAATACTGGGTTTAATTACAGGTAAGGCAGGCAAAACACGGACGGACAATACAATTACTGGACTGGGGAAACAAACTGAAACAAAATATTGCGGGGCCGGGAACCAATTAATTGGTTTTCCATTATTTCTTATGGGAAAAATTTGATCACAACTCAAACGTTTTAGGATTCGATCCAGAGTTCTGAACGGATTAAATTCGAGTTCTGAGGTACCACTGTATCTATAAAAACCCAGGAAACGTTTATCTTGATGAAGAGACAGGGTTGACCGGTCGAGAAGCATTCATTTTGTTCTGAAGCGTTCCTTAATGTCTATTAAGGAACATGTGATGTGTTCATGCTCTCCCCATGTTGCTCCCTGGTTATGCTGGACTGTTCATGCTCTCCCCATTTTGCCCATAATTCCTCTGACTACCATGGTTTCCTCCCTCAGTCCAAAAACATGCAATTAGGTGTACTGGTATTTCTAAACATACCTAGTGATTCTGTGTTTGTGTGTGTCTGTGACTAGTCTATCCAAGCTGTACCCTTTGTTCCCCCTGCTGCCTGGAATACCTACAGGACAAGAAGCTAGAAGATGGATGGATGGATAGGAAATATTTTAATATTCCACTCCAGGGTTTTTATGGCTGTTCCATACTTGTTGTGATATGATATTAGAGGAAGATTAAGTAGCAACAGATTTCTGAGCCTGGAACTACCGCTCACCTCCGCTGGGATGTAGGGCCCCTTAGTGGCGATCTTCCAGCAGTCCACAGACATGGGACGGAGGTGGTCCAGAGGCACGCCAGAGAGGACCTTCCTCCTCATTTCTTGGTAGTCATTTTCTAGGTTCTGGAGAACTTGCATCAAGCTCTCTGGGATTTCTCTTCTCCTAAAAGGGTAACAAATTTGACATCCATTACAAGTCAGATTTAGTTAAATGAAAGCAAACCAACACATTCCCATTGCACCTGCCAGCTGAAGCTCACCCCAGCAAGAGAAGGCTGCCTTCAGGCCAAGTGCAACAGCGCCTCCAGCAGTGTTGCTGGCACATTGCATACTGTAGAGCCAAGAGGCGCAGCTCAGCATGCAGTGCTCTCTGGGCAGAGCCACAGCACAGACCACGCTCATTCCAAGCAGGGCTTTAAGAGAGGAGAATATTCAGAAGCCATATTAAGTAGCTCCACAGCTACATGCTGGAAGCAGCTGTGTGCCACACAAAAATAAAACGATTCCATAATGAAAAACTTTCAGTCACTTAGCCTATGCCCTTCAGTCAGGGTCAAACACTCACAGGATACTCACATACTCACAGCACTTCACATCTAAACATCATCTAGACCAAGGAGGAAAACAGGACTACCCAGGGAAATTCCATAGGAATACAAAAAACATGTCCATAAAAACTGAGATTTAACCCATAACCCTACACATGGCTGGTGACTCACTAAGCCTGCACATCACCAAGAATCACTCAATGATCTGAACAACAAAGCTGCCAAATGACTGCTAATTTACAAATGTTGAATAAATCTAGATTACCTTGCCAAATTCTCTTTCAGTTGCTTCAGTTCTGCTTGTGCCAGTCTTAATTTGTTAAATTCCTGCAAAAAAAGACAGTTGCTCTTTGCATTATTTGAAAATTATTTAAGTTAAACACAAAGGAGCCCTCCCCGCACACATAACATTCTGCAGCAAAAATCAGATATACGTAGCCCCCAATCAGATATATGTAGCCCCCAGCTGTGCTCCTGTTAAAGCACAACCCTTTTTGAATGGCTAATTATGCACTGCCAAGGCTACGTAAAATAGCTGGGATCTGCCAACTGGTCTCTCCAGCACACCTGTCAGGATCCTGCAGGTCCTTTAAGATAATATTCTTTCTAGTGAGGTCTAGTGCTCTCTATTAACATTAATAAACAAATAAATCAGCTTTGTGGTTTCTACATAATGAGTACAAGTAATTTCCTCAGTTTTTCCAAATGAATTAAATTACCTCTGTGATGTAATCTAGGTCTTTCATGTAGACATCAGTGTTTGCAAACTTCTCAGCTGTGGGGACTGGCAGCCTCTGGATGTCCCGGTCTCGTTTGGATCCAAGTGAGAAGGGGTCTGTATTGAAAGCAATATCACACTGTGTACCTTTGGGTTTGGTGCTGGTGGACCTGTTCACCATGAAGCTGATGGTGAAATCCTGACCAGCATCTTCTGACTGCCTCTCTGTGACCCTGGCACACACAGCCGGACATCTCTCACATGAAATGTGCTCACTGCTGCCCTCCTCTGCCAGTGCAGATAAAAAAGAATCTTCACATATAGCTAGGTTGGCTTTTTCTATACATTTCTTATGTAGATCACGCTCCTCTTGATGTGAGCAGCTTGACTGCTGCAACATTTCTTGATCTTGCATTAGTGTATGAATGTTGTCTTTACGATCACCCTTTCTGACAAGTCCACGTGGATGAAATATTGTAGCATTCAAACCCTGAAGAGTGGGATCCTCTTCACGTACACTGTGATACTCAAAGCTGCTTTGGTGACAACTCCAATCATCTTCTCTATCCAGAAGATCACTCTTTGTACACAACGCAGAATCATTTTCATCTGAAACACCCGCAGGAGTACAAAAGCAACTATTCTCCGCCAATGCAACATCCAGCAATTCACTACCTAGTGCCATTACTTGTTCAGACTTGGAATCATGAATAACTAACTGGCTCCCTTTCGAACACTCTTTGGGTATGCAGTCAAATCCTGTGCTGTTGGAACTGCACGGTTCTGGAAGGCTCTCCAACTCCAGCCCAATTACCCCTGCAGTTTTCTCACCAGACACACTGTGGTGCTTCTTAGCACACACCTCCAGCTCCAAATCAAAGGACAAGTTTGTCTGGACAGCAAAGTCTTTGTAAACTGAGGTACTTGTAAAGTGAAATGTCTCGTTTTTCTGCTGATGTATCTGGTGAGATCCTAGTGCTCCTTGCTGCAAAGTGGGCGCTTCTGCAACAAGAATGCTGCTGCAGGCTGACTCAAAACCATCTTGCAGGTCATTCACATGGTCCTCCAACAGGTCCTTATAGACCTGTCCTCTTCTGAAGTCACCAGGTGCACCCAATCTGTGCCTGTTGGCATTAAAGAGATCTAGCTCCTCCATACAGGCTACATTATTTAAAAAAAAAACACAAAGAGTGTTTTAGAAGGTATATTACACATTCTAATAATTGTAATGCAATGTTATTGCACAGTTTGATAAAGATTTTGTGTCTAGTCTTTATGTTTTACTCATGTTTATGTTATATCAGAGTAATTCATATTATAAAAATAACATACCTGAGTGGCACATTGTTTTTTGAGGCTTTAAAATGGCTATCTTACAGTGCTGGCACCTCTCTGAACTAATGGGACATCTGGTCCCACACTTTTGGCAGTAAAACATATGGTAAAACGTGTTTTTTGACCTTACAGAGGAAGGAAGAAATATGCATGATGCATTAAAATGCACATTTTATAAAAAAAAACAATTAAAACATAAAATTATGATTAGATTATATATGATGTTCGAAATGTACTTGTTATTCCTCGAGGTCATCGTTCCCTAGGCTTCCCAGTATTTCTTTTGCGCTGTAAAATAAGAACGATACTTAAAAGTGCTTAAAGAATATTTTCTGCAAAATAAAACCAAATATATGTATGCATTTATTAATTATTTGTCCAAGATTAAGGCTACAGCCTCAAGGCCTGCAACACCGGGCGGCAGCAGAGGCTGCCGTTTTACTACATCCTGACCTAATGCTTCAATTAGTACATATAAATGAACATACTTAATTTTAGCGAAACATAAAGCAGCGGGCAATTCGATTTCAGATAAAGCTTAATCATAAAAACAAAACCGTTACGACTGTACCTGTCTTCTATATTTAATTCGTTTTTGGCGGATCTCCGATTCAAGGTGAGATGAAGATGCGCGGTTAAAAAACGGTCATGTGGGTGTCGGAGCTATAGCTTTTTGCTCGGCAACGCGCACCGCAGGTCCCTCTATCGGCTTTCACGGTATCTACAGTCGCGGCCAGTCGCCCAGCGATGCCCTTCGTAGCTCCCCCTGTCGGGGATCGTGGTCCCTACAGTCCTGGCCCCTCTCCTTGTGACGCTCGGGCTCAGCGCAGCTCCTCTTCTTGGTTTTCTCGGTCTCTTCAGCCGCATTCAGTCGCCTGGAGATTTGCCGCGCAGCTCCCCCTGTCGGGGATCATGGTCCCTACAGTCTTGGCCCGTCTCCCTGTGACGCTCAGCGCAGCTCCCCCTATCGGTTTTCTCGGTCTCTTCAGCCGCACACAGTCGCCTGGAGACTTGCCGCACAGCTCCCCCTGTCGGGGATCGTGATGCCTACAGTCGTGTCCAGTGCTGCGCAGCTCCCCCTGTCGGTTTTCTCTATCTCTGCAGCCGCGGCCGATCATTTGGTAGCATAATCATCTACATTTAAAAACCACATTGATTACCTGCGCGTTTGTAATGATGGGAGGAACTAGGGATTTTGACGTTAGAATATAATGAATCCTTTTTAACAACTTTCACCTGCGCGCAGCGGCCACCTTCGCGGTTTCTACCTGCAGTGCCGCACAGAACAACCACGCCATGTAAGGGGAGGGGAACAGTGTCAAGGACGCTGTTAGGTTAGCGCGGTGTGGGGAAAATAAGAAAACATTGTGAAGGACCAGAAGACGAATATTTCAAAATGAATAAACAAAATCTATCACGGGCTCAATACCGTGCAATTAAACGTAAGGAGGAGGGACGTACTAAATTTTCTTTGTTTTATCGTCGCTCTATTTATTTGTTTGTTGTCAAATTATTTATATTATATTGTACAACGAACCCCATCTTTATTACTTTATTCCCATTGTTCGCACATTTATTTTGGCGTCGGATGTTACGGTGTTTGGCGCGGCGCTACGTGTAAGGTCATTTCGAGTAGGTGTTCTGGAGGTTTTGGGTATAGTACTGATGGTGAATGGTGCGTTAGATGGCAGTGTAAGACTCGGCGTCCACAATCCACACGCTATTCTTCACAACACCTTCAGATAGTTAATGTCTTGGCAATTAGATACAAAGACATATCTATCTTCTTTCGCGATTGCTGTGGCACCAGGATCTTTGACGACCGCCTTGGCACGCTGACATAGCCTAGCATAAAAGCTTCGTGTACTGTTAATGTTGGAAGAAATACACAAGGGTACATACAAGCAGACAGATCTGTTCAACAACAGCTTAACTGCTGCTCTTTCTTCAAACATCACTTTGTATCGTATTATATATATTACAACTAAATATGTTATTCAGAATGTTATTCTAGATTTACTCCATACATTATATATGTATGTAAATCACAAGTTTCTAGCAGGCAAATTTGTGGAATGACTTAAAGACAGGCTACTAAAACAGGAAGTTTTGCCCTGTGATAATAGTTTTGGATGCCATGTGTTTACACTGAATCTCTATTTGCAACATATTACACAGACTTCAACCTGTATAATTTTAGGTCTATTCCCACCA
This sequence comes from Pollimyrus isidori, assembly GCA_019775955.2. Taxonomy (NCBI): domain Eukaryota; kingdom Metazoa; phylum Chordata; class Actinopteri; order Osteoglossiformes; family Mormyridae; genus Pollimyrus; species Pollimyrus isidori. The sequence goes on from JABFDZ020000039.1 coordinate 5,800,755, forward strand.
CTTCTGCAGCTCAGAGTGACTGAGCTTGGAAACATCCATACACTTAACCTTTATAAATGCTTTCTGTCACCACAACCCAACTGAGGAAATTATTTTTGATAAACACTAGCCATTTTATAAGACCAATTCCACCTGAAGGTAAACATACTTTTCTTCAAATAGTTCACAAAGGAGCAAACGATGCTCATCAAGCACTGTGTAACATTTGGCAAATGAGATACCAACTGAGCCTCATACAAAGTGATAACATTCCCAACTTAGCAGCCTGCCTCTGAAATCGGCTTGGATATGGCCACAACACAGCATTCAGCACTCAGTTTTCAGCGTTATCATAAAGCTGACTAATTAAGCAGCTGATCTTGTCAACTGAGAGCAAGAAAGAGAAGCATTAAGGGCTGTTTATTGTACTCAGAACAGATTATAAACGTAGCAGTGTAAAGTACACATTGTGATGACAGAGGTGGTGTGCAGGTGTCCCAGTTGTGAAAAAGGACAAGGGACATTAGACAAACTCAGTCTCTCTAAGGACATCCCCTTGCAGTAAGTCACCCCATTGCAGATTACATGATGTATAACAGCAGATTTATACAGCTTATAGAACAAATCAAACAGTTGCAGGCTTTGCAAAAATATATGCATATATTTATACATGTGTATATATAGTGTCTTCTACCTTTAAAAAGAACCCCAGGAAATAAATGCAGAAAACGTCACGGTTTCTTCTCATAATAGAAAGCGATATGCTAGTTGCCCATCAGCGCATCATGCAGGGAAGCGATGGGCTCCCATCAAGGATCCCCATGGAGGGGTGGAGCAAGAGCAGAAACTTCCCTCCAGACATGCGAGTCCACATCACCCCCCATTACATTTTAGAAAACCACTGGAGCACAGTGCCAAAGTAGCGTTACTTCTACAATTAAAAAAAGGGTAAATTGCAAGCATTCAAGAGGGGCAAAGGGAGAATCCTGCTATATGCATCCCTTTGAGTTTAAATCGCTTAAAAAAAAAAAACAAACACTTTGAGACAGAAAAGCTGTCGTCCTTGGAGTGTCCTGGTGTGGATCTGTTTGATGAATTGTCTAACAGTCCCGTGGAGCCAAGTAGAGTTCATCTGAGTATTTCTTACCGGAAGGTGTGCCCGGGCCGAACGACAGCTCAGGAAAACTGTTTCCTGTCAGACGCAGCCCTTTGCCCTGAACAGCAGGGTAATCTCATGGATACCCTAGCCGAGAAGCTATATAAAACTTACATAAATTTAGTGTTTGACCAAGTACAAAGTCAATATTTTCTCTTTGATATAAAGCCCTTACATATTGTGTAGCTTTCATTATGAAGACTTAAAAATGTAAAATTACTTGGGGGACCAAAAAGGCAACTATAGAAGAGTGCTGTGTTTTGATCTTTTAATTACAGAATGTGCACTTACTTTTAGAAAAGATTGTCAGTACAGAAATGCTACAATATTGACTGCCAGCAACAAAGCTCCCGACAGTCTTGAGGGTCTGATGGCCTGGAGCGCGTTTCCCCATTCAAACGGTGTGTCCCCGTTCTTCTTCCTCACATGACATGTTTCTGGAGCCAAACAAACGTCGCTAAGAGATGGGGGATGTGGGGGGGGGAGTTAATGTCCCATTCAGTCAGCAGTATAGACACTCTGGTTGGTTTCTGGGGCTAGGCGGCAGAGTCGGATGACTGTCAGTACACATAGCTGTCAGGGAACGGGACTCTCGCAACACACTGCTCTCCTCCATCAGACTGGTAGGAGGCGCTCTCATCATAGTGTGTCAGGGGCAGGGTGTCCTCTTCTGCTCCGGGCAGGCTGTCCGGATCAGCCTTCAAGCTCGGCTTCTGGTTGTCAGGGAAGGCCATGGAGAAGAGGGCCTCGGGGTCGCACACGAACTTGTAGACGTACCTCTCACCAGCAACCTGCAAGAAGGGCGAGGCAGATGATCAGACCCCTTCAGCTAATCAATGCTGGCGGCCAACAAATATAGAAACAAGGCACAAGCAGCCACCCCCACCTTCTGCATTATGCCCTTCTCGTAGTAGTAACGCAGCGAGCGGCTCAGCTTGTCGTAGTTCATGGCCGGCCTGTTCTTCTGAATGCCCCAGCGTCTGGCAACCTAAAAACACAGGGGGTTGTGCCTTTATCACATCTGCTTGACTTGCAGTGCACTAACATTCACAGCAAACCCCAATCCAGAGCCCAGAAGTGCAGCCCACCTCCTCAGGCTCAATCAGCTTGAACTCCATGCCACGGCCCGTCCAGGCGATGAAGTGCCCGTTGGCGGGGTCATCCAGCAGGGTGACCAGGAACTGCCAGAGCTGCAGGGACCCTCGCCGATGGTAGGGGGGCCCGTCGCGATACACCGTCGGCTCTTGCTTCACCTTCCCTGTGTGCCGAGGGATGGCGGTAAGCGGTGCGGAATCACCCTGGGGTGGAACATTCTACAGCGGCGTTTGCCAATCCATTCCTCGGGGACACCAGACAGTCCACATTTTTGCTCCTTTCCAGCACCCACAGCAAAAATGTGGACTGTCTGGTAGGGAGCAAAAATCTGGGTTCCCTGAGAACTGGAATGGGAAACACAGCTCTAGGGAACAGCAGGTGACTGGACTGGTGTGACTACTCATCTCAAACCTGCCTCACACAACTCCACTCCCATGACATCAGAAACACTCATCCCCCCTCCTGCTCCCCCTTCCAAAGGCTTTAAATAGGAAACTATTGCACTGCAAGGCTTCTAGTGAACAAGTACAGCAGGAGAGCATAATGGTACCTCTCCACAGGTCTCCCCTGAACCATTTCCAGTTTCCATATCTGCCCCTTTTGTGGGAGCTGCAGCTCTGCAAAGTATCAGCTGGTCTGGCAAGCAGCACTTACCGTCCAGTCTCTCAGGAACCACGCAGGCGTCGTCGTAATACAGCTGTGAGTCTCTGTCAAAAGCGAAACCTGCACAAGGACACAGGAGTAAGCCAAGGAATCACAGACAGGATCAAAAAGGGCAAAAATTTGACAGTACAGAAGCAAAGTAAGCAACTTAAAATGTGAAGAATATGAACAGTATAAATAATTTTAATATGGATACATACATTTTATTTTTTTTGGCAAATAAGTCTGATGACAGATTTAAACTGGCAACCTATTCAGAGACTACCCACCGTCAGGGGTGCTTTGGTAGAAGTTTGCGGCTCTCCCAAACTGGGACTGACAGTTAGGCACTTCTGTAGGGTAAGAGAGGACAGTCACACAATGCTGCAGTCTGTCCCACAACGCCGACTAACAGCCCAACAGAGAAGCTTCTGTAGTGACATATCACTACAGCCATTCCTTCACAAAGAATGGAAGGAATGCACAGGGTGTTGATCATTTTCAATAGAGATTTACAACTTGGTTATATCTATATTTGACATTTATGAACTTTCCCACACACACACACACACACACACACACACACACACACACACACACACACACACACACACACACACACACACACACACAAAAATGTATGTCAGATTTTGCTACCCCGAGGCAGGGGGCACCTGGTCCCAGACACTATGGGGGTGTGGCCCCCATGCCAGTCTCTTTGGGCCTCAACTTCACAGAGTGGTGGCAAGACTCGCAGACAAATGTCAGGGTGGCAAGCAAATAAGGACGGGCACCTTCAAGGGCCGTGGGAAGTCACTCACGCACGCACACCATCACTCCAACCAAAAAAATCTAGAGTCTTTCTGAGCACTATTTCAAAGCAAGCAGGAATTCTGAAATATTTAATAAAGCTGGGAATGATAAAGGGGGAAAAAAAGACAAAAAAAAAAAAAACAAACACTGGTACACCAACACTCACCAGAGTCAAAGCAGAAATCCCGGGGTTCCTGCTTAATGGCGGGTGAGGGGAAAGCAGCTGGCAGGTCTTGGGCACCCTGCTTGGCATGCTTGAATCCCTGCGGGGCCATGGGTACGAGGGGCTCCGACATCTGCCGGTGGTACGGGGGCCGTCCATCGTGTGGCAGGCCATTGTGTGCATGGGGCAGAAAACGGGGGTGGCCCTGCCCCCTGGAGGGCGAGTAGGGCAGGCACGGCTCTGAGAGCTGCCGGTGAAACCTGCAAGGTGCACGGAGGAGGAGCGGGAGAATTTTGCCCTGTTAGAAACAGATTATAAAAAGGGGCAATAGCTTTCTGAGCAGATATTCTCAGAAATGTAATTATTGTCCTATTGAGACTGACCAGGTCCAACAAGTGACAACCTACTGAACGACGTCAAGCGGGAAGAGCTTGAGCCGAGCGCGGTTCCCAAACCCACGCCACACAAACCCAGGGAGAGCGCCACATACAGGCTAGCCAGACACCTCCCCGCTCTGAGCTTCTGAGTAAGCGCCGATTGTGAGCTTCGCCACGGAGCGCTGCCAACATGCCAAGCAGCCGCCGACACCCTCGCGGGGACGAGGCCGCAGAGGGGTGGGCGCGGTGCCAAGCTGCCAATCCCACGGGGGTCACGTTCCAGGGCTTGCAACAACCCCCCCTCCCACCCCCAGGCAGGCTGTGAAATCTGCACCCGCGAGCTGTGGCTCTCGCGCATATAGGGTGTTTCCCCATCCTATCGAGTGAGCTGGTAACCGTTTCCGGCGAAATGGTGCACCATCTCACCACATCTCAACCTTCACGTTATTAAATAAATGGGGGGATGAACACAGGAGCAGTACTCGGATGCCAGGATTCTGATCTCTCCCCTCATTCACAAAAAGGACACCCCCCCCCCTCACTCACCTGTGCTCAGTGTTGTAGGGGGCGTCAGAGTGACTGACGGGTGGGCAGGGCACCACAAAAGGGGGGTTCTGTTGTCCATGGAGGGGCAGTGTCCTCGGGGTGTGGGCAGTGCTGGGGGTAACTGCGGCGGGCGTCTGCAGGGGTCTGACCGCCCGGTCTGGGGCATGGGGCTGCGGAGCCTGGGCGTGAGTGGGGCCACATGGCGAGATGGGCGTGGTGGGGGGAGTTAATGGCTTGAACCCGACTGTGGGTTTTCTGTCATAGGCACTGCGGGGGCAAAGATTGGGTAAAGATCAGTTATAGGACTGTGACTCTAGCGCCACTGTGGTGGTGGGAGGCAGCATTGGCGGGCGGCGCACCTGTAGCTGTAAAGGCAGGTCTCTCCGTAGCGGCTGAGGTGCTGCGCCTGACTGCAGGCCGCCGGCTCTTTGGACGGACTGAGCTCCCGCTTGATCTTAGTTGCCGGGGGGCCATGGAGCATCACTGCAGAGTGATGGGACATGGTTACCAAAGCAGCCCCCAAGCATAAGGGCCCCATCACAGTGGCACCCACCCCAACCAATCATCCATCCACCCTCTGAAATTGCTTGTCCTATTCAGTGTTGTGATTGTCTGGAATCTATACCAGAGACTATGGGTGCAAGGCGGGGAACAATCAGCTTGGGGTGCTGACCCAACGCAAGGTACACTCCCACATGCATACCTAAGGGGTAGTTTGGTAATCAGCCCCCCCCCAACCAACCAACCATGACATAGGAGGTTCCAGCAATACCAAACTGCATTTCCATTACTCCATTGTATTTCGTAAAATGTCATCGGTTTTCCAACAAAGGCATTTCAAGCCGATGTACATTTTATCTGTATCACAGAGAAAGACTGGGCCCATCAGCCATTAACGCCTTCCCTGTGAAGGCTACACAGCGCTAATGTGTTCAGGCGAGCTTGCGGGTTGGATCTGCAATCATGGGACACACGAGCAGCAGGCAGTAGCGCAGCAATGCGACGACGCAGACACTCACGGTTATCAGAGGGGAAATCGGGGACAAACTGCTCGTCATCTGGCACCTGAGCTGTAGGAAGGAAGGAGAGCGATCAGTATGAGCGTCACTGGGCGTGCAGCGGCAGCCTGTGGGAAAAGCTCCAACCAACAGCACTATTCCTTCAATAAGAAGAGAAGTCCTACGTAGGGGTGTTTCTAGAGAATTTGGGCCCTATGAAAGCAAATCACATTGGGACTCCGACCCAGACTAATCCAATTATGTTGCAATTTTTTTTGGGCCCCTGCAGAGCTTGAGGAACGCTTTTCAGGATCGGTGGGAAGGCTCACAAACATGCTCACAGAACTTCACGGCGTTTGAACGCTTGGATGAACTGGATCGGACCAGTGGCGCAGCTTGTAGTGTTGCTGTTTATTAATATACACATTTTCATTTTTCAAAGTAAAACGGTGCAACTTCTGCTCTGAAGCCAAACCTCTGCTAAACATTAATTATGCCTTTTCTCTGCTCACTTCCTGGCCCAAAGCGGCAGGCTAGGCCCACGTGACACATTCCTAATGCTCCTTTCAGGGCACTTAAGCTGAAAACAGAACTCCTGCCAAGTGACTTTGTGTGCCACAGCGATTCATTCAGGGAGCAGGAGATGGGGGCTGTTTATGTCAAAATATAAAGCAGGAGGGCAGGGCAGGACAGAATGCCAGAAAAGCACAGGTGTTCCTTATAGTCCATTCCCCATTTCATAAACAAAGACCCCCCCCCCCCCTTTAAAACTGCAAAACTATGGTAACCATCAAAAACTTCAGATGTGACACAAAAGTATCCTGTACTTTCTCAGGAGATAGAACTCATATTTGAGCTGCTTTATTATACTAAAATGTATAAAACCTGAAAATTGCCAAGCTGATTTAAATGAGCATTTGACAGTTTTGAGACACTGTTTATCCCCTGTAATTTCATAGCTTTTAGAGAATAACGGCAACAGCTCACCTTCTGCAATCCAGATTTCCTGCAGTCGACTCAGGTCCTGAAAAAGTTCTGCACAAAAAAAAAAAAATTATCAAGAGCAAGTTGCTCAACACTTGTTTTGCTAACGCAGGGAGTCAAATAAGATGTAAAATATTATTTCATTGAATTATTCCACATCCTCTCCCCTAAAAAAAGTACCCGGATTTCTTCAGGGACTAGCAGTAACCTAGACCATTAGCCAGAAAAACAAGAGGTTATAAAAGAGAACCAAATTTGATGAGGGCAGCTGTTTCATAAAACAGCAGGGCAATGCAGTCAGAAGAGTTCATTTGCTGAATGTCCAGCTATACCTATACGCAGTGAGAGCAAAGTCTAATTACCTTCTGTGTCTTGGGCAAGTTCAGAGTCCACAAACTTTCGCTTCCTGTCATTGAATGTTCTCATACATGACTCTTCCACATGAGATTTCTGTCATAGATCAGAAAGATTTATTAGTAATCTGTAGTTTTAAGACTGACCACATACCCAGTGACTGGTTGTCTGCCCAACCCCATAAATATGTATTACTTTAAAATAGGTATAAACAATTAGGACATAGAAATTTTGAACCCAAAACTAAAAGCACCAGTTACTTACATTAGGAGGAATGATATAGGGAACCTGTTGGTCATAAAATCCATCCATACTGCCTGTGTCCAAAATATCCCAACAAGGGGCCTTGGCTTGGCGTGAAGGGGCTCTTATGCCACAGTATCTCCCTGAAAAAGCAGGGATGTCGAGCAGCCGTCAGCATCACACGAATATGCACTCGTTCCAGCCTAAAACGCCATACTTTCCTCCAGTTAATCAGGTCAGCTTATTCACCACAAAGCCTTAGACAGTTTTGCAGCCAACACAAATAAATATAGCACGTGTAACTCAAAACCCGTATACAAGCCAATACAAACAGGCTCTCTTTACAGGGAGGACTTACAAAGTCACAGTCATCTGAAGGCTCAGTTATCGAAAGATATGGACCGATACAAAAGGAAGAAAGGGAGGCAAAATGGCACAAAAACGTACGACAGTTGGTGTAGCGGGCGACGGCACCCTCATTAGGCAGCAAGTTTATTCGCTTCAGAGGAACTTCGCCATTAAAGGACACTATCTGTGGGAAGCATGCCAGTCCATATGGTAACGCAATTACCAGGCAAATGCGCCTTCCCACAAATCGCAGTATGTGCACTTTCTTGAATGCGACATACTGTATACAATAGTAAAAACAGATATTAAAGCCAGGACCACGTAATCTAAACTACCCAGTGTACAAGGCACTGCAAACCGCTTCATTCCCCCATATACTACCTCAGCTCTTTAAAACTGGACTTTAATTTCTCCGATCGATTAGGGGGGGATTTGCTGAGATATTCTCGTTGTCGACCTTTGCAGACGACTCCGAAGAAACATTTCACCTTAATCTGATTTTGTGGGTCATTTGGCAGAGCCTGTTTAAAATGACTTGGACTGGAGATAGCAGTCCCTCCGTCGACTGCTCGAGCGCTCTACAATGCTGTAATAATTAAAAGAGTATGACCACTAGCCAATTTAAACTTAAATGTTCACTTCTGATGAGAAATTTGATAATATGCATCATCAAGCGGTTGAACAATTGGCTCAAAAAAAAGTTTACATACGCTATTAAGTGGTTCTATACAATATGCAAGAACTAAAATATAACATTGCAATTACAAAAACAATGCACTTTTTCTAAGTGTTTACAATTAGCAGTAAGGAAAACCTCGCTAAAATATCAAATTAAAGAAAGTTGGAGAAATCAATAGCTCCCCCCCTTCCGCGGCCCCTTGTTTTTCTCAATGAAGTGAAATCGGATCCGTGCGCAGCAGCGCAGAGAAACGCGGCTCTTCATTCATAAACCGCAAACAGGCGAAGCTTCACTGACCCCGAGCCCGATATGCAGGGCAGCACGGACGAGGCACAACGTCGACAGAGCCCAACAATCACGCTTCTCCGTTCCGTATCCAAACACTGACGCAACTTAATACCAAGCATAAGAAAATGGTTGCCAAAGTTATATTTCACTTGGAGAAAATGGCGTTCGTCTTTTTCACAAAGCATTTAAGTACATGGCTAACTGTGCGGACAGCTCACGAAATAGACGACAAAAGCATTACTACGCGACTGTGCGCTTTATTTATATAATGCATGTTCCGGGACTCACCCCTTCCTCGTTGGAGTGTTTCCCTTGATATACCGAAAGAAATCGGTGACTTTGATCCCCACACAAAAACAACACGACCGTGCACACTGGTCAACACGACATGCTCCCCGTGACTCACTAAACTTGAATGAGCTTTTCTTCAATGGACCTGCCTGCTTTTTCCCTGGGGTTCGCGTGGGGCGCCAATCTGAACGCTCATTGGCGGCTGGGCGATGCCTTTCGAGTTATCTTCCAATGGGATTTTTGAATAACTAAATTATGCATTAGGTGCCGGAGGACCAATCGCAGCATGAGCCTGGCCTACTTTATGAATGACTGGGTTTCATTCACTAAAAGATGTTTTTTTTAACCATGGCCACAGTGGCTCTTAAAGGGACATGCGGTGCAGCAAAATCTAAGTTCCGCGTCGCTGCCTTTACGTAGGTCACGAAAATACCTCGTTTGCTTCAGAAATTCCAACTACAGCCGTGTCTTGAATTTTGAGTTCTGGAAACTACATTATGGAGGTTAAAGGAGTAACAGTAAAATCAGGATATTTATTACGAATTTAAATTTAAATAGTTTTTTTTTTCCAGTTTCTGTTGTTCTTTTATTTAGTGCTTTACTATGTGCTGAGCTATTATTTGAAAAGGAGTTTTCCTGGGTTGGCCACAATAATTTATTTACAACCTTATTCTAACGAGTTTTGCGTCGTTGTGACGATGTGGTGATTTTATAGAGAAATAGGTGTTTGAAACCACAGCTGCTGTGACTTACTTGTTTTCTATATGAATTACTCCATGGTAAATCCCAATGTAAATTTGATTAAATAGGCAGAATGCTGTAAAAGCATATGGACCACATATCACGGGTTTCAAATGATCATTTCTTATACCAGCACCATATAGTAATAAAAATAACAGACTGTAAGGTATGTCTAGAAGAACGTTGTAAGTTTTTGCATGTCAAATTTCATCAAACTATTTCGAGTATCGCTGTTTAACTTTTATTCTGTCATCTTCTTTGAAATGACTAATGCACTTAAAACTCAAATCCTCCACATCCAGCTAATCCTAATCAAATTACTAATTTGCAGACAGTCTATGTGGAATTTATCGTTTCATGTCCCCTGATGGTGGTCTACAAATTCCATCTTGTCACTGTTTGTGATAAAGGGTAACTGTCTTTGATGGATCATATGAGTTCCTGAAGGACAAATCTTACATCTCCTGTGACATGCTGGAGATTAGTGTTCAGAGGTCAAAGGAGGATGTGAATAAACCCATGTTATTCTCGCTACTGTTTCAGGTTAACAATAACTATATATACATAAGTCTATCTACCTACTGAGCATTGTAAAGGTGGGCTCTCAAACTTCTCATTCTGATATAATTAGTAAATCAACCGAACATTTTAACAAAGATTCTGAATCCATCTGAAATCTTATAGAGCTCATCTTCCTTATCCCAAGATGGAGGGGACATATCCATGGAACTTTTGCTATTAAAATACTGGGGTACTTTGAGCTGGTTGTGGTCCCTTCTGCAATACGAAAGGGAGAACGGGCCAGCGGTAACATATGAGCCACCTAGAATAACACTGTGTTTGTTGTCAAGCTCGATGAGACTCGGTCAATGTGACACGTCTTGCAGCAGTTCTGGCCTTATTGTTCCCCATGGGGACAGGTGGTTAAAAATACATTATGAGTAATAATACTGTGCTAACATATGAATATCGCTCAGCCTCATGGGAGAATCCTGAGCTTGGGAGTAGAGTGTGGGGGGCACTCTGCCTGTCCTGCTAAGCTGGACACGCACTATGGGGTCACCCCGGAGGCTGCTAAGCTGTCACCACCTTCCCCAAAATCCTGCTATAGGCCACAATCCAACAGGGAAGCAGGGTGCCACAGGCCTATGGAAACAGCACCCCTGAAATAGCATCCCCCATCGGTTGTCATTGATTGGGCCCAAGCACACAGTCTATTTGAAATGCCCCTGATGGTCAGTGTGATCCTGTTCACCTGCCACTAATGAGGCATTGGAAGCTGATTTCGGCACTGAGGTCTCCAGGTCTGACAACCCCCCCCCATACACACATGGTGACCAGAGACACACGTTGTGACAGAGTCCGGATGCTGCGGGACCCAACATTTCACACAATCCGTAGAGTCATAAGGTTAATGTGCCAGAATCATATCAATGTGAATGTAGGGTGCAGTGCAATGTATCACAAACTGCAGCTGTTTTTTAAAACTATTTACAGCAGATGTCAGTAGGTAGCCTAATGCTAAGACCAAAGAGTTGTACCCTGCACTTTGCTTGATTATGGTCCTATATGATGCAGGGGCACCATGAACATTGTGTTAAGTTTGAATTACTCCATTAAAATAATCAGGTGTATAAATTAGTGAAAAGTCAGGTAATTGACTCGTGTAGAAATTCTGTACAGCAATAGAGACAGAACTATATGCTCAGGGTGCATCTATAAGATGAAGGACCTCTTTTTGTTTCCTAAATGAAATTTTCTTTTCTAAATTGTGATTTTGAGTATAGTTTAGAACTATGGGTTATGTATCGAAAGTCAGGCTAATATAATAGCTTGGGAGAGCAGTGCATATGTGCTTATGCCAGATGGAAAACCTTTCTGCAGATTTCCCATAATTCTCGTTTCCCACCCCCAATGAAAAGCAATACTCCACAATAAATATTAATCTTTTTATTAACTCCATCATGCTGTATCCAACAGCTAAGATTGGTGATTGGTGAGGAAAAGTGAGCCGAGTCAAGGGTCTCATCTTCCCTGTGTCCTTGGACGCTGTGCACAAAACTATCGTATGGACTGGGTCTGTAGACACACATAGATGTTAAACATCTAGATTCAAATGTACTCTATCATATGGGACTGAGTCTGTGGACACACATAGGTGTTCACCATCTAGAATGAAATGTACTCTGCATCTATACTGGATCTGTAGCTTTGATGTCATTCAATACTTTTAATCCACTCCTGCTAAAAATAGGCCAATGGCACCACAGTACGATAAGCAACACTGCTCCTGGGAAGCGGCCCTTACCAAGGTCACGATGATAAGGGGAAGAAATGCTCATCCAAATGAAATGTACATCTACACAGCTCTGTGTCCCATGGCCCAGTAAAATGCAGCAGAGTAAAAGTGGAGCTTCTGTAGGCTTTTGAACACTTGACAGGCCATTAAACAATGCTTCAGCTCCGTATTTCAGAAGCAAGCCGGGTTATCTTGGTTTACGTAGTATGTGGACATAAATACAGCCAGGTTTAGCATAGACACAGGCATATAAAAAAGACAATGTGGTAGTTATTCACCCCTAATGGCTGTTTACTCAGGGGCTGCTGCGGTCATATGACAGAGGATGACCAATGACAGCATCAGGACTCCATGGTTCCAACCTGTACCACAAATCAACGGAGTCCCCACCCATCATGTTGTGTCAGTCATTTCTGGAAACACAGTGGTAGGTTTTTCTTTCTTATTATTTTTGGTAATTTTCCAGCAGATTGTATTGCATGTAATGTGGCTTCACCTGACTGAGCTACAGCTCTTGTATTGATTAGTTAAGGCAATTACAGGACCAGCACACACTGTGGCTGTCATGTGGCACCCCTACTGGAGTGTCACAGAGCACTCTGTGGGTGTCATGTGGCCTCTCTCCTGTGTCCACGTGCATGTTTCTTAGTGGTTCTCCACAATACGCGAATACTTTTGACAATAATGCCAAATATTAGGAAATTCAGTGCATACATGAAAATTGAGGCCAATATTATCACTTTGAGAATTTCCCAGCAAGCATAGATGCAGTCCAAGGTCTTTGCAAGATGAATGGGATGGAAAGCTCAAACTTTGCTTCTGTATTTGGCTAATTATCAGAAGACATGCAGTGATTTAACCTCACAAAAATTTACATGTATCTACATAGTTACCAACACTTCTCCCTTGACTTATTACCTTGGCTCCAAGTGTATTTTTATGGCCATAGTTACAAAACAGGTCCCCCATAAGAGTGTTTGTCTGACACTCTCAGCTAAACATAGTTTAACGGGATTCAGGAGCCCTCAGAGAGTGACTTCTCTCGATACATCAATATAGCATAAAGAGGGACTTTGGGAGACAGACTATCAGCTGGCACTGATAGGTCAGCAAATGCATCGATCTGCAATGTAGTAACCTACGGTAAAGATGCATCAAGAAATACAATCACATACACTGCACCTATAAAAACACTGTGTACACGTACCTGATCTGAAGCTACATCAGGATACTGAAAATCCTTACTGCTATTATTGAGCAGTTAAATAAATAGAGAAATATATATTTCGTAACCATATCTGGAATTCTACCCACCTACAGTAAAGTTAAACTATTTTTAAAGTATGTCCTGTCAAGTTTATAGATTTGTAACATTTACAACTTCACTGCAAGCTTTGGGATACTTCAGCTAGCCTAATTCTAGACTGGACCATGTACTGAAATTTTACATAAAACCAAAATCAGCTGTAATATTTACAGTATTCCACTGATCATTCCCGTCTACAGAATGCCATTTTGCACTGTTAAATGTAGACCCGACTTTGTAAGCCGATGTTTGACATGGTAAATACAGACAATAAGATACAGTTACATACCAAAACACCACATTCAAAGTAGATCCTGGCTACGCTATTGCTGTAGACAGGACCACAGAGGCACAGGGTAATAGTTTGCATTGTTCGATTGGATTGTTTCCAAGACCATTTTACAATGCTATGTGCGACAAACAGTTCAAATCAGAGAGGTTACATTGAGTATCCCCCAATCAGAGAGGTACACTGAGTATCCACAACCAGATGGGTTACACTGAGTATCCACAATCAGAGAGGTACACGGAGTATTCCTCTGTGCTACCTGTGGGGAGCTGTATTTTGCAGTACTGATTGCTCTGAAGTGAGGCCCATGGGACACTTCTGTGAACCTCTCTCTGTGGTATTGGAGCACCAGTAATGAGTGTTTGCACTGTACGTTGCTGGCTCAGGTGGTCAGTGACAAATTCTCACTGTTGCCCTAAAGTCTCCACATGCTCCAGTGATGAGTGTTTGCACTGTGCACTGCATTGCTGGCTCAGGTGACCAGCCACGAGTCCCCACTACTGCCCCAAAGCAGGTTCCACATTGTCCAGGAGATATCGAGGGGTGGCCTGCTCCATGTGCAGCGGGAGCCTCCCTCCTGCTTGGTGAACGAAACATCATAGGAGGGCCAGTGTTGTGTTCTGGGGTTAAGCTTAAGCTGCACCTGGGGAATATGTGTGACCACCCTCTCCATCTTGATCACATCCATTCATTTTTAGATAAAAAAGTTATTCTCAGCGGCGCCCCTTCTGGTGAAGCAAGGCAACAAGGGGTATGATTTCTGCCAGCACATACCGATCCTGTGGCCTGTTTCCGTGCTCATATTCCCATCTGCCCACTATCCTGCAAAGACATCCTCCATTATAGATGAGCTTTGGATGGTTCTGAATCCGTAAAGGATGACTAAAGTGGACGTTTTGTATCCTTTCATCTATTATTTATGGTATAACCACACTCACTTGTCTCATTAGACAAATCTTAGCTCTTAACATGCATGTTGATATATGTCAGTGTTTCCCAACCCGGTCACTTGGGAAGCCACAGATGGTCCCTGCTTTTGTTCCCTCCCATCTCCTTGCCTGGGGGTGCTTGAGGATTAGTTTGAGAAACACGTATATACACACATGTATGTTCCTTTCATAAGCAAAACAAAGGATCTAAAGAGGGGAAATCACCTCGTTACCACTATGCGTACTACCACCATTAGATGGCTTGCCCATCTGGTTAAATATGGCAATGGCAGCATTCATTTATAAACCAACCCTGGGTAATGATTGTGGATCTGAAGGGCATAATATGTTGCCTAGGAAGTGTGGAAGCTGTAGGCAGGGGTAGCTGAGAAGTGGAACAGCTTCAATAGTGGGTCTGAAGTGGTCGAAGGGATTTGAACTCGCAAATACACAGGGAGCTTTGGAGACTGGTGGTTAGTGTTACGGTGTCAGACCTCTCAGGGGGGTTTAGAGGAAACATTGCTGGAGGGGTTGTCTATAATATATCTCTATGTCAATTTCCATGCCATGCCTTGGCAGGTAGACTGCCCAGAAGCTGAGTTTGGCAACCCCCAAGTACCCTGCAGTACGGGCTGCATCGATCATTCTCTGTGCCTGTTAGGCAGGGCTGCCCTAGCAGTCCTTCCGCTAGTCTCGACTTCTGTTACGCCTCCTGAAGAAGAAGAAGGGGGTCTTTTGCGGGGGCCCCAACAGCATCGGCACTTGGTTCCTGTGCGTGATCTGTATCTGAAAAGCAAAGACGGCAAGGCGGACAACCTGAAGTGTAGTTCTCTGGCATTCTGCTCATTCATCCACATGGAACAACCTAGTCAAAATTCTGAAGAGGAGCCAGGAAAAAAGTCAAGAATCATAAAGGCTGAGTAAAGGGATAATGGCAAAGAACTGCTTCAAACTGTCTGTTTTCCGTATGTGTTTTGACTTGTAAATACCTCATAGATACTGAAATGAAGAGAATGTGCTAGCTGAGTTGACTGGCCCCATATATTTATTGCTTAGAATGATGCAGAAACATTGGACTTCATCCAAGACTGCTTTATTTTAAGGTATGAGCTTGTGACTGTCCGATCCATTAACACCTCATCCTGAAACCTTTTGGACTGGATGCTGTTCGTCATATTGCCAAACAAAGAGAGCAGAGAAAACTGACGAATGCTGAATGCAGATATGCATTTTAATTATGCATTATTTGCAGGAGGATACTATATATAGAAGTGATTGTTGAGCTTCTGATGCATGTAAATGTATTCCACTGTATATTTCTTCTCTGTAATGACATAATAAGTCAGCCTCTAGGCATGGTGTGCTGACAGTGTTATAATTAACTGTGCTGTTAGAGCATGGGCTGGGAGGAAAGGATGATGTAGCAAACATGGGTTGGGGAGGGTGGAGGGTGCATCTTACCGTACAGGGGGGCTGCATCCATGGCTCACCGTCGATCTGCATGGGCATCAGGCGGGACGTCCTGAAAGGGCATACAGTACCAGTACTTGAGAGACGGGTTCCTCAGCCAGACACATAGGGCACCAGTGCAAAGGAACCCCCCTCCCGGTCCCCCCCCAGTCAGCATCACACTGGCTTAGAGTCTGCTTAAAGAACCAGGGAGAAAGTAGGGAGATGACCAGCAGGAAAACCACCCTGCGTTTGGGTTTGGCCCGTGACTGAGAAATATGAGAGGAAAATGTGCTTTAAATGATGCTTAATGGAGTGTAACCCTGCAAAAGTTACAAAAACATCCAAACTAATGATCAGACCAAACATATTTCAACCCACTTGACAGACCTCCATGTCCAACCGCCAGGCCAATCTCTATACATTTACATTATATCACATATTTTCCATTTGGCCAACACTCGCAAAATCCTGAGTGGAAAATGCCACCATTTTCCCATGGTCCTCCAGCTTACAGGGAGAGATACCGTCCCAGCAGCCACCCTGACCTGATGACGACGCTGGCACATTGAGCCAGCCTGCGGCCGGCGCTCTTCAGCCCGGTGTAGATCTGACCCATCTCGATCGCCCCCTCCAGCCCCACCACCTCCAGCAGGTGGTCACTCAGATCTGCAGAGAGAGAGAGAAAAAGGATCCATTAAACCCACAAACAGACGTATAATACAAAGGGCAGCACCCCTGTTCAAAGGAGTTTAACCAGGGTTAAAAAAGAGCCATGTTTTTGGTCAACAGGGGCTCTTCAAGAAGGACACTTCAGCCCTCTCCTAAACCTGCATGCCCCCCATGCCTTTGCCTGCTTCTCATAAATTGGGGACTTCCATGAGATCACCCCCTGCTGGACGGGAACATTTTCTCATGATTTTAAGCAGGCCAAGCAAACAGGTAGGTTCGATCGTTTGTAACAGGGGGTACAAGATCACGTGACCTCATTTACAGTCAGAGCCAAGGCCCCAAACAAACAGTGTTTTTGAAAACCCCCAACTTGCGCAACATGTGATGCAATCACAGTGTCATGTGACATTCGGCAAGCGTCAGGCAGCCCAGCTGGAGATGGACACACACTCTGGGGACGTCCCACATGAAGGCGTTCCAGCTAACAGCCCTGGTCTGCCTCCACAGGAATGTCCACACACGGTTGGTATCTCAGACTTACCAGCAAAATTTCTCCCAGCAAATGTTACATTTTAACTTACACCCCCGAAGGAACACACAGAGCTGGTGAAGTTAGTCTGGAACGAGAGCCCTGAGGCCTGTGGCTATGGCAACCCGGCATGACCGAGTGTCCCTGGCCAATGACGATAAACGACAGAACATGTGACCCACATGGCGAGAAGCAGTGCTGGCACTTACACTTCTGCACTGGCAAAAACCCAAAAGCTTATTCATAACCCATCACCAAGACTGCACCTCTGCTTGCCAGGTGATTCTACTTGAGAATCTGTACAGAAAAGCTCGAATCACGAGGATTTGTGGTGTCAGTCTGGTGTTTGTGGTGGAGGGTTCCGATGGCCAGACTCGCACATGTCCACACGCTGCCATCTTCTCCGCTGTCACTCCCCTCTCCCCACCTGCAGGCAGCACAAAAATAGGCCTCCCTTCTATTGTTTACGAGGCCCAGTGGCAGCCGAGCCGTGACGAAGCCGTCCGCTCCTCCGTGTCTCTACCCCGTGCTGTTTGTCTCCTCGCAGTTTGCCTCCACAAAGCTGCGCTAAAAATAGGCTGCAAACTGCCCGTTACATAATCCTGCCAGGGTGCTCTCTGGCACGGACACAGGCTGGGGGTGAACGGCCGCCCCCCCCCCCCCCCCGTGCCCATACTGCAGGTAGCCAACCGGGCAGCCGGAGCACCTCACCCACCTCAAAACAGGGGGGATCTGGCTTCTGACACAGGTAAGGAGGAGTCAGAATAATGAGTGGACTGAAGATAAAATAAAGATGCTAAAAGCTAAGAGAGGCTGCGCGCGTGTGGGAAACGTGGCTCGAAGCACAATGTTCCCATGCTGAAATGGCAGGGCTAGCATTAAACCTGCACCTGTCTGCCCGAGTACTGTTTCCTCTGTAGTGTGCGTGTGTGGTGGGGAGGCTCCACATCATCACTACCCATGAGTCAGCCACGTGCTGAACACGCCCCTCCTCCCGAAAGCTTCATAACGAAGCGTCAGTCATCCCTCTTTTCTGGTCACCTGGGCCCTTGATGTTGCTGCGCCACCCGTACACACAAAGAGGTGAGCAGGTTTCACAGCGACATACAGGCCAGTAGGGGGCAGATATGCAGGCAAAATTGACCGCAGGGGCACAAATGACCCTTGAGGCTTATGTCAATTCAACCGTAAATACTATAAAGCTGTAACATATGTACCATGCTTATGGTTGGGGCTATTAAAGTAATAAGTGGACAGTGAGTGTGCTGTTGTGAGGACAGTGTGCACTGAGACATATTCTGCCTCCACACCTCCTCTGGTAGTGCCTAGCTGTCACAGTGTGATCAGAGCAGCGGCAGATGGTCTAGAGGAACCGGACAGAGCTCCCTGGTGGAGCCGCGTGGGCGGCCCCAGTTGGCTGGAGAACAAAACACGAGGCGATGGGCCTGACGCAGCCGCCTCCCGAATCCCCTCTCAGCCGAGCCTCCGATAAGCCAGCTAGTGACACTTAAAAGAGCAAATCTGTCCCAAAAAGAGCTTCATCATCTTATAAAAATGATGAGTGTGACTGAATCAGTTTGCTGCGTGTCCTGGTCTCTTTCCCAGATAATCTCAGGGTGCCTTCAGTTCCCATTTCAATCACAAAAAAACATCTATTTAAATTTGAGCACTTAAGATCCCAACGATGGGAACAATCTACTTGAGATGACATTGTGTGGGAGACATTTTTTTAATTCTCATAACAAGGGTAAAATCAGACTTTGCTGAGAAATCATTTCACCTTGAATGCATACTTTCCCTGTAACACTGCTTATCTTTCGTGAAACAGATAACCTGTAAATTAGAGCCCAATTGTACATGTGGTTATACAGGTCTGTTGTTGGAGGGCAGTTTACTTATTTCACAAGCATGTGCAGGAATGTTCTTTACAGAAAGCTCAATCACTTCGGTCTGCATCTTCAGAAGGCGCCTTTTGTCAGCATGTTTCGTCGTCCAGCTGACACTTTTCCCCAAAGCAACTTGCAGTTTCACCCAGTGACACAGCCGGATGACCGTAATAGAGCGATGCGCTGATATCGCTCAAGGGTCTCATCTTGGGACATCAGGTTACATGTTCATATCCGCTGCCCCTTCAGAGGCGACTATGGGGCCAGGGTACGTTTCAAAACACTTTTTTTTTTATAAGAGGAAGAAAATAATAAATAGTTGCATGATATGTTAAGCTACAGTTACAGGGACTTTCTGGAACACGTTAGCGGTGACAGAATTAAGATCTTATTGCTGCAGCAGGAGTATCAGTGACTGACAGTTTACATGGGCTAAAGAAAGACGGTCTTGCAGCTGCTTGACACGGTCGCACCCTCTCATGTTCTCACTATCTCTGCCCCTGACACCAGATCTACTCGATTTAATGATCTGTTTCCGAACAGAATTACAGGGAGAAGCTGGACTTGGAAAGGTTAAGTCCTACAGGAAAAATTCACAACATAGCTTTCCCAACAATAAATAGCACCATTTTTATATATTTTATGAGATGTGTAACATTTAAACACATGTATTGTATTATGGTGATTTCACTAATAACTTATCATCAAACACAGTATAAAAATATGCATTTATGTTTTATAATACACTTTTTCCCCAGGTTTCATGGTAGTTTCGGTTACTGGAAAAGTAAGTATTGAGCTGTGTTTCTCTACTTAAGGTGCTAAAATTCATCAATTACTGTACTACGGGTGAATATTTAAAGGAAATATATAACATGATTACACACCTGCATCTAAATATTCATAACCACAAATGGCACTGTATTAAAATAAGCACTCAACTTTATGAAATAGCTTAGCACTCTGATTTAATTAAATAAAGATCAGAGTATGCGCCAGACCGACATGATTGTGGATCCACTCCATCTTTATGCAATAAAAGCCAGTTACAACTTAGTTGCAAATTTATCACAAAAGCTACAAATAAGCATGTTATCGAAGAAATTCCTGAATGGTCATAAGACACAAGTGATGCAGAAAGAATGTCATAAAAAAGAGAAAGAAGTGGACAGTTTTATCAAAAGCAAAAAAAAGCATCTTATGGTAAATTCTGTCCAGAATTAGATACATTTAATGCTTCTTACTGTCCTTGTTGGAATGCATTTTCAAAAAGTTACATATTAATTGTTAATTATACTTCAGTTAACCTCAGTCTTTGGAGTATACAGTAAAAAGAGATTTACTTTAAAAGTGAATTTTAAAAATGTAGAAATGGGGGGGCAGGTAGGTAGGAATATATGACATCTTGAGGGGGTGTGAGGGGGTGTTCCAGAGAAGCCACGACTGTGCTTATGGGATATAAATAGTAATGTGAATGAACAGAATGTCCTTTTCAGGCTGGACCCTCCCCTGCGTTTGACAGGGGTACCGAGGCTGTCATCCAGCCAACAGGCTGGCTGGGAAAAAAATGATCAGGATGATCAGGCCAACGGTACAAATGTGGGGGAGTGTGTTAGGGAAGACAGATGGCAGTGTGAATGTGAGGGAGCATGTTAGAGAAGACAGATGGCAGTGTGAATGTGAGGGAGCATGTTATGGAAGACAGATGGCAGTGTGAATGTGAGGGAGCGTGTTAGGGAAGACAGATGGCAGTGTGAATGTGAGGGAGCGTGTTAGGGAAGAGAGATGGCAGTGTGAATGTGAGGGAGTGTGTTAGGGAAGACAGATGGCAGTGTGAATGTGAGGGAGCGTGTTAGGGAA
>JABFDZ020000039.1:5954973-5969492 GCA_019775955.2 Pollimyrus isidori
CCCCCCCCCCCCCCCCCCCCCCCCCCCCCCCCCCCCCCCCCCCCCCCCCCCCCCCCCCCCCCCCCCCCCCGCCGGAGTACTTACCAGCCGCTTCCTCAATCTCAAAGTATCTGTAGTTGAAGTGCACAGTGGGAATGTGCGGATTCTTGGGGTGGATAACTGAGCTGACCCCCATAGCCCGGAACGGCAGCTTGCCTTTGTGTGGGAGACAAACACACACATCCTGTGCCTGAGGCCACGTATACATCACAGGAACACCGCCTCTGAACTTTGGACCCGTTAAACGCTACTATTCATCCCGCCAAGGGTGGTCAGTAACAGCCAGGGTGCGTCAGCTCACCATCCACCCCCTTGAGCGTCTTCCCCCGGCTGCGCATCTGCTTGGCCGCCTCCTCTGTCAGGTGGCCGAACACCACGGACACATTCACCCCGGCCTTCTCAAACACCTTGCCGTCCTGCAGGACACAGCTGACACCGCCGCCGCCTGCAGGAGGTCGACAGCACCTCTTAGTTTATGTACCTCACTGTATTTTCATACTCACTCCACAAGATTGCTGGTTTGAATCCCAGACCAGCAAGGCACCACTGAGGTACCCTGAGCAAGGTACCGCCACCAAACACCAAAGCTGCCCCCTGCTATGTCACATTGTCACAGATTTCATTGTTGCTCAGTGAATTGTGTGCTGTGGTGTGTCAACGACAATAAATTACTAAATTATAAAAAAAATCAACATAGCGAATACAAATGAACATTAATTTATAACAAAAACCGAATAGCGTAAATATGTTGCCTTTAAAATAATCTTCCATTAGGTCACCCCCAAACTGTTTCGCCTATTAAATACTTT
Source organism: Pollimyrus isidori (assembly GCA_019775955.2). Lineage (NCBI taxonomy): Eukaryota > Metazoa > Chordata > Actinopteri > Osteoglossiformes > Mormyridae > Pollimyrus > Pollimyrus isidori. Next base: position 5,955,822 of record JABFDZ020000039.1, read on the forward strand.
TATTTGTTATTAGGAAGCATTTACATTTTAAAAAGTACTAGGAGGTGACGGCTATAGATGATGTTGCAATGAGTAGCGTTTAAGCCAGTGACACTGCAGGAGTCAGTTCACTGGAAATATACCCGCGGAGCCGCACGTAGTACCCGGCCCTCCCCCCACGTGGGCGCGCTCGCACTCGCCTTCTTCTCGTTCCCATCGGTCCACTTTGAACTTTCCACCGTCCACCTTCTCCAGCGCCCTGCAAAACGCAGCCTGCGTCTCCATGATGAGCATCTCCATCTTGGTGCTAGTCTCGCATTTCTTCTGCTGCAGGACTTTAACGTCAGTCACAGGCATAGACATGAAACCCTTGCATTTCTGCAGAATATCGTCCTCCTCTTCATCGTCCGCGACTGACACTGATGCCATTTCTGCTTTCAGAAAGTGCATGACGCCGGTCACGTAGCCAGCCAGGATCGCGGCGCCGGCCGCGATAAACATGCGTTTCCTGGAGCCTCCACTTTGTGTGTTTGCTTTTGCCAGATGAGACATGAATTTCCTGCATGTAGTATGAGAAAAGCAGCGAGTACGCGAGACTAACGTGCCTGTCAAATGCGCTTTCTTCAAACTAAAGTAAGAAGTCATAGCATTCGGTGCATCAGATTTGCAGTACGGCATAAATAGTCTCGCTGCCGTCCGACCCGATCTACTCACGCCGCACAGAACTAAAGAAGCCATTGCAAATATACCCTGATTAGGTCAATGCGAACACAAAACCATATGTATAACTACTCTAGCCAGAATCAACTGTCGTCTTGCAGCTATTTGTACGAGACTACATTTTATAAAGCCTGCCGACATGGGAAATTGAGTTCTTAATACTCTTCCCCGGTGGCTAGACGCTACCCTATAAAAGCAACTGAACGACAAGCCCCAGAATGCCATTCGGATCGAGGGGCGGACTCAAGAAAACCGTGTCGACGATTTTAATGTTAGTGAATGAAAGTTGTATCCTTGTCTTGGTGAACTATTGCACACGCTTCCTTTTCTTCCAGTTTATAGCATAATTAACCTATTAACATTTCTTTTTCTGCTGAGGTAGCGGTCTGTGTAGTTGGATACAGTGTCACTTTGGATGAATTTGAAGTTATATAAACTTTTAAAACCTATTTGAAACCCCTTTTAATCCCTGCATGTGTTAAACAAGGTTTTGTGCTATGGATCGCTTTAATAATTAATTTGAATCAGGAATTCCCCTCTGGGAGCAATATATTTATCTCATTTTATTAATAATACATTTCTCTTTCATTTATTTTTAGTAAAACACTCATATTATCAAAGCATTCAACTGTTTAATAATTCATTAGGTTAACTGATGGAGAAATTGATCTATTGAGTGAAATAAAAATTGCATGTATGCTATTGTCAAAGCTTAAACAACAAAATATCTATCAAGAACATTAATTAGAACTCTTATTGGGAATTAATAGTGCTAACAACAACAACATAAAACTAAATCGCGCCACCACCAGAATATTTAATAGCTAATTTATTATCTCAAGGTTTACGTGTTCAAATATTCAAAAACGATTTATTGACAAGATCCATACAATAATACGTCAACCTCAACTACATGTATATTTTGATAGTTTATTTTAAAATGAGATGCAAGATATTATTAAGACGTTATTCTTTTTGTTATTGCTTATACCAAATAAATATTTTAAACAGTCACTAATAATGGATCAATATTGATGTAAATATTGGTTTTCATTTTAAATAAACCACTATTATGAGACGAAAAAATTTATATTTAGATTAAATTGAATCATGCATGGATGGGTGGGTGGATGGATGGATGGATGGATGAGTGAACGGATAAGTTAAATTTTTGATGCAACATTTAGCACTCACCAAAGATATCAACCAGTGTTTTTCCAGGTTTTGTAAAACTTTTCACTTTACAGCAGCATGTTAAAGTCCAGCTTGGGTTGATGCTGTATTACTCTTAAAAGTTGAATTAATGGAATGTTATAAATGAGCTCGCTGGACGTGTTCCCCTAGTGAGCAGTTTGGGTATTTTAGGTGGGCTGTTTGATGTTGCTAAACATCTCTTGTACGTCAAATAATTATAGGCTTGACGGCAGGATGAAACTGCCATAAAAAAGGGTTTCTTAGCTTTCATCGGAATCACTGAAACCGAAAATAACAACACGCAAAACCAATGAAGAGCACACATAAACTACGTTTTTTGGCCATTAAAAATGCAAATGCACTGAAAAGTTTAAAAGTTACTGCGAGAAACGCAACATTCCACGGGGACAGACAGCTAACACGTGAGTGAGTTATTGCCGAGAGAAAGATGCGCGGTATAACCAAACCAAGACTTCCAATAGTCTATTATGAAAATAAGCTCATACACTGAGAAATATCATGCAGCACTAATATTTATATAGTAGGCCTATCTGAATTTATATGTCTCAAATCATTTTTATTATCGTTCTTGATTTACACGTCGGTCGCGAGTTTGCGATTTTTTTAAACATGTTCCAAAAATATTCCCGTTTAATTATTCACGTCCAACTGTACGGTATACTGTACAGCAATGAGTATCTGGCGCTCGGATTGAAACAGCAGACCTCTCATTAGGTAAGTAAGAATGTTTATATATATATAAAAAAAAAAAAAAAAAAACAGTACTTTCACCACAGCATTGCAAATATGCAAAGGCAGTTGATATTGTATTCAGATTTGATGTTTGCCCATTGGACTATATGTAATGAAACTTAAAGTGTTTGAGCGGTTACATTTATTGTGGGCAAAACTACATTTTTAATTTTGAAGGTAGGCTGTCAAATGCAAATGTTTGGGAAATCTTGGCTTAACACATAACATGTTGCTTAAATACTACAATAATTAGACTGACGTTGTAAAAATGAATGTACAAGTAGGCCTATACATTAACATATGCAGTGCAAATGAAATTATAGCGATAGAAATACAGAAAATAAATACGACTGTATTAGTTATATTTTTGCTGCCGTTTTAATACCATTTGAAAGTGTTATTATTATTAATATTGCAAAATATTGGGAGTTAGTGCTGAAGCAGCACAACAGCGCCCCCCTTCGTACTGTTTCCTGTCTCCATGACGACGCACGGTAAAGCTGCATAAAGCCGCGTAAAGCTGCCCGGCGAACGGAGGGAGGTCGCCGGAGGGACGCCGCTGCAGAGCCGCTCAGACGGATGGTAAATACGGCTGCAAGCCCAAGATATCCAGCCTACAGGGAGAAGCAGACTCGGGTGAGCTAATGTGGGACGTCCAGTGTGTGGGCACATCTAAGGTTAAATAAATACAGTATTAAATAAATACCGTACCGATTAAATAAATACAGTATGAACTACTAGCATCTAGCTTGGGCGGATTTGTCCGAGACGTAATTTACGTTATTAAGGATTTTATGTATATTGTTCTTAAAGAGGATTAGAATAGAAAATAGTTTAAAGTATCTAAAGTGTTGCTAATATTCATAATGTAATGACCGTTTTTTCTTTTTTTTTGCGAAACATAATTTGTATTTCTGGTTAATAACTAAGTTCATAAATGAAGTATGTGATATCCGTGTCTAAATAATCGAGTGACACCAATCACAAAAGTAACAAAGTAACATGTTAGAGGAAACAATAGTTAACTTCATTATAAATACGTAACCTAGAAGATTATAGATTCGTTTAAGTTGAAAAATAAATTGTTTACAGTTATTTGTCTGCTGTAATATTATCATACTCGAATATTAGAACAGTCAGTGACTATTAAATATGCTCACAAGATCCTTATATCGGATCACTAGAAAATCCACAGGCAAACCAATATATGCCACCTGCATTCTGGGGCTGCTATGGGAGTCCAACATCACGTGGCTTCCCGGGACCGTTCGCCAGTGCCCCCTGGCGGCAGAGGTCGGAATCCTCGGCGCACCATTTTGCACCGTTGTGCAATAGCCAAAAAAAACAAACTTATAACTCACGCCTTTTTATTTAAAGGTTTTATTCAGAATCTTTCTAATATGGTCATTTAATTAATAAGATGGGTCGATCCATTCTGACACATTTTGTTACTTATTATGAATTGTGCACTTCATATTCTTTCATATGTTGCTGTGTCTGCTGAAATTTGCTGAAAATATAGTGTTCTGGTGGGGACAAAACAGAATTGATGGCTTGTGTGGGAATTGCTCCTGTATGACAGTAACCTATGTCCAGTGAAGTCTTTCCGTACGAACATTTATTCTCTCACATCCGCGCAGAAATTAATTAGGGGACACGATGAGCCAAGAGCTACAGCCTGGTGTAACAGGTGCGGAATCGCAGTCGGACTATGAGGACGACTTTGAGAAAGATTTGGACTGGCTGATAGAGGAGGAGGCAAGGAGTGAAGACCAAGTAAGCAGATTGGAAATGCTGATGCTTACTAACGGTTTAAAAGCTATCCCATGTTAAGGCCTGCATTCTGGAAACAATAGTTATGACACTATATATATGAATATATAAGAACCACAATAATCACCACTAAATAAATATGCAAGGTTAGATACTTCATTGATCCCTGGCAAATGACTGAGTTGTGAAAACGAACGTGAAAAATTAGCATGTTATACCTGTTTTTGAAACCAAAACTTAGTTGTGATGAAATTACTACATGTAGATGTTAGAAAGGATTATTTCCATGAATCAGTTAGGATAACTTCTCCATTTCTTCTGTATGGACTATCTAAAACCTTTGTTAGCTTGAAACTTACTGTGTGTTTTGGTAATAGAAAATATTCATTTTGCTTTTCTGTTGTGGAGCTGTGAAGTGGTGAAGTGTTTATGTAACATTTTTTTTATTGTGAGGGATTTTTAAGTGTGAAAATAGCATTGTGAGATCCGAATTCACTGGCTGACATATCATATGATTTGCTCAAAATGAATCATCTGATATTCTGGAGTGTTAATTTTAGAAGTTAAAAAAAAACACAAACATTTTCCAGGTCTCTGTTAATGAAGATGAATATGTGAAATCATGCTAAATGATACTTTTGTCCTCCCAGGAGCAAGGATATGAGGACATTGAGGCTGAAATAGACAAAGAGGTAGAGGAGGAAGAGAAGAGAGAATGGAGCCAAAAGGAGGCAGAACAGACAACTGAGGGAGGAGAGAGTGAGAGAGACCAAAGGGTGGAGGTGGAGGGGGAGGTGGACGGGGAGAGGTGCCCCACCCCCATAGAGCCCCTAGGCGATTTCCCACACGGTGACTGCTCCCATGGCGACTCGCTCCCTCTTTCAGCTGACATGGAGCAGGAGAAGCTGGACGATGAGAAGAAGTATGTTCTGGAGAAGATCCAGCAGGCTAACCGGCAGCTGCAGAAGCAGACTTCCCCCAGCCAGGACCGGCAGAGACGGCTGCAGTTCAAAGACACCCTGGTGGACCTGGTGGTGCCCCCTCTGGAGTACGAGAGGGAGGCAGAGGAGCAGGATGTTTCTGAGAGGATGTTGGAGTTGCACATCTCCAGCATGGAGGCTGGGCCCACCGGGGCGAAGGAGGCCCGTGTTCTGGTTGAGAAGGACGGCAAGTTTGACTTGGTCAGTCTGAGGGAGGTGGAGAGTCAGGGGCTGCTGCCGCCGCTGTCCAGCCCCCCCGGCAATGAACCAAACTCCCCCCGGCGCAGCCAGCATTTCCTCAGCCATAGCAGAGGCTCAGCACCCAACGCCAGGATAGGCTCTGGACCTAACCATGCCCCTAAACCCCCATCTCGGTCCAGGAACCGCCCCAGTTCAGCCGGCAACACTCAGCGGACGAGAGCAGTGAAGCGCAGGGTGCAGTCGGCTAACAGCAGTGCCTCCTGCTCCACCTTCACCCTCTCATCGCAGCAAAAGGACCTGCAAGCGAAACTCCAGCATAAGAGAGAGAGACTGCACAGAGAGGTGGGCCCTACCCTTCCTGACCGCTGCGCTGTCAGTGGCGTTGCCCTTTTAACCGGAAGGGAGCGTCGCCCGCCGCTAACATTCCACAGACCACTGCTGTGCTCTGTGCGCCTCCTCAGGAGCAGCAGCGGAAGCAGGAAGAGGAGGAGCAGAGGCAACAGGAAAATGAGCGCGCCTTCCGGGCCTGGCTGTCCAGAAAGAGGGAGCAGCTGCAGGAGGAACGACGGGTTCAGAGGGCCCAGGAGTTAGAGAGGATGAGCTGCAAGGTTTGGCCTGCAGGGGGAGCCCCTGAGCATTGCTTCCAATATGCGTGCAATGCAGACCAATTAAAGCTGTTACGCAAATCCAAGAAATGCAGCTAAGTCTAAGGCATAATAAATGCCAGCTGTGTGTGTTTTTCTGTTGTGTGTGTGTGTGTGTGTGTGTGTGTGTGAGGGAGTGATAGAGAGAGAAAGAGTGATAGAGAGCACGCAGGCACATTTGTGATCTAAGTGCGTGCAAATCACTGTATGTATGCCTGCATGCTTTCTTGAACCACTGCTGAGCTGGGTGTGTATACATCCCTGTCCACCAGAGGGAGCTGTCCAGTCCCCATGAGACTTTTCAGCTTTGGCTGCAGCGTAAACAGGAGCAGCAGGAGAAGCAGCGACAGCTGGACGACATGAGGAGGCTGGAGGAGGAAAGCACCTATTCCGCGCATAACCGCGACGATTGTGAGAGGGCCTTCAAACTGTAAGCATCACACACCGACTGTTGTGACAGGGGCTGTATGGAATGTCATGGTAATGTGGCAGCAGCTTACAGTAAATACCTGTGACTTGATCCACCAGCAAGGCCAGTCTTTAAAAAATGACTAGGGAAATGTTCTTTATCTGTTCAGGGTATTATGGAAAGTATTACATAAGCATTGCAGATATTAAAGTGCTTCAAATGTGCATGAACAGCACGACAATCCAATTCCCAAAGCTCCCTTATACGAAATTTGCTTGGCCAGTATATCAAAGTCAAACAAACATACTGAATCTCACTTCCTCTCCCCCTACAGTGTTACATCAGCCACAGTCTGCTGTGCACATATGCCCTTTGGTGCCTGCCACTCTATAGCTTTGTGCAGCCATATGTGTTTGTGTGTGTTGCACAGGTGGCTAAAGAAGAAACGATTGGAGAAGAGAGCGGAACAGCAGGCAGCTCGTGAGCGCTCCCGCAGGCTGGTGATGGAAGCGCGACGGGCACGGCGCACTCAGGATCTGCTCATTTCCGTTAGCGACACGCGGAATCTACGTTTCACCGACCCCTGCAGCTATCGCTTCTGAGCTCTACATACACCCTGCCCCCCATACCATTCTTAAAATGATTTATGTATGTCTGTATGTTCTTTTATTTCCTCACTCCTTTGGCGGGACTTTATCATTTAGTTATAATGAATTATAAAATGTTTTCCCCAATAGAAGCAGCTGTGTACAGCTGTAAAGTTCCTTTTCCATGTTCTATCACAAAAGTAAAAATTTTTATAAAACATAGTTGTGGTTATGTTGCACTTGTATTCACCCCCTTTACTCAGTTCACTTTGATGGAACAGGCTTTCGGGTCTTATGTTTGACATTTGATGTATCATCAGTCCAGTCAGTGAACAGAGGCATTATATTAGAGTACATGATGAACCAAGGTGGTCTTTATTGAATAAGATAAAAAAATTACACGTAAACCAGAAGAATCAAATAATTCAAGTTAAAAGAAACACACTATTCCTTTGCTTTTTCTGGCTACCCAGGACAGCAGGGTTCCCCTGGCCTGGTTACTGCAAAAACAGACATAATTCAGCAGATTCATTTAAGCTAAACCAGCAATGAGGAGCGAGTCAAACTTATCAGGGCATATCGTGATGATAGCATGTGTAAGGGGCGAGGCACATCCCCCTTTACCATCACACATGGCTTCACTCTGTTAAACTTATATACCGTTTCATTCATATAATCCAAGAGAAGAAGAAGGAGTCATTCATCAAAGTAGCAGACGATGACCAAAGTGAACGATCTGCGTAACAATAAGATAATAATTTACCCATATAACTAAACATTGCCTTGCTTCTCTAAAACAAGCAACTGGTTTTATTGATAGTCAACAGATGGGTTTCTTAGTTTGGATCTCACCAGAACCAAGGTGGGAGATCTCTGCAGTACCTTAAGTCAGTTTTGCACAATGAAATTTCCATGCACTGCCAATGACTCCTCCCCTTTCTCCTTCTGCTTTTAGACCATATCAGCCAGGACACTTCCTCTTGATTTTGGGTCATATTTATTGCACATGTGCAGAGTATGTTTATTTTTACCTCTGCAGGTCTCTGGGTTTCATGTTTGGCGTGTTGATGTTCTTCACTCTAAGGGTAGTTTTTAAGTGAAGACCCCCCTCAAAGTGCCGCTGACCAACTTAAAAGGGAAGCACAGGGCCAGGTCCATCCAATCAGGCCAGCACAGCTGCTGCAGTCAATCTCCCACTGGCCACGTGGTCTCGATCTGCAGAGAGAATGAGGTCAGTGTGATTCATAGCGAAGTAACAGTTAAGTCAACAAGCCGTACCTGTTCAGTGTAGCTGGACAGGACCACTGTATAACAGACCAATGGATATGGATGCCTCACTGCAGAATCCCGCAGAATGTAAGTATAGATCACAGACAACCATAAGGGGTGAGTAAAGGCATTCGTACAAGTAACAGGCACTCAATTCTCTTCATGCAAGTTAACTGCAGACACCATACGCATGCATGCTCCAGATAAAGGCTGAATTCCATCATATATATTCAACCACACATTCTGGATGAACAAATTGTAACGAATTACTACTTCCAGGAGGATGGATTAGGTAAGCTTCCTTCATGTTGATTTGATAAAGAGTTAATTCCATCATCCATTGATCTTTGCTTCTTTTGCTTATCCGTACTGTATTACACTCTGAGGGTGTTACCCTTTCACCAGGCACTGAGGACGAGAAGCTGGCATTCGCCATCATGCAGAGACGCTTCTGCCCCTCCCTCATCACCACAGCGGCATGGGAGGGGTACCGCTTCTCTGGCCTGGAGATCCGCATCACCGAGTCCACAGATTGTTACGGAGCTGTGCTGTGGCCCTCAGTACGTCCATCACGACTGTCACCATCATTGTCACCATCATCATTATTCTGACTGTAATTTCCACTACTACCATCACCATTATCCACTGTGCATCACCACCACCAACACCTCATTACTGTCTGACATTTTTATCATCTTAAAATATCTCCATCTCCAGTTTCACCAATACAACAATAAAATTACCATCGCTATCAGCTCTGGCTTTGTCAACATACTTTTGTGCCATTTGGACTTATCGAGTAGAGCGTTCACTGGCAGCGGATCTACTTCAGTCCCTTTGCCATTTGTTGTCTGTAACTTTTCTTGAGAGCCATTGCAGTCTTTGCTTTCCTTGGCAGCTGCTGCGCTCTGCTATTGTGGGAGGAAGTGATTGTTTTTTCTATTGCAGGTTAAATGTTTCCTCTTCAGCGGTGCTCCGGTTCTGCTGGCCGTCATTGTGTTCTAGTTTCTTTGTTCTTATAGTCAATGCTCATTATGTACTATAGGCCCTAGTCCTATGCCACTTCCTGGACACACACCGTGAAGAATACAATATGATGGACAAGAATGTCATTGAGCTTGGTGCTGGCACTGGATTAGTCTCCATTGTGACCAGCTTACTGGGTAAGAGTTATCCAGTTATAAATAACTAGGATGCTGATTTTTTTTTACCCTAAAGGGGAACTACCCAAATTAACCTGTTGATACAGTATCTTACTTGGTGATGGAATGTCATTGGTGGAATGGAAACCCGAAATGTGCGTTTGACATTGCAGGAGCTAAAGTGACGTCTACTGACCTGCCCGATGTTCTTGGAAACTTGGAGTACAATGTGAGATGCAACACAAGGGGGCGCTGCAGGCACCCACCAGATGTGACAGAGCTCACCTGGGGACAGCAACTGGAGACGTGCTTTCCACGCGCCTCTTGCTGCTTCGACTATATCCTGGCTGCAGATGTGGTCTACGCCCACCCCCACCTGGATGAGCTAATGGACACCTTCGAGCACCTGTGTCAGGGCCAGACCGTAATTCTTTGGGCCATGAGGTTTCGGCTTGACCCGGAGAACAGCTTTGTTGACCGCTTTCAGAAAAGATTTCGCGTGGAGCTCTTGTATGACCTGCCATCGCTGCGCATCAAGCTGTATCGAGCTGTGAAGAAAGATGCCACAGGGTGTATTGTGTGAGAAAGGATAAGCAAAGCTGGGAGAGAAAATGTTCACAGCAGTGACATACCCAGTGATTCAGACTAGGAGCTTGCAGCCTCTGCCTGAACCACACCAGTGTGGCAGAATGTGGAACAGCTTTAAATAGCCTCAGAGGTCTACAGAAGACTAAACGAGATACCCTTGAGTACGGTGGACGGCATTATTGCTGTGCTGCAGTCACTGTGTCAAATCCTGAGGCCTGTTTCACAAAGCAAGATTACTTGCTTAGTCAGATAACTTGCCAGATTTAAAGTAGTCTGGGCTAAATGTAAGTTTATGACAATAAGGTCTATTTAGCCCAGACTACCTTAAATCTGGCAAGTTATCTGGTTAAGCAAGTAATCCTGCTTTGTGAAACAGACCCCTGGATGTTCAGAAAATCCATCATAAAATCTCTTCATCCATTGAAGATATCATTTTGCTTATTTTTAGTTTTATGTCTTTTTTAAGTTTCATATGTACTGTTTGAATTTAAACATCCCCCAAAACCGAAACACGTTTTCTTATTAATATTTTTAGTTTATTTTCTGGTGAGAATCATCTGGTGTGAAATGCTATTCACCAGTTTCATTCTGACATAGACACCATATAAGTGCAGGGGAGTCTTTGACCGGAGAGTAGCTATGGAGCAGGTCTGACTCCAACTCAGCTGCTTCAGTCTGACAGGAAGGGGGGGAGGTTCCATGGCATCCCCTGATCCATTACAGCAGTAATGTCTTCTCTATTTAAAGCAGCAGACTCTCAGCACCGCATTCCCCTTAGCTGGCACCATATGGCCTGTACTGTCCCTGGAAGGATAACACTGGACTTTGTCCATAAGCTCTGTTCCCCAGTATTCCAGTGATGGAAAGGATTTGTGCAACATTAGTTAAAATCAATGCCACTTGCTTTCATCGTGACATTGCACTTTCGTTGTAGTCCAGTCATTAGCTTTACATAACTATCCAGCAGTGATATGCTGTGTTACTGAGAGGGTGTATTGAAGAATGTTCTGCAGGGATGTTTTTATCTTTCTATAATACAATTAATAGAAGTTAATGATATAATTACAAAAGAAAATGGTCTTCATTGCATTGACTTCCATTGATTTAAGAAGTCGCAAAAGTCAGTAGAATTGTCCTATGCATATATAATTTATGTCTTCACTTTTTTGTTTTGCCAGATGAGTTAATGCATTTTCCACCTCTTTGTACACCTCACATACTGCCTGTTGCAATTTAGGTAAATGGAAGAATTCTGGCACTTTCACAGAACTTGAAAAACAGTATATTTTGAAGGCTTACAAATAAAGCTTAAGCAGTCATTTTTAATTTGCTAAATAACTGTACATGATTACAAAGAATCTGTTACTACTGTGACTGTCACCAAATGGGAAAATGAAGATTAGAATGATACTTAACTATTAATTACAAAGAGTGTTAATGGTTTGTCTCTGCGGCTTGCAAATGAAATTGGGGCAGTGAGTGGCTCAGTGAAATAGATCCCAGTGCCTGTGATCAGATGATCGCCAGTTTGAGCCACACATAATAGTCACTTGTCAGCGGGCCTTTGACCCCCCCGCTCCAGGGAGACCACATGCTGGCTGACCCTGCGCTGTGACCCCCTTCACTTGCACTCTTCTATCAGGGAAAGCATTCCAATGTACCTGTATCCACTCTTGTGCAAATGGCAAATAAATTAATCAGTCTTAATAAATTAATTAGTGAATCTGAATCACACACACACACACACACACATATATCTATCTATCTATCTATCTATCTATCTATCTATCTATCTATCTATCTATCTATCTATCTATATAGGATAGACTGGCCGCTTGCCCTTACCACCGCTGTTGTATTTCTCAGCTACTGCCGGTAGGGGGAGTTGTGGCACAAATAACACAGGACAACAAAAAAACAATTTTTAAAATCGAGAAAACAAACCACATTTTCCCAAATCAGTTTTTCACGCTGATTCCATATCTGTTTTCAGTTTTTTTCTGTCACGTCAACTTTTTCATTTATGCATAATGCTATTTCATACTGCAATTGCAAGTATTATTTACTAAAACAAAAGCGTCACTGTAGTATAGGGTAAAATGTGCTTTAGAGCAAAATGAAATAAGCAGACAGTGGGCATATAGAAATTGAAAAGTGTTTGTTAACCACCATTGTTTCTTCAAAAACGCTTTGAGTTTGATTTTCTTGTGTACACTATGTCTGGATTGTCGCGGTACAGCATCCAGCAGTAGTCGGCCATCATGCTTTCACTGTAACCAGCTGCACCTTCTCCGTACTCCTCATCATCTTCTACAGAATCAAGACCATCGTGTGGCGGTACAGGAACAGGCAATGACCGTCATGAGGAGCAGGCCTGATTGCAGAATCTAGGCTGGGATATACAATTTTGTGCTTTGTTTTAGCTGAGAATCCACCTGTATCCTTGTAACAAAAGTAGCAGTTGTTGAGATGGTCTCGCGGTTCCCTCCAAACCATCAGAATTCCAAAGGGCATTGCTGCCTTTCACGCAGACCATTTGAACAACTGGTACAAGATGATATGTGGAGCCCAAGATTTATCCTGGTCTCCAGGTGGACAGCTGAAGTATAATATGTATATCTTCCTAAAATCTGCAGTGATTAGGCGACGTTGTGCTTTCGTGGTGAATAAACCACACACATAACAGAAACAGAAATACAATTTCTAGGCATGATAACAACTGAAAGCCAACACAGTTGATGATGTCTATCACCACCGCCTTCGATTTACAGGACAATGACCCAGAATTCAAACTTTTGAGTTAGATTTAGTATTTCTGTTGCAACAATCGAGAAATAATAAATAACTTGTCAAGAAGCATATATCAGCAAAACGAAACCTGAACTACCAATGTTTCCCGCCAAACTAAGCTGTATACACAAGACATGCGCATGTGCACCAGGTCAAATTAATTATACTCAAATCGCAACAAGACAAGGGTCAATAAAACATAAATCAATATCTAGTCACCTAGAGAATCGTAATGCTGTCTGATAAAAAAACACAGACAACTCTGGTAATACACTTAGGCAGACTACATGTACATAATATCATGCTACATATAGCTTAATCACAAAAACTTGACGTGCTAGAGAAAAACTAAACACAGATTTGAAATCAGCATGAAAAATACTACAAAACCCACATAAAATTACTTCTGATGAAAATGACCTGATAGCCTGTTTTATCATCCATTCTCTTCTCCAACAGACCACACATACAGTAAACACGTTTTTTCTACCTAATGAACTTTCTATAAAATCTCATTTTCCTGCCCTACAACGCACACAAACCTGGTGGGAACAGTGTACATTGCATTGGATTCATGTTCACTCCATAATTAAAGACGGGGGGCGGGCGCGCCGCCCCACGGCCCCCCGCCCCCGCCGCCGA
>JABFDZ020000039.1:6005581-6028133 GCA_019775955.2 Pollimyrus isidori
CAGTTCTGAAGGCGAAAGGGGGTCAAACACCGTATTAGTATGGTGTTCCTAATAATCCTTTAGGTGAGTGTATAATAATGAATCCTCTATAGAATGGGAGTATAAACACCGATTTAAGATTTGTGGAAGTTAAAGAGATGTAAATAACACTTTTGAATTTCTCCTGACCTTGCTCTTTTATATTAGGCTACGGTAAGAACTTTGCACAAAATCAAGCTAAGATAAAGAATCGATTTCATGTTAGCAATTATGGATTATAAGGAAACAGATACTTAATAAAAGAATAGATTCCTTTCAATATTCATAGCAACAGTCTATTCACCACTCAATTGATCTCTATCTGTAATATTCATGTTTAAAGCATATCAACTTAAACATCATTTTATGCGTTCTTTAGTCCCACAATTGCCTTAGGTCTGTCATCCAGGAGGACATGTTAGCAAGATCTACAGCAGTTTTGAAGAGGACCCACTGCTGATCCTTGCGGGACTCCAATAAAAAAAATTTAAATAGACCTCTTGATCTGCCTAGTCACTCCCATCTTTCAAGAATGTTTTTTCTGGAAAAAAGACAATTGTAGGACAATATGAGATGTGATGTTGGTAAGGAGGATGAAAGAGGTAAATCTGGTATGTTTAAATGCTAGCCCATTGTACCTGTAAGAGACATGCAGAATATAAGGCTGAATGTACCTTGGTGAGAATGTTCTTATTCTGACTTAAATGTCGATGAGGATAAATGGAAAGATGAAGAGACTATCCATAAGGAAACGCAGATAGACTGTTTTTTAGAATTATTTTTATTAAGCTATAACATCTTTACTGTTAGTATATTAAGTTTGAACATTTATACTTTGAATAACACAAAAGATATATATATTTTTGCTCTTGAACAAACATGAACACATAAGAGCATGCTGTATTTATGTTTAAGCGTATCTGTTTAAATGCTTGTATGATATGCTGTAGCCAGGCGGGGGAGGTCAAGAAGGGGCCCCTCCCTGTGCATCTACATTTGGGACACACAGATAACATGCTCTGCTGAGTCAGACACGGAGCTGCTTTCACTCGGCATGGACACAACCACAGTGAGCATGATAGCCGCTTACTTTCTGTCTGCCCTCAACCATGCTGGCCACTGTCTACTCCTCTGTACTCTATGATAATCACCGCTTATCTTTCTTCCCTTACCCCAATGGCTGATGCCCATCTTTTCTGTGATGCCCCCAGCCAGCTGTTCTCATTTACCTGAGAATCGATCAACAGTTCTATAACTTCAACGTTTTACAGTTCTCCAGATGCATGAATAATATGCATGGGTGAGGTGTCATAGAAATTTTAAAATACATAGCTTATGTTAGGAAAATAATGGCACTTGCACAAATCCCCTTGCACAAATGCCTGCTGTGTTTTTAGTTTTCATGCAGATACACATACACACAGGTTCAACCTGTGCAAGTGTGGAATGTTACCCCTAGAGGTAGCATTGTTTAGAACATCAAACACTTCTGCACCTTTGTGGCCTTGCCGACTAATTTTGTTGTCCAGGCAACTGTACAGTGACAATAAAAAACTCTAAGTCTCTAAGTGCCAGAGCTAATACGATACTGTTTCAATTGCTCAATAACTTTTCAAATTCCATCCATCTGTCTTCCACTAAAAAGGGGTCATTTTTAGTCATTTGAATGATTAATTGCTGGAAATTTCCCCAATATTTTAAATATTAATCCTACAGTTCATTTGTTTCTAAAACAGTCCTGTCATACTTCTTTTTAATTCTGCAATTTCACCATGGTATCGTTGTACATTTTCCTGCCCTTAAAAGGCACAGTTTATGATGAAATATGCTACAAAGACACTATTCTAGTTTGAGATTGTGACAGTGTTCACTATTAGTGAAATACTTTCCCACCGGCTTCCAGAATTGTTTTTGAAAGGAAATGTGATGCAATGAAACTGTATAAAAAGACTAATGGAACACCCACTGGTCTTGAATCCATGCGGAGGTGCTAGAGACACCAAAGGTAGCACTTAGTACATTAAGTATTTGGGTATATCAGATGTAATAAATAGCTTAAAGAGACACATATCCCAGTCAGCTCAACGACCATGTGGTCTTTACAGGCCTAGATATGATCACCACAGTGCCTCATTCTCTCAAATCCTAGCAGAAACCAGAACTTAGTGTTGCTTGAGCCTCCAGAAGGGTGTTCAGGTCTTGTTTCAGTCTGATTACCAGAGAAGAGTTCAAAGACCCCTCGACTTCCTGGTGAAGACGAGCCACAACCCAGGAATTCACAACATCGTAGCTAGCAGCATCACCTTACATGCACATCTCCTGGTCTAGGCTCACGTTAAGCCACACCGGTAAGACCCAAAATATCCCACAGGAGCAACACAGGCATAGACAAACAGGAATTTAAAAAAAAGTCACTTTAATATTTCCCTTAAAACAAAAAGGCATCTATCCATATCAGAACTCCTGTGACTGCACATCTTTGCCTTCATCATGGAAGGAGGCCTTCAGGCCTTTGGCAGTCTTCTTGGGCAGAAGCTGGGCTTGAATGTTGGGCAAGACACCCCCCTCCGAAATGGTGACACCACCCAGCAAGGTATTGAGCTCCTCATCATTACGCACGGCCAGTTGGATGTGTCGTGGAGTGATTCTCAGCTTCTTGTTGTCCCGTGAGGCATTGCCGGCCAGCTCCAGGACCTCTGCACACAGGTACTCCAGGATGGCGGTCAAGTAAACCGCAGCACCTGTGCCGATGCGGGGTGCGTAGTTCCCCTTTCGCAGCAGGCGGGCAACACGGCCCACGGGGAACTGCAGCCCGGCCCGTGCAGAGCGGGTCATGGAGCTCTTTGCTTTGGCAACAGCCTTCTTACCACGACCAGACATCCTTCGAGGGCCCTGGGGGCAGGCAAAGGATACAATTCATGGGTGAAGGGGAAAAAAAATAAAACCACATTAAATTATCAGCAAGAGGGACCAAAACAACAAGCTCACCTTGTGTATCCCACAGAGTACACTCCAAAGCAAAGGCAGACAGGCAGACAAGCAGCCCAAAGCTGTGCTGAAGCTGCTCAAATACACTCTCTGCAACCTGAATGATTGACTACAACTATCCAGATAGCCAGGATTTAAGGTTAACCAACGATTACCACAATGACCTTCAGCTGAGTTTACTTTGTTGCTTAATTAACATTAACGAGCATCCCTGCATTTTTCTTGATTGTTTCAGCACTCCGTCAGCAAATAAGGTTAAGAGATACTCAGGTATTTCACTGAAAAAAAATCCAGCAGTCTTGTTCCCTAACACGAAGGCTTACAATAGCATGTTCATTTTAGCTCACAAGCAGGGTTTCATTCCAGCTAAATTTGGCAGCTGGAAAGGACTAATTTTTAAAATTTTCTCTGGACAGCACATCAGGCCTATATCAGTCTTGCTGCTGAAGGCCTATGAGTGGCCCTTTAACTGCCAGAAAGATCCGATACCGAAGCTCTATTGGTATCACTGCTGCCTACAACCACCTGGGTGCCACTGTGTGTGTGTTAATACTTGGTGGCTGCATGTTCTGCCCATTTTGTTTCCTCCCACAGTCCAAAAGCACGGCTATGCCAATTGGCACCTCACCGTACTACGTATATGTGCGAGTTTGCGCCCTGAGATGGATTTGTATCTCCTCTTGGAAGTTCCTTGCTCTGCATCTCCTTGGATGAGCTTCCAGTGACCCTGTACTGGGCAGGCTATGGAAGGATGGATGAGTGAAAGAAATGATCTGAATTATAAGCTAATATTATCTAGCCACTCAAAATAAAAATCCTCACCTTTATGAGGGGCTAGTGATGGTTCTTACCCCTCTATTTGTGTAACACTCAAAAAAGGCCGATTCCAAGTGGCTGATTAATTACAGTTTATGAACATCACACAGGGGTGGGTGCTGGACTACTTTGTAAGGGTTAGAAGGTCATCTCTGAGGATTCATTTACAACCATACTCTTGTAAACAAGGTCTACCCAGGAGCTCCATAGATGTCAGAACAGAACATAACTTCTCATAGAGTAAGATGGTTGGCTTGAAATATTGAAACACTTATTTCCAGGAGTGTGATCCGAATGTTTAATGTGGTGCTGCACATGGGTTTGATGCAGCTACCTGCTACAGGAGCGCCTCCTAATGGTCCCTAGGGGTTTGACAGGCTACCACTGATAAGTCAGTATAATGGGCTTGAAACAGAAAACACTTTTAATATCAGATTATATTTTCCATCCATTCAGCATTTTCTTTACCCATTTTCCATCTTCTGTCCTATGGAAGTCTGGAGTCTATCCCAGAGACCATGGGAACAAGGGATAAAATAAAATAATAATGCTATCATTTTAAAATCTCTATTGTAGAAGAATGTTAGTTCATGTTAGATCCAAGGGATTCAAAAGCAATAAAACCTAGAGGTCATGCAAATAACTTGACTTTAAGAACACACTTCATTTACGACTTACAAATTGATAAAATTGTTAAACTTGCTTGGGTTTGTTGGCATGGTGTATTAAAGCTCTTATTGTCAAACAAGCTAAAGTCTCTTCCATGAATCAGCTTTCTAGCACCTGCATTCATAAAACCAGCAGATAGCAGTATAGTGCTTTGGGACTCCCTTAAATGAGTCATAGAATCAAACCCTTCTGTAACCCTACTAATAAGCTTATGCTGACTGTCTAACCAGCGATGGAAAAAAAATGACTTAGCTGGCGTAAATTACGTCAATTAAATAGCAGTAATTTCCACAAATTGGACATGTTATTTTAGACCAGAATTATAATCGTGGGAGGGAATGGATCAAAATATGGGTGCATTGAGTAAGCTACTTAATCAGAATTCCTCCTGAAAACTGTACTAATACATACAGTCATATAAAATAATTAGGACACCCCATTAAATATTTAGCTCTTTATTAAGAAATATCAACATATCAGTATTACATCATCTTTCAAATTACATCTGTAGATAAAGGTGACGTAATTGCATCATCTATGAAAAAACAAATTCAGTTATTTATGAAACTAAACTAACTAATATGCTAATTTTCACTAAGGAAAATGTTAGGACACTCTCACATTCATTACTGTTTAAAATGCCTAGAATTAGATTTGGGTGCACCAAATCTTGTGAAAATGATTAGAACATCGCTACAGAGCTTTTTGGTGGAGCCTGTCTTATTTAAACCACAGACATTTAATTTGGTTTGCTCTTGATTGGTGAAAGATGCAGTTATTTGTTGTCATTGTACATGACATGATTTCTGATACATTTCCTTTGACAGCTGAATAATGATTCTGCAAACACAGATTAAATTTCCGAAACATGAAAATGCTGCTAAATGAAGCCCTAAGATAAATACTATGGGACTTTCACAAAAGAAAAGTGTTTTGTAAAAATGACTCCCCCCCCACCGGGTATAATGAGCAACACACATAAGCTTGTCAGCTTGTCACCCAGCAGCTGTGTGTGTTCCCACAGTCCAGCAGTGACTTTGACACATTTCAGTCTGGCATCCCACTGACACACTGTGGGCACATTTGTTCCCATATGAAAGCAAAAGGCAATAGCTGGGTCTGCCACCTGGGTTAAACTGGGTCAGCCGTTTCTGTTCCCTGTACTGACATGATACAGTAATACACTATTTTTGAAGTAATTTATCTGACACTGTTATCCAAAGAAACTTACAGTGGAACAGTGCATTACAATTTATGCCTAATTCTTGGGATTATAACCCACAACACTTGCATTGTTAGCACACTGCCATTCTCGTTGAGCTATAGGAACACGCCAATTCATTTACCGGAAGTTAGTTACAAAGCAAGCCGGTCATTATATGAACCAGAAATGAAGGTAGAAGAAGGCCACACTGCAGCCTCACAAATCCTGTGGGTTTGTGTTCTGTCTGGGCAGCATGATGAAATGAAGTCCTGCCCACTGCGTCTTGCGTTGCATGCCAACGCTTTCTGCTGCAGACTCCAGGCTCACTGCAACCTATCATAGGATAGGCTGTGCCAATTCACTATAGACTTATGTATGAAAAATCACATTTTATCTTGCCGAGTTAAATTATTTTCAAGAAAAGTTTGAAAGTTTTACTTGATTTTATACACACCTATTGTCAGGGTCAGCCTCTGCTGTCCTACAGTACTCTGTGTCCCTTCCCCGTTTAGCCAGCAGGTGTTGCTGGTCATCCTGTTCTTCTTGTTAGTCTTTGTTCTCCTCCTGTTTCCTGTCTTGCCACATAGCTCAATGTGTTGAGCATGTGGTTGCATGTGGTCTTGTCTTGTGTTTGAATCCTGCTTCCTCTGTTGCTCCCTAGTGTTTCATTTGAGTTTAATTCTTGTATCTGACTTTGTATTTGGTTTTTGGTTTTGTTTCTTGTGCCCCTGCTTGTGTCTTTACCTGTCTGTCATTCCCCAGTGTGAGTTTCCTTGATTAGTTTTTAGTTTCCATGTTTAGTTCCTTTTTGAGTTTATTAGTTTCATCTGTTCCCTGTTTTCCTGGTCTTTGTAATTAGCCTCACCTGTCCTGTGTTAGTCTCGTTACCCTTTTAGTGTATTTTAGTTCCTGCTTCTGTTTAGTTCCCCAGTGGTTCATTGTTGTAGGTGCTGTTGCTAGATGTCTGAAGGTTCTGTTGTGTTCTCCATGTCAGATGTACCTGTGCAGTTTATGTGTACTTGTGGTTTGTAGTCTTTATTTATCCACTTTGACCCCTCGTGGTTCTTTTGGTTTTGTTTGTAGTGTTTTCTGTATTATTTAAACCCTGTTTTTGTGTTATTGGAGCTGCCAGTGGGTCGTCCACCCTCTTTGTGTCTGCACCATGCCGCGTTCCCGCACCAAACTCGCCCGGATCCCTGACACCTATACAGTGGCCAAAATGGGTTCAAGGCATTAGTTAAGCCAATAAAATTTAAAATGATTGAAAAGAGCAGAGTTGTTCATTGTCATCAATGCCTTGGCAACCCATCCTACATTCACAAACACCTGCGACACCTACTCCCACCTACTGAACCAGCTGCATCCTAAACTGGGCCAGTCTGCAGGATGTGGGCCGCCTTGGGTGGCCATGTTGAACGACGAACGTCATCGCCATCGCCAGGTGGAGCCATGAAAAGGAGCCATTTTTCTGTGTCGCTGTCACTGAATGCGTGCGGCTACGTGACTCGAAGACAAAATCACTTGAGGCCGTGCAGTGTGAGCTGTGATCTGAGCAGGATTGCGAGGACTATGGAAGGCTGGCGGACCGCTGCGCTGCTGCTGGTGCTGCTGCAACAAGCTCCCTGTGCGGGTGAGTCGCATTCTCCCACCTCAGCCCCGGGAGGGCTGCTTGCTTACTGGGTGCTCCATCGAGGTGTGCATAGACACATGGAATAAGGGTGTCTAGATATGAGAACTGTAGCGCTCCCCGTGAGCGTGACCTGGAAATGGCCATCAGATCACCGAGAGGTCGTGCCGTTCTGTCTCACTTCACTGAACTGGGATCAGGGCATTGGGCAAAGTTGGCATTGGATGGTAAACCAGAGTGAAGCTGCTTATTTACTTAATTATTTCTCTATCCCCTTGCGTACAAGAATGCCGGCTGTGATGGGGAAGGCTTCCACAGCCTGCTCTCCTGCCGGATGCTATTTCTATTTGTTTTTATACAAGATAAAACACAGCGTGGGCTATGGCTAGAAATGTCTTCTGTGCGATGACCACAGAGACCCCCTATGACCCCTGACTAACACTGGTACCCTCCGGTGACCTCCGCTCCATATCAACGCACATGCACTTACATGCATGCACACGCACTAATACGCTTATACTCATGAGGTTGCCTGTCTGACCAGTGATGGAAAAAGAATAACTTAGCTGGAATAAATGACTTCAAGTAAACAGCAGTCATTTCCATGAATTACAAAGGTTTTTTTAAAAACAGAAAAATAACCGTGGGAGGAAATGAAACGAAATATGGGCCATGTTTTGTTTTTCCTAAGCACAGTTGATTTTTGGTTTGTATGTTTAAAACATTCAGTATACATAATGAATTCAGATTATGTTTACAATATGTCCAATATAATTTGATATCCTATTTCAAATACAAATGATATATTTCTTGCACATTTTTGTGTATTTTACTCTATTTTATTATACAATTTGAAATAGGAATGCACTCCTTATTAATTTTTTAAATCACCATGCATTACATACATGATATTCTTTATTGTGTGTGGTATACATTATTAAATAAGTAATTCCGAATATATAACAAATTAGGTAAACCTGCCAAATCCCTAAACACAACTCAGTCAATATATGCACACAACCGCGAGACAGCAGGTATGTAATTTGCATTATGTAGTCACATTTATAAGCCACAATAATATGCAACATTTTCGCTACTTTTCGTATTTGAACATTTGTGAACATCTTACCGTTGCATTTATATGGGTGTGCTCTTTACCTATCCATGTGGTCTCTGCACATATTTTATATACATTTTTACACATCGAAAAGTAAAGCAAGCAGAATGGAGGGCAATGATCTCCAACCTTATTTACAGCGAAAGCCACTAATACAATGTAGATTATCTGGAGGGCGAACATTTTTGACACTGCAAATAAACAGCAGCAACACCCGTAACAATAAGGAGAACGGTGCTGGATTGGGGGTGCAGGTGATGGAAAAAAACCAGAATATTGTGTGGGGTGTTGAGGTAGTGGCAGACCTGTTTCGAAATTGCAACCTTTAGAAATATCAAAAAGGCTGTGAACACGTAATATGCCTGTACACATAAGACGCTGGCAAATAAAAATGTGTAAAATAGGTACCATATATTGAATACATCAGCCTGTTATGGTTGGTGACATCACACATGTTTCGAATGGGTAATGGGTAAATGCTTGCACACTTGGAGTAAACAGGGACAAATATACAGCTGTTAGTACTGGTAAAAGAAAATGTGATGGCGAAGTAATGACTAAAAGGAGCAGAAACAGTAGTTGATGGTGTACATGTAAATCTGATTTTGCTTCAGTCATTCTCCAAGGAGAGCTACAGCCCATTGTGTGGTTTCTGCATTTCTAATAACAGCTTGTAGCCAATGTAATTAAAAAGACAGTGACAAAACAGGAACATCTAGTTGGAAAATCAGAAGACTTTGTTCGTAACAAATTGTATGAGTTTGAGGCGCAGAAAGGGTTTATGAAATGCTTTGCACGAATACCTGCTTGGGCTTTGAAAGCATCTTATCAAGTGGCCCAATCCGTGTTATTTTAAGCAGAGTTTACGACACACTATTGTAACTCTCTAGACTAAAATTTTGAGTTTCCCTTAAATAAAACATAAAACACAATACAGCCCTGTTTCCAAAAGGGTTAGGACACAGTGTAAAATGTAAATACAAACAGAATGCAATGATTTAAATAATTATATAAACCCATATGCAATTCAAAATAGAAGAAAGGCATTTGAAATTTGGAACTGCAATATTGTCCCTTTCTTGCGTAATATAGGATTTCAGCTGCTCAACAGTTTGGGGTCTCCTGTGTTCTACTGTTTGTTTCATGATGTGCCAGTATAGTACCTGGACTCTTCCACTACGGAGCCATGCTGTTGTAATATGAGCAGAATGCAGTTTGCCATTGTCTTGCTGAGACATGGAGAGCCTCCTCTGAAAAAGACATTATCTAGAAGGCAGCACGTGTTGCTCCAAAACCTGTATACATCATTCAGCTTTAATGGCGCCTTCCCACATGTGCAAGCTACCCAAGCCACAGGCACTAATGCACCCCCACACCATCACGGATGCTGGCTTTTGAGCAGTCCGCTGAAAACAAGCTGGATGGTCCCTCTGCTCTTTAGCCTGGAGGAAGCGGCATCCATCATAAGCTTAGGCCCAGAGAAGATAGTGGTGTTCCTGGATCATGTTTAGATACAGTTTCTTCTTTGCATGGTAGAGTTTCATCCTGTATTTGTTGATGCATCAAACAATGCTATTCACAGAATGGTTTTTGGAAGTGTTTCTGAGCCCATGCAGTGATGTCTACTATATAATTTTGTCTGTTTTTAATGTAGTGCTGTCTGAGGACCCAAAGATCACGACCATCCAATACTGGTTTTAGGTCTTGTCCCTTGGGTACAGAGATTTCTCTGGATTCTCTGAAAGTTTTAATCTTTTGTTGCCCCGTCCCAATTTAAAGAAAAAAAGAAAGTTGCTGGCATCAAATTCGAATTGAGCATCTATTTGTCATAAAACAATACAATTTCAAATTACATTTGATATCTTGTCTTTGTTCTAGTTTCAATTAAAAATATTTATATAATTTGCCCCAACTTTTTTTGGAACAAGGTTGTAGATCAGTGGTCATGAACATGTCACCTGTCCCAGGGAGGGACAAGGAGCCAATAAGTAGCCTGCGTAGCACTTATAAGAAATCGGGCGTCTTTTATTTTGTTTGTCTCATATAGATGTGCGAACTGAAACTACAGCTTCTGTCTCCTGTATAACATTTTTTTCTCCAGAGTGAAGACACACAAAATCGCTTATCAGCCCAATGGTAGAGTCAGAAATCATAGTGTGGATGGGCTAGCAGAAAATCAAGTTGGCCTGTCCCATAACACTTGGTGATAAGTCACACTATAGACTCAGCAACGTAATTTTAAAAATGATTTTTTAAAATGATCTATGGCAGTGGTAAGACCAATTGAACAGAGAAAGAAAAACCTATTAGCTCCTCAACAGCGATTTTCCATCCGATTGAGCCATGCACACGCATACTTATCAGACACAGTGATTTTATTGTGCTGTATCACTCGCTGTGAATGCTGAATCGGGGGGCCTGGGTTCCATCTAAGTTCACCAACACTACATGGAGCTCCACACATTCCGCCACCATAGTATCAGCCTGCCGCCAAACCCCCGAAAGTTTAAAAAGAGACCTCAAGCTTTACAATAGTTCTCTTCGCATCTAATTTTCATCTACAGTGGACAAAGTAGAGAGCTCTCTTTATAAACTCAACTTTCAAATACAGTAAGTGCATGGAGTTGCTGATAAGTGATAATAAAACTTCTGTTTGTTTTTGCTGGTTTATGCATCTAAAGTTAATATTTGTGCTTTAAATATTTCAATCACTAAATCGGTTACTTCAACTACTGTTTCAACTACTATATGTTCTCCAGCAATAACATTAATAACACTTTACATTAATAACTAAATAATCCAATTACATACAGTAGTAGTAAAGTTTATCTTTTTCTCTTGCTTCACTCTCAAACCGAAGGCCATAGCTGCTGAAGTACTTGGACCCAATGTACCATGCTATGTCATGTATGGATATGGTGGTGTGGGAAGGGTGTGATGGGTAAGAGTCCCCCCCCCCCCCCTCCTGGTACTATAGTACTATATGTGTACAGCTCAGGTGTTTTCTCTCTGTTGTTGTGGGGACTTCTGCAACATGCTACAGTAAGCACGAGTTACTAAACTGTCTCACAGGTGTGAATGTTTGTTTGTTTTGTGATGGGTTGTTGTCTTTTCCTGACTTATTCCCTGCCCAGTGTCCCATTGTTTGCAGAATAGGCTCCTGAACCCAGCATCCCTGTAAAGGACGAGCAGCATAGAAGATGAATGAATATTTCAGCATTTGTAAAAGTGTCTTGAGACTTAAATATTGCTTTATACTAGCTCTAGTACTAACATAAGTTTGGCAAGATATCTTTTGTTCACTTTAAAAATGACTCCTGTGCTTCTGTTCACCTTTGTCTATTTAATTTCTCCTATTGAATTATAGAAGAAACATATCTGACAATATACAAATTACAATGAGTCTTTCCAAACTTTCATCAGTAACATTTTCCTCTGGGTTTGACTGCACGTAAAGGGGTAATTAATTTTACCATCATCACCCTGGGGTGGCGTCATCATAATTCCACCCCCACTGAAAAGAAAGTTGGAGACCCCTGTCATAGATGCACAGATTATGGCTTTTATGAATATCCACTCAAACGATTCGCCCGTTAAAATTTAATGTCAACATCTTATAATCAATCCATCCATCGATCCATCTTCTATACCCGCTCGTCCTATATAATATTTAAGCAATAAAATAAGGTCATAAACATCTTTGTCCTCTGTACTGTCAATTTACGAGTCTGGTGAGACTCATAAGATGTCTTACAAGGTCAAAAACCTCAAACACACACATATGCTTGAGGAATATTGATGAAAACCCACAGCTTAATGTGATACAACGTCATGAGACATGGCTGTATAGAAAAGGTGGAAAATATGAAAGACTGCGGCTTGTGTTTTTGTTACCGAGTGCTGGGGAGCCCGAGGTGGGCGGCTTGAGATAGAAGATGTTGACTTCTGAGCCACTGTGCCTCACCTCTTCTTTGTCAAGCAGCCGCTGACTGAGCCAGGCTTAGATAACTCAACGGCAGAGGAAAACCACCAAGCTCAACACAACAAGTGACAATGGCATGCTGAGCTGTAAGGGAACTATATGCAGCTGCTGCTCTACTCACGGCCTCTAAACAGCTTTTCTCACAATATACCTGCATTCTCTTTGTCTCTCTTACTCCACCTTACGATCTTAGGCTGTGCTAATCCTTTGCTTGTTGCTTATGCTCCTGTTCCGACGGGTGAAGCAGAAGATCTGTGGTTCTGTGGTGCATGAGTGTCATGCCTGAGCATATGATTTCCTGTCAGCCGGCGAGACTCTGACAGAGCCCAGGTATTAAAGCGGAAGGTCTCCAGCCAGCATGTCAGCAGTTACAGAATCTCCCCACATTTAAAAGCAGAAACAAACATTAGGTTTTGTGACATGATATTCCTTGTGGACACACTTTACTGCTTAATCCTGTGTTTTTATGTTAAAATACTTTTTTCCACTGATTTGCAGAAGACCAACACTAGTAGCATGTTCCAGTACATATTAGCTGCTGAGTTCACTGGAAGCCCTTTTTTTCCGCTATACATCAGTTATACATTCTGAATAGTAACACATATCTTACTGCATTCACCAAAGCCTTAGCATTTTTAATTACTTGTAAGTAGCTGCTAAGTGAATATATAGATGTGGTGTGGCCATCCACAGAGTATGTGGTATGAATTGTGTGCAGAAGTATTGTGACATTGTCTCCCCTTTGCCCCCAGCTATCTTTCTTACCTTTGATACTGAGTCTCATGTTTATTTCGATTGCAGAAGCATTTCAGCTGACAGACCCCTTATTCTGTTACATCTTGGATGGATTTCTGTTGTTGTATAACATCATCATCACTGCACTTTTTTTCCAAGCAAAGGTGAGATTGATATGCCCAGTAATTTTGCAAATTAACAGCTCTGAGTGAATTTGATCGGCACATTTGCAATTAATACTTATATCCCGGAACCAACACCTATATGTGACTGCGTTGTAAATAAAATGCTAATGATTCATATGTGGAAGCAATTTATGCATGTCTGTAATTAATATATATATAGTTTTGAACAATGATTGTCTTTATCTCTAGCATGGCAAACCCAACTCCAAGCTGGAGAATAACTCTACTTATTCTGTAAGTCTCTTCAAGTCCCCCAAACACCCTTCCCTGGGGGCTGCTCTGTAGCTCACAGGGGCCTCTTTTCACCAGCATGCCACTTTTTCCTTCGCTAGGCAGATACTCGGTAGCTTCACGCTAGTCTTTGTCTTGCTGATGGTGGTAACAGTAGTAATACTTTTTAAAGCTGCTGCCACCTAGTGGCACAACAGAAGGATAACACCCTTCAGTGAACACCCCCTACATTTTCTCAGGAACTGATGACATCTGGTGATCAATATGACTGGCTGAACAGAGACAGAGACATAGAAAGCGGCAGTAGAACACGGGTGAGTGGCCATAGTGCCCGGGACTCTACAGGCTCCGGAAGAGGGAAACCATTCATAAAATGGATGTATGCAGTAGATAGCTCATCTGCCGTGTGGCTCCATGTAGCCTGTTTGGATATGAAGTGAATTCGTAAAGCATTACTCTTGATTTTAAAACCAAGCTAAAAACCTTTCTTTTTGTTCAGACATTCAACCTTCCATACGCATAATTGTGTAAGGAGTCTTTGAGTTCTTGTAAAAGTGCTATATAAATAAAATGTATTATTATTATTCAGCATTTGAACTCTGAGTATGAACACAAATATGATCCCCATTTGCACTGTTTCAGGCCCACAGACCAAACGATGAGGTCTACACGGTAAGATCAATGTTATTACTCATATGCACAATTTTTATATATTTTTATATTAAAAAAATTATATATATTTTCCGGGCATGTTAAATTGATTATCACAATCACCCTGCAAGTGGAAATTTTAAGTTACTGTACTGTGTACCCAGCTGTACTGAGGGAGATTTTTGACATTACTTTGAATTGCAGCCACTGAAACCAGGGGCAGGGGACACATACCGGGAAATACCTGTGAAGAATGAGGTAAGGCTTAGCAGTGCTGACGCTTGGGGTTCCTGTCTCTCTGTAGTACTGTTTAGCACAGGGGTCACCAACCTTTTTGAAACTGAGAGCTACTTCATGGATACTGAGCCGAACGAAGGGCTACCAGTTTGATACACTCTTCTTACATCGTGTATAATATATTTAAAATGTTTATTTTTAGATATTGTCATTTTCAAATCTATATGAAGAATAGCAAGAGGATAAAATGTAATTTTAGACACTGCTCACTGGTGAGTTGTGACCTGTTATTTTTAGAACTGGTCTGCGGGCAACTCATGTGGTCCCTGGGGGCACCATGTTGGTGACCCCTGATATAGCATGTGAAAGTGGCAGGGATTCATAGAAGATGAAGCGGTAGGATCTGTGTAGAATAATAAATGACGTTTCTCTTACAGCGACGCAGAAACAAGAACGAAATGGTGTATCAGGTGAGGAAGGACTACCCGCTATTTTCTCAGTCTTTGTGGTCGCTTATGAAGCAGCCACCTACAGACATATGCACATACATACACTAACTATATTTTCACTAAGACAGCATAATTATCAAAAGTGAAAGCATAATCTATTTATTGATACATCTACAGATGAACACTATACAGTGCTCACAGAAAGAGACGCTTGTTTAATTCAGAAAAAAATGTTTTATATATATATATATTTCCCAACCCAGTCCATGGGGAACCCCGGTCAGTCCTTGTTTTTGCTCTCTCTGAGCTCCCAGGCAATCAGGAACACCCAAAAATATGTATCATATTACAATCACCCAATAACTTTAAATAATAAATTTTAACTCAGAATGTGGTTAAAAGGTTTATTGACAAACAGTCTGATTTGGAGGTTTTTGAATACCTTTGCAGTAACATAAAACACCAAACTTTTGTGTATAGTATACCTTTTATTTAGGCAAGCATCATGCAAAAGCAGTTAAGGTGAATACAAAAATGATTGTTCTTTTAACTCTCAACCCTCCAGGACCTGAGTTCAGCCACCAAGGACACCCACTATGACTCTCTCCAGATGTACCCAACGGAGCAAAGACGCTAAGCAGTGTTTGGCTCCTGACCTTAGAGCAGTGTTTCCCAACCCAGTCCATGGGGAACCCCGGTCAGTCCTTGTTTTTGCTCCCTCTGAGCTCCCAGGCAATCAGGAACACCCAATACCTGGTACAGGAGTGCTGGGAGACGAAAGAAAGCAAAAATGTCGACTGTCCGGGGTTTCTCGAGGACTGGTATGGGAAACACTGCCTTAGAGGCTCCCACAGCAGTCTACTGCCCTCTGCTGGTGAGCCCTCACACTTGTACTGATGGTCCTTATTTTTGAGGAGGTGCAAACCGGAAGCGCTCGACAACTGTGTATATTTACTGAGGTTGCAGCTATATTATCATGTATAACAAATAAAATGCAAACCAGGAGGATACTTATACAGATTGGTATAACCAAGGATTAGTGATCTACATTGCAGTGTGATTAACAATGGAACACCATTGTATGTGGTTAGTAGTATTACTGCTCAGTGCTGTTAGTGTTATGGAAACTTTTTTATAATCTGAAATATGAGTAATGAAGTGTGCAAATTTGCAGAGTAGAACAGCTTGGACAATAGGTAACTATAAGGAGGAGAAATGTAAGTTTCTGTTCTAGTTTGCACTTTAAATGTATATGTAAATATATTATCTATCTATACACACAAAGTGTCTTCAGTCGGATTTACTGTGAAGTGAATCCCAATGCTGGCCTGAAATGCATGTCTCTCTCTGCCTCTACCTAAACTAGCTTTCCTTTTCCTCTTTGTTCTCATCTGAAGGTCCTTATTTACCCTTCACCCACGAGTCTGCTGACATGTGAGACTAAAAGTGACACAGGGAGACATGTATGAGTATCAAAGAATTTTAATTAGATTTTAATTATAAAAGAATTTCACTATAAAGCAGACACCTTTACAAAGACTGGAAAATGGTTTAATGTTTACAGTAAGTATACTGTACAGTTACAGTAAGAATTCATATACAAAAACAATACAGCAGACAAACATCTATGTATATACCCAAATTCATCTATGTATATAACCCAAATTCATATTTCTAATAGTCCTGCCCAGATTTTAACCCTTTATGTCCAAGTTGCTTTATAATTGGAGGCCAAAGGCATATGTCCCCATAGCAACCAACATGAGCAACAACAGTCTGATAAACGGGACAAATATCCTGCCCCCTCTCCTTTTATGGAGTAACTCTTACTACCTGTCACTCAAGGGTCACCATGACAACAGTGTAAGCTACACAGCAGGTATGAGCAGAAAGAAAAAAATGGCAAAAGCTTAAGTAAAAATATAGTAAAGGTAGAACAGCCTCACAAATAACTGTCAGAATGATCATCTAAAAGTAACAACTTGAGAAATATGTACAGCTTGCGTTTACATTTTAAAATGACGACTCAGGAAAATGGAATTTGAAACTTAGCCGATATATATCCAGTACAAAAGGCCAGTCTTCCCCCAACAAGAGTACGACAACTTTGTATTTAAACTCCATGCTATGACAGGAAAGCGCTTTACACCAAAATCAACAGGAGGTTTTAAATTGTCCCACCCCTCCTCAAGTGTCCTATAAATGTACCAAAATAAAGATTAAAACTTTGGAATAGGCTGCCCTCCCCAGAGTGAACTCAGCGGGCTGGGCCATCTTTGGTATGTGCGGCAGGCAGGGCGACCGGTCCACTCATTTCATTTGGGTTTTTGCTCCGGCACCGAGCGTGTCGGACCCTCCCACCCACGTTTAGCTCCCCAGAAAGGCGACACACAAACTGGAAAGTGACAGGAGGTCTCCTTACAGCTGTGGCGAGACAGGCCGAGTCCAGCCCTGAAGCACAATGCATAGCTATGCGGCCAAAATCAAGCGCATACTGGGAGCAAATTGAGGGACGGGGAGCAGTGAGGGACAAAAACGGTGTAATTCCAGAACACAACCACACAGAACCCCAAGCAGACGGCAAGGTGACGTTTTGGGATCTGTCACAGGAAGGCCAGGACCGGGGACACGCCATGTCTTTGGTTCTCTCTGAAGGTTGAGGATGGACACACACACACACCCTTACGTATACATTCAGCAAGAAACGAAGACACCGCATCAGAAAGATTGTCATACATTAGTATAAATGAACAAGTCCACCACAGTGCTATAGCTACCTAGCAGAAAAAGGCAGCACAAGGGGATGCAATGGTGAAAGGGTATTCAGTCAGTGAACGAACTGCTGCCGACATGGACATTCACACCTGTCAGAGGTTATTTATGAGGGGGCTTCCACACAGGCACCGAGGAGGTGGCACTCTGTCCGCACGCATCCCCAACCCAGAACTTGTAGTACATTTGAAAGGATGCCTCAGACACACTCAGCCAGCTTTATGAAGATCTTCACGGCCTCGTGCTTCACCTTCCATTTATCACTAACCTTTCTTGCAGGCAAAATTCTGGGAAACGTTCCATGGGAATTAATGGGAATAAACTGGAAAATTGCAAAACCGCAGATCAGCCTATAACAGGAAACATAAATGTAGTTAGTCGAAACAAGATCTTGATGGCAATAATAATACTATCATTCTGTGACCAAGCCCTTGTAACTGTGTATACAAAAACACCCCGAAACAATCATACGCGTTAAAACGCACTGCTTATAAAAGACATTATACAGTTTGCTTTCTTTGCTGCATCTGACAGCTTGTGCAGAGTCCCATGGGGTTCTAGATTTCCAAAATTCCCCAGCTTAATTTCCCATGGAAAGCTTCGCTAAATATTCTGCCCCTTTGCAACCCAAATCCCACCTATCATCCAGTCAGACCATATTGCTGATCAGCCAAAGATCACGCACCATTGCAGTGTGCGAAAGCAACAACAAGAAATGTACCCCTTACAAGCATATATGGTAATGGAATCATTAAGAGGCAATACTAAAGGGTTAAGGGTCAAAGCCAAGGGAACCATACAAAGACATTTCAAAGGCTAGAAAAATTGATTGTTATTCATTTCTATCAAAATAAGAAAAAAAAAAAAAGCAAGAGTATCTTCACATGATCAGACCGGTGGCTTTAGAATCCGTTTCCTTGGCAATTACCAGAGCTAAATCAGCCTACAGGAGGTCAGGAACTCCACGAACTATGCCAAAGCGTCACGGCGAGGCAGCTGGCACCGTGACAACCATTCACACATTATTTACAATCACCATATTTAATAAGTGAAAACCTTAATGCAAATACAGGGAACTACCAGTACTTGTTTCTAATTTACAGGCCGCTGGAGTTTGCTGTATTTTTCCAGTAAACCACTAACTATCTCAGATACCTACTAGTGATGCACCGATAAGGACATTTCTGGCCGATACCAATAGCCAATTATTTAGAAAATTGACATTACCGATACTGATTGTTTGGGAGGTTCTGCTTAAATAAGTTTAAAAGGACACTAAACCAAAATAAATTAAAAAAAAAATAAATAAGTTACATTCCAAAAGCATGAATAAGTATTTTTCCACCAACTCTGGCATACAACAGTCCAAGAGCACTATATTTTCTAACTGTATACATCTTACATATTTATAACATTTATAAACAGAAGGGCTGACCAATCAAGTGTGATTAATGCCACAATTTTCCTATTAATATCTTCTGACTTCACACTGTCTGCACGGATTATTTTTGCCATTATATACTGGCACGACTGATGGAATAACATTATTTGGCTGTACAGTAGCCTTCTTTATAGGAAGAGATTTGTTTTTCAGAAACTCTTCATACTCTTCACTGTCCTACCTCAAGAAGAGCAATCAAATTTACTGCATTGAAATGGTTATTAATGGATCCTCGTCGTGAAAGTTTAGCATCGCAAAGTTTGCTAAATACATTTCTACGGTCTAATGTCTTTGTGACCAATAAAATTTCACACAGCAAACATTTTTCTTACCGTTTAGTACGCAGGCATGCAAAACAATATGGAGAATTATAAGTGGGAAATATCGGCTCATTTACAGTCATTCACTGGACGGCTAATTGTTGCTGTATTGGCCGATACTGATAGCTGGCCGTTACAATCGGTGCATCTCTAATACATACACAACCTGTCCTGTGATAAGCAAGACACAAGATCTCTACATCATTACTCAGTCTGAATCTACTGAGAAAACCACACTAAAGCAGTAGTAGTGATAGGAGACATGAGGAGGGGTACTGGCCCACAGACACTCCACCTGGTGGTGCAACGCAAATTGGTTTACAGCTAGATACTAGTTACCAACACCAATTTCTTGAAAAAAACGTTTAAATGAAAGATAAGTAGTCAGATGTTTATACAGTGGTGAAGTCTTAATCATGGTCACACAGTAACATCCTTAGACAGACCAAACCAGACCAGACAGAGCAGCAGCAGCAAAAGGGAACAACTTTGGTTCAAGCTTTCGTTTGGTGGCTGAAGTTTGTAAGGGAAGGGGGAAAAAAAAAAAAAAAACAGCTCCACACAAGCCTGACCATGGTTTTACAAAGTTAGAGTCAGTCCAGTGTAGAACACAGACTGATACAGAGCACACGACAGACTGTTGTTCTAGAAAGAAAGTCAATACACACATGCAGTTTTATTATCACATGGAGTGGACGTTAAGGTTTCAAACATTTCTTTAAAAATCAAGCATTAAAATGCACCTGACCAGTAATCCAAGCTCATTAAGCATCTCCTCCCTACAGTTTGCTCTAATGCACCAATGCATGTGTTCTCTCTCACTCACACACACACACACACCTCCTCACATGGAAACTAAAGAACTTCGCCCATCAGTCTTTGGAAAGTGTCATGACGGTATTGCATTATCAGTCATGACCCAAGTAGGGATTCTCCTAATAAACACTTTTATGCTAATCTACAGAAACATACAGACACGTGATATTTTTGGTATCTGAATAGAGGCTGGTTAAAGAGTAGAGAGATCAATGAGCCACAGAGCAACTGGTGCCAACACGGTCCTCGGATTCTGAGCGCAGAGCGGCCCCGAAGCGCCGGGCCAGACCCACAAGGCCAGGAGCGACACCTGCACTGAGAGACCTTAAGGCATGAGGATGGAGCACCGCCATCAGCGCTCCTTGTGCCGGTCACGGCAGTCAAAACCACAGCACGTCAGCTTCCTGTAAAGCTCTCACAATTAGAGTACAAAAATCAGTGTTGTCTATTGTCCTCGCCACCATATTAATTCATACAAACTCCTGCAGTACCAGTGTTTTAGAGAGAGACACACACACGTTGAATAGCACAATTCCTTACAGTAAAACAAGCCCAAGCAAGGGCACAGATCCCTGTAAGCTTAAAGCCTTCTAACCGTGTTTAAGGTTTCAGTTAAGGACAATTTAAAGCTAAAAAAATTCATTAAGAAAGTCAGCGCACACACACACACACGCACGCACGCGGGCGCGCAGACACACACACGCGCGCACACACACCTCAGCCTCTTCAGCATGCACAGCAGTGAACAGCTTCTATATAAAAAGTTTCACCGACCCTCCATATGTGAGACAGATAATCAGTACAATAATAATTACTTCTGTAAATATGTCAATGCAGTTGATCTTCTTAGAATTGCCTACATTTCTTTCAGTAGCAGTCTTTGCAAAAAAGACCCAGGAAGTTCCTACACGTCAAGAACCACACAATCACACATAAAGACCCAGGATGTGTCTTCAGGCCTGAAGCTCGCGGAGAAACAGCAGGAGGGACGTCCAGCCCAGGCTTCGCTCTTGGCGGCAGCAGATCAGTCAGTACGGTCCTTACTGGGCCTTGGTGGAGGTCACCGTGCCGTGGTGGGAATCGCCATGGGGAGCAGAGGCCACCTGCAGGTTGAGGGCCCCACTTCCAGCTCCCCCCGCAGACACCAAGCTGACTGGGTTGCTCGTCAGCAGGGACAAGTTCTGCGGGCTCAGGAAAAGTGGAGCAGGTACCAGATTGGTGGTTCCGGCACTCGCATTCGCAAACAACAGGTTCCCATTTCCGTCGATGGAGATCGGCAGAGTCCCGCTGGATGCCAGGGCTGAGGAAGAGAAAGTGAGAGAGTCACCACAGTGACTCTAATAGCATGCAACCAAAATCAGGTTGGTGTCCCCGTCCGTACTGAGCCACCACACTGTCTTGGCTGGAATGGAGGGCACAGACACCAAGCAAGAAGAGTAATATCAGTACTACACAAACCTTGAATGGTGGCAAGGGTGTTGTTACTCATGAAGGCCGGACTCAGAGCGCTTCCCAGCCCTCCAGGAGCCAGGCTCAGCAACGCCCCCCTGTGGCAAATAAGCAAATGCAAGTCACTCAGAGGGCAATGAGCAGAAGTGGATTCAAGGATTCTTTATTGTCATACCAGCACACTCCATGTTATGGTGCGAAATTAGTACCCAGGTCCCGTTTAAGCCACATAGATACAGGGTGGTAAATATGAGGATGTGTGTGTGTATATACATTAAGTGCTTGTATGATTTATACTTCACCTCACTGGCAAAAAATAACAGCAAAAATATAGCCCTTAAATATATTTGTGTACTCACATTTGTCCTCTGATAAGAGATTAACTGAAAATAGCCCACTAGGTAACCCTCTGGGGTCTTGGGGTAGGGAAGACACTGACTGGGGCATGGTCACACATTTCATTCAATATCAAAATTAATTTATGGCAAATAAATATAAGAAATAATTTGTTTTGGCATCACACTCAATTTGAATGTATATTGTAAATATGTCAGATTTACATTAAGTTTGTAATCTGATGTCAAAGTATAGACATTGAAAAAAGGCAGTTTAGAACACGTTGAAAAGTACATTATAAAATATATTTTAAAAAAAGTACATTATAAAAGTACCAGTGCCAGTTTGTTTTGATCCCAGATATCTGATCACCAAGTCTTGGCTACATGAAGATGACTAAATGGTGTAGTTGCAACATTCAGTTGGATAAAAAAGAAAAGCCTAATGATGTCACTATTCCTGGCTCCTTCCATTGAATACGTAGGAGCTCTCATGTGTATGAATGAGCC
>JABFDZ020000039.1:6040704-6070412 GCA_019775955.2 Pollimyrus isidori
GTTCCCAGTGGAAAGCTCCCCAAAAGTGAGCCGTACTGAACCGTACCGTACCGTACTATGCAGTGGAAAAGCGCCAATAGACAACTGGGTCACTGACCCCCCCCAACTTAGATATGGCATAGCTGTGGTCACAAGATCAATTGTCATTCAACTGGGTCAGAGCATTATCGTTCAAATACTCTTTCTGGTTTGGTTCTGATTCTCCATTTACTTCTCTGAGCATAACACTAATCCCAACTAAGACATCTCTGACCCCCACCCAGCCCTAGCCTTAACCATAAGTAACCGAACAAAATGCAAGACTTACGGCTATTTTAGCTTTTTGACTGGACATTTGGCCCTCACAATGTCATATATACCTGAAGAAACACACACATGCACACACAGCCTTCAAATCGAACAAAAATACACAACTTATAACTGGTACTCCTTCAACTTAAATAAAAAGATAAAAGATAAGCACAATATAGATTTTCCACCACTTATTTGAACATCATGTGTGCTTAAGCCCATTTCACTCAAACAAGTTCATTGTAGGTGCAATACCAAGAACACCAAATGAACCACTGCTACAAAAGTTATATGTATGTACACACACATATATGTATGTATGTGTGTATATATATATATATTAGTGTATATAATATATAGTGTATGTGAGAGACAGTACCTATATCATCTCAATCAATAGACACCAGACACCATTCAGCAAGCAGCAGCACTTTACTGCAAACTGTGAATAAATAAAAATAAATCCTATATCCGCTGTTTGCACAAGTACGAGTACAGGGAATCTTCTCCTTGCCTACCCCATCTTGCTGCCCATAGCTTGGCCAACAGCACAGGTTCAGACAGTTTCCAGGGCCCCTGGAGCACCTGAGGGTCAAGGGCCTTGCTCAGGGGCCCAGTGCTGCTATTAGACTGTCAGTGCTGGAATTCCAAACTGTTACTTTCTGATCATAGTCCCAACATGCTGAGCCACACACCACCCCCAATTAAGTCTGAGATGGGCAGCTGGACCATGCATGCATGTACAATTGTAATTATTTCTAATCATTCTAATCGTTTTGTGTGCGCGGCTCCTCTATGCCTTTTAAAATTTCCCCCAGGGGACAAACAGTTTTTTTTAATTGAACTGAATTGAATCAGTTTCATCATCAGTCATGAATTAGCATTCTTATGTGATATGGAAAACAATAACTTTAATTGTAAAAATGTTCCTTTATTATATACACACAAAATTGGATATTTTACACATTTGCATACTTCATAAAAGCCGTTTTATTAAATGCATTACTAACTTTAAGACAGCAGATAACCGACCAAATGGACTACATTGACTTCCTTGTTTACGTACTGTCAACATTAACTCAACCCTTAAAATGAACCTATAAACAACAGGGCTAGACACACGTACAAAATAAATACCAGCAGCGAAATCAAGCATATACCTAAGATTACCGTCGGATGAAGTACGACATCAAGAAAAACGAGATAAACAAAGAGCCAGAGGCCTGCTCTCGCGAAAAGCCTGGGCCTTGCGTGGACCGCTGGCGCCGCCTGGATAACGGCAGGCCGAAGGAGAAGGAATCACTGAAACCACAAACGCACATGGCCTCGTATAAAACATACAAAACAGAGTGAGTGTATGTCTGAAAATATGTGTATTACTAAACATGAGAGGCGGGGATCTATTCAGCCATTTTAAATAAAAGAAACCTCCCAAGCAGATACATTGTAATGAGACACTAATATATTCACCACTCCAGAACACACCCCGGCACGGAGGAGAGTTTGCAATGGTTTAATCATATTTATTAAACATGTAGATACTGAGAAACGCGGGGCGTGTTTATTTTCGCAAATCTTACCGCCTGACTGGTTTACTCCGAACATGCAAAGATGTCTAACAAACAAACTGATACTAAGAAATACTTCTGACAAGTGTCAAGCTCGTTTCTCAGGCAAACAGACCCTCCACGATACAGGAAAACTTAGCATCAGCTGAACAAAATAGCTTAAACTGATAAGAATAAAACTGCGAAGTGACATGGGCATGGTTTAGAATAGAGGACTGGTTTGCATATTAAGTTATGAAAATTACTTTTAGTCCGTATGTGGAGTTCACCTATATAGGCTTAAAATGCGCGAAAGTCGCTTCGCACTACAACGCCTAATTAAATGTAAATGACAGTGTCGCATTAAGTTCAGACAGTAAGCATTTTGTACTATACACACACACACACACAAAGAAAACTATTAAGTTAATTTGCAGTTGTACACCAGTTGTGGTGAACATGTTCAGTTAAAAGAGCGAACAGAAGCAGATACATACCCGCTTATCCCTTTGTAAGTTTGAAAAAGAAGGGAAAAAACTATAAAATTGTTGCAAGAGTATCGGCTTAGCAGCAAAATATTGAAAGCAGACACTGGTCTGCCTCGGCCGGACAGGCAGGAATCAGCCGACGGGAGAAGTAACATTGAAACTGACGGCTGTATTAGTGCAGGAATTATTACTGAGGCGAAAGACATATGAGAGTTCAGTTTGTGAATAATTAGTCTTATGCATGATGGCGGGGCTCCGTATCTGTCAGGCTAACAGGAGGGCGGCGTGCTGCTGCTGGCAGTTGGGGGGTGAATATGCAAACTTGTATGGGTTAGTTTGTTTTTAGGGTTATTCTGTACGAGAATAAATGGGGTTATGGTTATTCTGCATGTAGATGAATAAACTGCGGAGCTCCGTGTTAGGCTGACGCGAGGCGCCGCCAGCCGGGGAGTGAATATGCAAACTCAACTCTCCAATTCAAACGCAAAACAGACTAGCGTTAGCATAAACAACACGACTAATCAGCAACCTGCAAACACTTCGACAGCTGACCACAGTAAATGTAGATCACATTTAGTCAGATGTACTCAAGCCGTGACTCGCTGGAAATGTTTAACGTTATGAGTTAATCACAACATGCTGAACTTTAAATTTACGATCGCTCCATTTCGACTCACAAGGGGAAACAACGCACAAGAGCACGTCTGCTGCGTTATTGTTAATAAGATGTTATGACACAATGCTGAATTTTATTCCTGGTCCTGATGTAGGAGCGGAAGAATATCATGTAAAGTTCACCAATATTATCTTCTCCTGAACACCAATTTTGGGTCGTTTATAATGCGATGCAGTGTTTTAGAGCTTGGTGTTATATAAATCCTGACCCCAACACTAGTTCAGAGTGTTTGAATATGAATATGAATATGTAAAGTTCAGTAATATTACCTGCTCCCGAACTCCCATCTTGACTCGTCGTTCCTCCGTCCGCCATTTTGAATATTTAACCCCGAATCCCAACCCCGAGATACACAACTATACACCCCGCCTTATAACAGAAAAACACATTATGCGGCTGATTATTCCACGGACGTGAAACCTTTTCGGTGTATTAGCATAATCCAGAAACAATATTTGGGAAAATATTTCAGTGATCGATTTAAAATCCGAAGGGAACTTCCATTGGCCGTCGGAAACAGTTGGCGAAAACTGACGAACTTCGAAAAACAAAAAAAAGAAAAGAAAGAAAAGGGGGGTGGCGACTGGAAACGACCACTTTCCCTCCCGCAGCAGCGAGCACGGAGTTGGGCATTCATGCATTTAATTACATGACCGTTAACAATACTGATCAAAACACCGGGAATGGTTTTATGCGGAAACATGCGAATTATGAAAGTGCAGAATTCCACAAGCGAAACATTCGTCTGAAACATTATGTTTTTTTCTAAACTAATACATATGGACCGAGAGAAAACGATATGCGTTTTTATACATGCGATGTTTTAAGAAACCTCTGAATATACTGGAGTACAAGTGGGCGAAACAGCACGGTTCTGGCAACGGACTTGCATATGCTGTCTTTCAGCCAAAAGAAATGCGACCATTTTCTTCTCAAAATACTTGTTTTCAGACAACGCTTAAGCCATGCACAAATAATATCACTTCACTATGACCCTGCCATTAAAATTAAAAAGAGGGTTCAGCGATATCAGGCTGGATTAATAGTTGCAGATATATTAATGCTATTTTTAGAAACCAGCGCGGTGAATTAATTTATCCCATTAATTAAAAATCTTTACCATCGATAAAGTAATTCCACTGACTGTCTTTATGTATTTGCCTAATACAGTATGTGTGTAACTGGGCGCTTGCAATTGAAACACCCTGCAGTCAGGTCTTTATCCCCCCCCTATTATGATTCATTGCCATTTATCATGATTCATGAATTTATTTGTTCAATGAATTAAAAACTAACCAGTTTGCTGGAAGAAGTGGTTAAGTTCATTACTCATGCATATGATTAGGCTCTCAGAAAAATATATTTGTACCTTTGCTTGTCACTGGGGATGTACTCTCA
The DNA here is from genome assembly GCA_019775955.2 of Pollimyrus isidori. Classification (NCBI taxonomy): domain Eukaryota; kingdom Metazoa; phylum Chordata; class Actinopteri; order Osteoglossiformes; family Mormyridae; genus Pollimyrus; species Pollimyrus isidori. The sequence goes on from JABFDZ020000039.1 coordinate 6,045,105, forward strand.
AGGGTAACTGTACCTTTTAAAATACAGAATGGACTACAAGGAACATTTTTGTACCATTCTGGGTACATTAATGTTTGTGCCTCAGTCCATTTCTGTGCCTTAAATTAGACTACGAGGTACATTTACCTACAGCTAAAGATATCATTGGCAGACCTTTAAGGGTGCACTTAACAGCATCTAGACATAACCTTAGTAAGCTTAGTAGTTTTGTATACTTATATAGGCCGATTTACTATACTTTCTCTGCTGTACTTTTGTATTACTTTTTAAAAAAAGTTAAAACTCATCAATATTTGATGAAGCATCGAGGGATTTTTATTTATTGATATTTATACATTTCCTACGTATTAAGTTCTCTAAATAACATGGATTCATTGGAGGTATGAAACGGCTGTCCAATAATTTCTACACAAAAAGTGGGACATCGATCACACTTTAAAAAAAAAATACCTGCAGAAATACATTTTCAGCGGTATAGTATTTGCTGTATGTCTAAGAATGAACTTCTTCGAAATACAGGTCATAATAAATTACTTTCACATTTGCACAAAATCTCTTTGTATTTGTATAATTTTTTTAACATAAAATGATCACTCAGTCATGTCCACCCACAGAATTTAATACAAAACATTCAGTTTGGAAACACATGGGCTAATGATACAACAAATATGTATCATTAGTCACTGCAGACTATAATTAAAATGATCGCATGTGTAAAATCAGCATTTATTTACAGGATGGATTGTAAGGATTGGCTGGTGTGTCTCAGTATTATACTTACTTCATACAGCAAATATAGACTTTTAATGGTTCTGGTCAGATGTTGAAAAAACCAGCCTGCATCAGCTAGGCAGGCAGCCATTTCTCCAGTCATGAAAAGGAATTTGCCATGCAGGAAGAGATAAGCAATCAGTTTCCGCAATTTTTAAATTTCCATTAATTCAAAATTTATTTTTATGTCCAGTGTTCTTAATATTAAGCTTGTGTTTAGAATGTAATTATAAAATATCAGCATGGATTTGTGACTTGAACATCTAATATTATTCTGCTCACCTAGAATACATCAGTCAGGGTTTGTTTTTATACCTATTTCCTATAAGCTAGTGCAATAATAGCAGGAGTCTTTTTTAATATTCCTGCAGATCATAATATGTCAGGTGAGAAATGTCACCAGGCAGATGTATCAGTACTTTTTTTTAAGATATCTAAAAGTTCTTTAGATTGTAAATGCAATTTTTAAATTGCTACAAGGTAGATAGCATTTTAGCAAGTGTAGTTATGTGGAGTATAAGTTCTGTTGTACTTTAAATTCTAAAGAATCCAGACGTTGAAGAAGAAATTGATTTGCTCTTTCTGAAGACGATGTTTTTAGGATTCACCCCCCCTGTATGAATATGACTTTGATTCCAGCTGTTTTCTCCAGGATGTAATGACATCCTCGTCCTGCAGTTGCTCCTCCACCACAGCCCTGGATCTTAGCCTGGACCTGCTAAGGAAGGAGGATATCTCATCTTCCTCTTCATCCTCCTCCTGGCTTCCGTTCTTCACTTCTGTGTTTTCGGCATCATACACTGCACTATGGGAAAACTTCTTTTTTGCTGAAAACTCCTGTACGTCCTTTTCTTCTTCCTGATCCTCATCGCTGCCATAAGATCTACGTGTTCCACAGCTGTGGGATTCCATCATGCCATTTGCTGAGTGTCCTTTCTCCAGAGCTGACTTTCTTTTGTTATAGGATGACTCTAAACTGGGACTGCTGCCGAGGTCAGTTTCAGAGGCTTGGAGTCTGCTTGCAGACAATGGATTCTTCATTGATCTAGAGGAGAATCTTAAGCCATGACCATTCTCCTCTCCCCCACCATTAAATGAGCTCTCCCGGAAATCCCTCCTCCGACTGGAGAGAGACTCTGTGGTGGCCCGATGCGTAAGATTGTCTGTGCTGTGGGAAATGGGGCTCCTGGAAGGAGCTGAGATGCCACTGAGCCACTTGTCAATGCTGCTGGTCTTGTCTCCATCCAGAGCCATACTGCTGCTTAGTCTTCCTGGTGCATCCAGTATTGCCCTTTCAGATTTCTTGTGGGTATGGTCCGGTTGTTGATGTGAAGCACCTCTCACTTCATTATCCTCACCATCCTCATCTTCCTTAGTTTTTTTCTTCTTGAAGAGGGTACTACGCTTGTTGTCCTCTGTAATTTTCTTTAGCTCATAGGCTGCCATCTTGTCCTTCATCTCGGATTTAATTCCTTTATCTATGGAGTCTAACTTTTGCAGGTCAACCTCATCTTGGAAGAGACTGTAGAGGGGCACGCTTGTTGTGGTGATGCGGCCCTTACGGGAACCTGTAACGGAGGTACCAGAAGTTCCACCCAAAGAGAGCACTGAATTGGCCCCAGTCCTAGACAGTGAGCTGGTGGATGATGCCCCGCTCAGCATGGACACTTTGTCATCATCCTGGGGCTGCCCTGATTTTACCCCAAGGCTGAGAACAGACCCTGCCCGGGATGAAGGCAAACTACCTCCTAGCATCATCATTTCATTCTGTTTATGGATAAGAGTCTCTGTTACAACATTGGAAATCCAGTTCTGGATGCTAGCTAGGTTTAGCATCTCATTGCCAGGCCCTTGTATGTTTGGCAAAGGAACTGTGGGCACCATGGGTGGCATTTGAGGCATAGATTGCAAACTGCGGCTCTGGGACACGGTCGATGAGCGGCCGCTCTGCATGCTGAGCATGGAGGCAGTGTCATCTCCAGCCACACTCCTGGTCATCGCAGGCCAGAATGCGGATAGCGGGATGGTTCCTGCACTTAGCGAGCTCTCTGCATCCCAGCTGCACATGGACTGGCTCTCCTCCAGCGTCTGTCGCGAGCGCTCCAGAATCTCCTCACGCCGCTGCTTCCGTTTCACCGAAGCTGAGTCCTCCCCCCTGGCCAGTTCCACTATCTCATCTTTGTTCTCCAATCCCAGTTTCTTTTGCTGTTTCAGCTTCCAGATTTGGTAGGCTGTGAGATTAACCTCATCTGGCGCGGGGGTCTTCCTATCCTCTCCTTCGGCCCCACCCTGCTCTTCCAACCCTGCCTTTTCTGCCTCTGAGTCTTTCTTGTTCCAGCCAAACTGGATCCTCTTCACTCGCCACCTCTCCAATGGTGTCAACCTGTCCTTGTTTTTCTTGCAGAAATTGAAGAGTGAGGATCCAGACTCTGAGAGTACGCTTTCCTCGTCGTCCTCCCTGTCCCTGTCTTCACTTTGGTCCTCTTCCTCGTGTCGGCCTCTGTAACGGGCAGCCACCTGCTTCTCGATGTCGTTCAGTCGGCGCTTCCACATATCTGCACAGCTACTGCTGCTGTCCTCACTACAAATGGACTCTGCACCCTGGTGGCGGCGGGACTGAGCAGCTCCCAGCTGCTCTTTCAGGGCTTGGATGTCTTTGCTGCTGATGCTCTCCAGATCCTCAGCCAGGCGGCTCCCGCCTAAGATGGACTCTTTGTCCTCACACATCAGCTGAGTCTGCCACCACTCTTCACTCTGATACTTCTCATTCCTCTTCTGCCATTCATGGATCGCACGGTCCAGGTCGTTGTCCTCATCATCCCATTCTTCTGGCAGCACTGGTTCTGTCTCTTCGCTCTGGTCCTCCTGGTGCTGATCCACGTATGTAGGTCTCTGTGATGACATCACACTGCTGATCATACTTTTCCCATCCTCTTCCTCTTCTGCCATTATGGAGTGTACCTTAGCTCCCAGAATGCTTTGCGTTTCCCTCTGTTGACGAGGGCGGACCTCAATGACAGAGCCCTGGCTAAGTGTGTCACTGTCGTCATCTCTGTCCCCATCCCTCTCCTCCAGCAGGGTCTCGTTCAGATCTCGCAGCTGCTTCAGGAACCCTTCATTGGGGTTGATTGGCCTCTTCTTCCTTAGTGCAAGCAATGCCTCCATAATGGTCATGTGATGAAAGATCATGAGGTAGGCAGCAACAAACACAGCAGATCGGCTCACCCCCATCATTGAGTTCACTAGCACCCTCCCTGCAGAGTAACAAAGCACATCAAATCATTTTTGATATATTTAAATATTCAAACCACTCATTCATTAGCGGCCAAAATTGTGGCAACACTTTTTTAGAGATTGCAGAACTTTATTCCAGTTACTCCAGTTGCTTTTGTAATCGTCCCGTGTACTGATACCTGTAAACATTCCTTGATTGTTTAGAAACATTACCTCTGATATTTGTGTAGTGATTTTTAAAGCATAATGCCAAACACTAGGTGTTTCCACAGTTTTGGCCATTAGTGTTATCTTTCTCTTACAAAAATAAATACATTAAAATGTGAATTTAGGGACAAATCATAGGGTTGGCAATTTATTGTCAGCTTGTCACCTACTCAAAATAAGACACCTCCTGCAAAAATATGTGCTACCAAAATCATGTTGTCATCGTACAGCTTCGCATTTATCGGCAGATTTTTCAGACAGATATATGTCCATTTTTAACCTCTTGTGTTGTATTCTATCCACGGTGTCTGCTGCCTCATAGGACAGGCTCCCGGCTCACTGCCATAATGCACTAGATAAGCAATTATAAAACACGAGTGGATGGATGGTATTAAGTTCTTAAATCAATTTAGGAAGGCAACAGCACTGAGCTCAGATCCTTGAGAGCTTCAGTGTGATCTGCACTGCATGAGACTACGTTGAATACTCTAGGGCTGCCATGTTTCCACAATATTTTGGGAATATTGTGTGCAATCTACATCCATCTCGAGTGTCTCTGAATTTCAGTAACTTTACTTCTTTTCTACATAAGGAAAACCCATGTCTAGCCAGATCAGGTCTATTACAAAAAAACCCAAACAAAAGGCTTGCCTAGCAATGTGTCTCAATGTGCCATCCTACCTTTATGGGTCAGCAAGGCCTCATCCAGGAATTCAGCAGCCCCTCGCAAGTGTGGAGAGATGTCTGCTTCCACAAAGTCATCTACCTCAATGCCCAGGTATTGGATGTTCATTCCAGCATAGAAGTCCTGGCCAGTGTACACCCCAGTGCCGTGGGCTGCGTTCAAGATGTGTGTAATGCCCAGCCGCTTAAGACGGGATTTATTCACGGCAACAGACCTATAAAAACAGGCATTCACAACTCACACACACCGCTTAGACACCGGGGCCGTCAAAGAAGCCAGTTATGGAGTGTAACTTACTAACTGTAACTTACTTTTCTCCAATAAAGATGTTGGGCCACACCTCATCGACGGGGTTGAAAGGGGCCTCGAGGCGGTCTTGCACCACAGCGCGCTGTATGTCCAGCACACAAGGCGTGTTGTAGGGGCTACTGTCATCCATCATGTCCTTCACACGGTTGTAGAGGTCCTCTACCATCAGTTGCTCTGCAGACTCCAGCATGCTCTCTGGCACCGGATCTAGCTTAATCTCCTTTGGCTTCAGCTCTAAGAACAGAGAAAGAGAGGGCAGAGTCACTATGGGACTCTGAGAATTTGCTTGGTCCCCTTGACCTTGTATTGATTATTGGCCAGTTGTTGATCCCTCACCCTCATTGATTATCTGTTTGGCAGCTATTCCAGATGACAGATGGATGGGTTCCATGAATATGCTCTCGGTGTCTGTATCTGAGATCACAGAGAACCTGTCGGCAGCATAAGTCAGTGTGGAGTCAGGGTGGAGCAAGGGGTCATTTATACAGGGTCAGTCATACAGGGAACATGCTAACACACTGTGAACACACATACTAAATCGCTGCTTTGAGCTCTATATAGAATGGCAGGGAGACCAGTGATTTACAATTTGTTACATCCCATAGCTATTCATACTTGAAACTCATACCCATCATGTATATATCAATGTGTCTCTTCTTCAGGTAACAAATGAGAATCCTCCATACCCTGACTGGCAAACTTAAAAACATTTGAAACTAAATGCTAATGAAACACATCCTGTATGGTATTGGTGTTTCTTTTACAGATGTTAATCCTGAGACTTTGGGCTAGATTTACTAATGGTTTGTGCCATCGCAAACTAAAGATGCACATTGAAGAGTTAGCGATGGAAAGGTGCTGTTGCAGTTAATTTTGTAACCAGCAATATTGTAAATGCATTTGTAGGAGTTCCCCTTCAAAGTGCAACATTTTGGAGGAGGGGAGAATTTAAATGAGTTATGAACCATGATTTACTAAGGTTTGTCAAAAGCAATTTACTGCAAATTGCACTATAACTAAATGCCAAAAAAAACATGCCCTTTGCGGTGCCCTTGGTAGATTGGATCGCTCATTATTTAAATGAACTGGCTATGTCTATGTTCATTAATTTAAGCACCCATAGAACTGGCCATTCCAATTGGTGCATTTTTAAATCACATTCTGATGCTAATTTGGCCTGCTTAATACATCTGGCCGTTTATGTTAAAAAAATTGAAATATGAACAAGTAATAGGGTTTAGCCATTTAAGGACAGTTGTACACCTGTTCAAAATATGACACAGTCATCCTCACAAACATGTTACAGAGGCCATGCTGCCATCACACTGCTCAGATTTTAGCTCAGCAACAACTGACATACCCAACCATCATCCCTGTCTATTGTCCCTAAACTCAACACCAGGAAGGGCCTGTACTATACTGATGTGATATAGCCAAAGGAACCACTGACCGTCCATCATCAGTAAAAGATCATGCCATACATTAGAAGCCCTCCTTGCACCATTTGGCATCTGCTCATTGAATAGTCATGGTAACAGGTAAAAAATATGGAGACAACATTGTCTGTATAGCATGATCGGTGGTCTCCAGTCTTACCCACTGCTGGCAGGATACTTATGCAATACCCTTTGCAGTAGCTTACGAAGGGTACTGTTCAGTTCTCCTTCCCTGGCACTTAACATTTCATCAATAGTTTATCTTGTGGCCACCCCAAAGTGCCCCCTACTTCTCCGAGCTATTTGATCATAGTGCTCAAGGGCTTCTACATTTGTTTCAGTAGATCATCAAACAACCTGTCTCTTTTAGGCAGTCCATACAATAGTACAATATTATTGCTAAAACTTTTGTGGAGGTACCATGTCACATGGTGTTCTGAGCTGCAATTCTTAAAGACATTCTGAGGAAACAACTTGGACATTGAAGGGTTTATTCCACAAATCAAAAACTAAAAAGTTTCCCACCCACAGACTGACAACTGTATTGGCATAGTGTACTGATTTAATGTAACTACTCTGACAACTGTATTGGCATAGTGTATTGATTTAATGTAACTACTCTGACAACTGTGGCCAAGGAACAGGTCGAACCTAAAAAACGTCTGATTCTGTTCTCCCCCTCTGTGATTCCCTGTCAAACATGTATCACATGTTAATTTTACACAGCACTACATGGAACTTTGAACATGAACATGTAACATGTAGTGGTCATTCACAGTCCCACTGTGAATAATAGTTTCCATGCGTTACTGTCAAACTGAAGACAAAATGTTGGTCTGTCAGGCATATAATAAAAATGAAAAAGAACTGAAGTCTTGTTACCTGCTTGGAGATGGACTTCGTAGGTAATGTGACTGGATGGATTTGACACTCATGGTGTCATCTTCCGGAACCACTTGGTCTGCATCTTCAGTGTCTCTGAGGGATGCCATGGCAACTCTATCGTCTTTAACTGCAAACACATCAGGAAGATTCATTATGGTACATCTTGGCTTTGTGTTTTCAAAAGAAACATGATAACTGCAGTGTCAGAGTTTCCATTGTATCATTGTCATTTTTGCATTTATTTCCTGATGGAAACAAATTAGTGAAATTCCCAGGCAGCACAGAGAACAGTTTGAATTCTTGCGCCATGCCTGAAATTTTTACACACTTAAACAGTGTGAACGCCTAAGGTATACATGAATTATAAATCCAGCAACTGCTCCCAGCAAAACTTACATATAAAATATGATAAATCTGCAGCAAATATTTTATATAAATAATAACATATTAAAATTATTTAGTATTACTGTACATTTTGATATGTGTTTTTGTTTGATGCAAATGTATGACAGATTGATGGATGAGTGTAACTGTGTGCATGTTTTTGATGTGTGTGTGTCTGTGCGCATGTGTTTGTGAGTGAGACAGAGAGAGGTCTATGTGTGTCCATGCATGTATTTATAGCACCAGTGACAGCTGCAATCAGGTCAAGATATGCAAGCCAACAGCCCAGAACCCCGAAGCCCCAAAATCTTTGAAAAAGACCCATGGTGCCCCAGCCCCCGGCCCCCATGCCACGCCCTGGCCACCCTTCCCAAAATCACACTGCTGGCTGTTCCCATAAGCAGGTTTTCTGCTTACCTGGGTAACCAAAAGCAGGCTTTCTGACATCCACGTCAGGCGACAGGGGCATACTGGGGGAGAGGGCAGGGGTGATGGGGGAGCCTAAACTTAGTAGGCCTTCTGATTGGCTGGGTACCTGTGAGGTCATAATCTCTCTCCCAGAGCCCAGACATCTGACACCATCATGGTATATCAGTTTGTGAGTAAGGCACATTAACTCTTGGAGTTCCACTTCACAGAAGGGAACTTTGTGTATTCCAGTGGTGTAACAGTGTAAAAGTGCCCAATATTCTTCTTACATAGTGTTTGTATAGCTCATGAAACTCTTTGTCTCTCAGTTGAGCCACAGTCACTAGATTTGTGAACAAAACCTATACTTGCAAATTCACATTGGACTGGAATGCCGGTCTGAAACATACGCTGACATCAGAGCTTCATCACCCAAATGGTGTTTACTTCTGTCTAAGGGTGTGGGCGACACTTTGATATGGGGGGTTAGGCACAATTGAGGTTCGAATGAAGCCAAATTAAATATTGGGGGATACACACCCCTCCCCAGGTCCTATGCCCCGGCCTCTATTCACTGTAATGAGTGAATGCAGCAATGCACTGTACCGCTGAATCAACATATAGATGTCGTTTTATATAGTAGTGCTCAAACCTGTTTCCCTTAATAAAAATAAGGAATCATAACACCACCTAGTATTTGCAATTATTAATCAACTGGTAACTTTGAAAGTGGCAAATGATTCACACTACTTCTCTGACACATCTAGTCAGGATATCAATGTTTTTATATGGCAAATCCAAAAAAGCCTTTTATTTGTTCTTGTGGTGCTGCTCTAAATATGTTTTTTTAACAAACGAGAGGGGGCCATTTGGGGAGAACTTAACTAATAGCTCAAGTTGTTATAATCTTGTCTAGCTCTGATTTAAAGGAACCCAGGGATTTAGCTTCCACTACACTAGCAAGAATACTATTCCATACTCTAATGACACACTGTGTAAATAAGTGTTTCCTCAAATTTGTTTTAAAATGTTCTCCCACTAATTTCCACTTAAGGCCACGAGTTCTAGTATTCAGACTAATATTGAAATAGCCATTTGGCTGAACAGCATCCAGACCCATTATAGACTCTTAGAATCTTATAGACCTGGATCATGTCCCCCTTAATCTCCTTTGCTCAAGACTAAACAGATTCTGCTAACCTCTCCTCATAAGACATTCCTCTAAGACCAGGAATCATTGTTGTAGCCCTCTGTCGCACCTTTTCTAAGGCAGCAATGTCCTTCTTGAGGTATTTTGACAAAACTTGCCCATAATATTCTAGGTAGATTATAAGATGGTAGGAACCAAGTGGCTAAATAGTCTGCTAAGTTATGATTTATCGTCATTAACAACACCACCTCCAACAGCAACAACAACAATAATAATACTGATAATCACCATCATCATAATAATAGGTCCATCTATATCAATATGACAGGACACAGCTCACAGTGAAGTGACCCAAGACATGCCAAAGAAGTTGTATGGTTGGTGGTTTTACTCACCTGTAAATTCACAGTTTCTGAAAATACAACTTCCAGTCTGGTACTTTGGTCAGCTACAGTCCAGTTACAATGTGGTTACAACTCGGTTACCGCGCGGTTACAGTGCGGTTACCGCACGGTTACAGTGGGGTCTCGGCCATGGAAACCTCCTGCCCTGTGGCCTGTGTGAGACTGGCTGACAGAGTGAAGCATTATGTTGGTTTATCTGCCACTAACAATGGCTCAGAGTCTATTTATAAACTGAGGAATGTGTGGTTCTCACTGTAATGGAAGCGATGGCAGTCACTGCATGAGCATTTGACTCAGGACAGACCATGATACCCATGTACTAAATCCAGACAGTCCCCATGCTACTTTACATTGAGTGTACAGAAGATTATCTCTCTCTTTCACCAGAAGTGGAATCAAATGTTAACAGTCTTATAGTCACGATTCTTTGGTGGTTTATATAAATGTTATATTTAGTATCTGAGTTACTGATTAGGATTATATTCAGATAATCATGATGCTGCCGGGTTTTGCAGTATTAGTGTTAATTGTGCTTTTGGTACTGGCCAAATGCATGTGTGTGTAACTGTTTGACAAGGAGGACATTGGGAGGACAAAGATAGGATTGATTAACTGTACAAAAAAGTTGTTCCAGAATGTTAAAAAGTCATTTAAGTGGTAGGCAGAGCAGCTAATACACTCACGGAGCACACACACGACCCTCTGTCACTCCCGGGACACAAGGTCTATAAGCTGGAGATATATTTTGTTAGGGTTAATCTATGTAATGTGAGATCTATCTGTGGAACATGGAGTCTTTAGAATAAAAAGCAAGTATTAGATTACATGACATTATATTTGGTAAACTTTATTGATCCCTAAGGGATATTCTTTTTCATACAGAAGCATGGTACACAGATCACATACCAACATGCATAAAAAGTGCAAAACAGACAAGGTGTAGTACACAGAGTGCTAACAATTAATTGCAGTGCAAGCAAATGTACACAGTGCACAGATAGAATGCAGAAAAACAGAACATTAAGAAAAATTCTTATTAACAAAAATAACAATAATAATCATAACAATCTTGATCTAAATTTCATCGCGTTACATCTAATCTTTTCACAACGCACTACAATAATAATGTTTTAGTATAGAAGTGCTGAAACCACAATATTAATTTGATTAGAGTGAAGAAAGATTCCAGAACACCAACTGATCTCCTAACGTAGGGGTGGCCAATCTTATCCGTAAAGGGCTGGTGTGTAGGCAGGTTTTTGGGATAACCTGTAGGTCAGCTGTTCAAACCCAGTTGTGAGGACTCTTCAGCCAATCAGTCCCCAAATTAATAATCTAATTAGGGAGTTACAGTGAGAACTATCAAACACAAGGATAAGATTGTCCACCCCTGTCTTAAACTGATCTGAAATTATGGCATTTGCGTTAGTATTTACATTCAACTACAGGGAAAACTGTAATAAGAATGTAATAATAAGTACGTATGGTGACAAAGAGCGAGACTCCAGTAAACTGCAGCATTCCTAATATATATATCTGTAGCAGCAAGAATTATAGCACTGGACATTCTGTTTAACAGGTCTACCACAATATGTCGATCTTCAATAAAGCAGATGAACATGGGCTAATGATGTCGCCTTGTGGTGAAAGTGCGTTACTACCGCAGGACCGAAATTCATTGGGTAACGTAACGTCGGGTGACGCCCTCTTTACGTGGGAGAGGTGGGGTGGCGACCGTAGAAGTTATAGAGAAGCACACCCCTTAGTGTGATTATATTTTTGAAGAGCACAGGCGGTCATTTGTGGACCGTTTTATAACACACCCCAAAGGGAAATTATCTGAAGTGCACCATTGAAATGTATAAACCGGTAAAACATCCGAATAAATTATATACGTGTACTACTTGTTTCACAAAACCACAGTCCGAATGTTGATTATACTACAACGGCACCCACAGTTGCATGCATTTTGAATGGCAGGTGGTAAAATTAAAGCAGTAACAAACGTACAATTAAGCCCACAGGGGTAGTTGTACGCGATAGCGTGGTTTCCTAGTGCACAGGACACTAATGAATAAATTAGCTAATTGAGCACTAATGAAACGATAACAAGCAAGGTGCGACACCAAATCTATACAATTATAGTTCATTCAAGCGATGACGTGAAACCCCTGCTAACCTACTGGGGGCACTGTAACATTGGGTGGCAAATACATGGCTTTAGGGTATCTGAGCAGGCAGCTCTCTCTCTCTTTCTCTCTCTCTCTCTCTCTCTGTATTTCAAACGAGAGCAACCTTTTATTATGTGGCCATATTGCAAAATCATCTAAGTTGCAGATCCAATCTTATACTCCTCCCTTCTAAGACTTAAGAAGTTTCTTTTGTGTAATACGGCCCCTGATTCAAATGCAGCTGTAGTCATATTTGTGCTAATTAACCATATGGCAAATAAAGCGTCATTTTAACTTGTTAATAATGTTTCCCTTGTTCTCGCTTAGAAATGGATCGATGCACTGTGCATCATGTACAGCTGTCAGACAGGTGAGATGGTTTTCAATCATGATGTATCTATTAATAATATGATCCACGCCAGCAAACATCACAGCTCCCTCGCGATGCAAACTTATTGTGCTGCTTACATTGAGTGTCAGGTGATCTACTGGAACATGGAAGAAAAAAGTGTGTATCCAAGAACATGGATTACACAATGTGTGTTTAAACTACAAAAGCTTTGATTGCCTGGCATCACATCAAGGGTGTTTATGTGTTTCCTGGGAACAGGGTGCGGGCGCTGAAATCTGACGGTAACGACTAATCTTACATATGACCACATGGTGGAGCGGCAGCCCGATATCATTTTCAGTGCGAAAGGAAAACAAAATTTAAAGGAGGCACTGTGTTATCAAGTCTCTTTATGGATTTTCCAATATAAAGAGCCAAAACATTTCACTATTTGTGACAAAAAGATTGAGTTATTTCTGATCAACATAGCACTGGTAATCACTAATTAACACCCTAAATGTTCATAATATCGTAAAGGCACATGTATGGTGCAGACAAGTGGCAACAGGACTGAGCCTTGTGAACCTCTTTGCCAGATCTCTCAATATTTTGATTATTGGCTTGAATTGCTAACATTATGCCAGATAAAACGTAAAGCAAGAGAAGAGCTGTTCATTAAGTCCAACAAGATTTGCTATTATGTCCAAAACAATAAGTCAACCTCTTTTGTCAAAGGCATCGCTGAAGTCCAGGAGCACAAGAGGAGGGGCCATTGTTAAACTTTGAAGTTAAGCTGCATATTACAGAAGTTAAGCATATTATAGATAATGATGTACTGTAAGCAAGAGCTACCAGGACGTGCCTCTCTCTATTTTTCCAGGTATGGCCAGCCATCCAGGTCAGTATTAGAGTTAATGAGTAGGAGCTTGATTACAGCCGTCATAAAAGATGTTGGAGCCAATGTAAAACATAATGACGTATTTAATATAACTTAGCTTTTCTACTTACTGGCTCAAGGTCCATCATTATTTTTTCATCTGTTAAACAAATGGACGTTTTAGAACGTGTTGTGTGTAATCGTGAGCGCTGTAACAAAGCACAGCGGAGCTCAGGTTGTCAGCCTCGGAACCCAGGGTTTATGGAAATGGTTACTCAGCCTAAAATTCTAAAGTAATGTCATTTCGCTTTTGTGGCTCTAAGCTGCAGATTATATTTAAAACATAAACTGTTCTCTTTCTGAAAGAGAGAGGCATTAATCCTGCAGGGGCAGGACAGTATGACATTAACACAGCAGAACCTAATTTAGTCTCGTGCTGCCTGGTGAGGGTGGCAGACGGTTTTTTTCTGTGTATGATACGCTGCCTGGTATTTCTTTTTCCCCCTTCTTGGCTCGGAATGGGCAGTGGGTAATCTGCAGCAGTCCCTGTTCCAGCTCTTTATCACCCTGCTTGCCCTGTATCACCCCGCCATCACGCTCCTCCCTCTCTCTCCCGCTCTCCCTTTTGTTCTTGACCCACCTATTCTCTGAATTTTTCTCACCCAGAAAATGCTTCAGTGGAACAAGTTCACAGTTTGTAACTGTCGCCTTGGAAACAACCCAGGCAAAGTACAGAAGTGTTATTGCCAGAGGGCTTTAAGGAGAAAAAAAGAAACAACACAGAAGTGCTCTTTGAGAAACTTTCGTTTCACTCTCGCTGTCCTGGTTTCTATTTCTAAGTGATATTCAAGCGCATGGAATGAAATGTTTAATTAATCGACCAATTCATCGTTTTCAGGGCTCTTTTGGTCTCTACCTATATCTCCTCATCCACAATTTTAATATTTGAACACAACCTCTCCAGAAAAACAGAAAAAAACAAAACCCTCTCCTTACGTTGACACAATTCAATGGCTCTTTCACCTAGGAAAGGCCACATTGTATATGAGGTGAACATATCACACCCAACACCTAACCCTCTGCTTTATAACACTGGCAGACCGAGCCAGTTAAAAATCAACCCCCACTTTCTGCATCGCAGAGCTCAGGACAGTCAAATCTCCCATCTTTTCCTGGTGACAAGTCAAGGAGGGTTGCAAAAACAGAGGCAGCGTTTCAGAGACCTCCGTCTGATTCATCCTGCCTTTACAGTGTGTTTAGAAACAAAAAGCTGATGACAGACGGAGTTTGTACACCGAGGATGAATGTGCCGGCGAGGCGCGGGGGTGGATGTCCTGTCAGCACCCGTCTCCTACGCCTATTTCCCGTCACCTGAGCTGTGGGCGGATGCAGATCTGTGGTGTCGACACCCCGCCTCTGTGTTTTCTTTGTGGGACCTGGTGTCCCCATGTCCCACCGTGACGTGACACAATGACGGCCATGTGTGCATAGTCCTAGGTGCTTGGACAGGGGAGGCGCTGGAAGGTTCAGGCCACAGGGTTGGGGGTTGGCGGGGTGAGGGGAAGGTACAATGACTCCTGCTGTTGAGTAATTGGATTTTCATCACCTCAGGCTGCTTTGTGAGATTAAGGTAGCAGGTAGTGAAGGAAAAGTCTGGACTTGACAAGGGAGGCATTTCATAGGAAAACTTTTCATTTCTTAGTAGACAGTGTGTGAAGAATGTTCTTCACCTTGAATCAGTGATAAAAACATGTAACGTGTGGAAAAAATTATACAACCCAGCTGAAACCGAGGCTATTAGTTTCACTGTATTATTTTACATGATTTATTTGTTTAGCAGAGCTTACATGTTTGGTGTTTGCCTATTAATATGAGTAATTTTATGACATGATTCTGTTTAATCACCTTTAAAAATAACAAGACCATTTGCCACCTGCTGTAGGAGAATACCAGAGTACCAAATTGCACAGGGGAATAACACACACACACACACACACACACTTCAAACTGCCAGTTCTAGAGGTGTAAGGCAGCAGTGCTACCCACTGAGCCAAACTTGCAGAGACTATGCTCTCCAGACTAGAAGGCGGCTGTTTGTTCTGAATAACAAAGAAAACAGACATGCAATCATACATACAATTTTAAATATGTAACTCTGTACTGTGTAGTACAAATAGAGTACTCTGATTGGTCTTTGTTTTCTTGTGGTTTCATGTTGACGATAAGAGCTTCTTCAGCTAAAATCTGCAGTGTAGTACTCACTGGTGAACATCCATCGATCACTGTAATCGCTTTTGCCCCACAGGGTCACAGGAGCCTATCCCAGCAACAATGGGCATAGGCAGGAACAAACACACATATCTACAGGGAAGATTTAGACAACCAACCTGCCCTGCATGCTTTGGACCATGGGAGGAAACCAGAGCCCCTGGCAGAAAACCACATGAACACAGGGAGAGCATGAGAACGGCACACAGAAAGGACCTGGGAGCAAATCCAGGCCAGTCTTGCTATGAGGCCCCGTTGCTAACCACTGCACCACCACTCCACCACGTCACCTTGGTAAACATTAACTTGTAATTTAAATATTGTTGTGCATAATTACAACGGCGAACAGAATAGGTCTTAGCAGGGTAGTTTAAATTTCCATCCATCCAGCCATTCCATTTTCTGTAACTGGCTATCCTATTCAGGGTCTCGAGGGGTCCACAACCAATCCTGGAGGCTATGGGCGCCCTAATTAACCAAGTCATATTAATTACCATTTAAGGAGAAAGTAGGACTATACTGCATATTTCCAGCTATATTACAGGGTACAGTGATAGCAAACAGGTGCAGGCATAAAATTGGACGCATCATCATTGTGTGCCGTGCTGCTTTGCTGATGAGTCTATCAGCAGCTGAGTTGTTCCCATGGAGAGCTATGTGGAGCAGCACACACCCCACGTGTAAAAATGCCAGCGGTAATGTACAGGACTCTAAAACACTTTCCTTTGGGGAATTTAGGCACTGCTCCACATGGCGTGTAATCCATTTGGTGTCAATGTTATTGAGTCATTATGTTCCTGAATAGAGCAAAACTGTCAGCCGCCATACCAAGCTCTTAATTTACAATACAAAAGCTATGTTCATTTGGGATGCTTTGCTCTGGAACAACCAAATGATGGCGCTGTGAGGTATCCTAACCCACTTAAGTTGCTGCAGATAAATGGATTCTTGACGGTCAATAAAAATGATGCCAGCTAATAAGTATCTTCCCCATGTCACTGATTAATAGTCTGGAATCTTGTTTGACAGTAGATCTACATCTTACTAACATCACATGCATTAATAATACAGAAAGCAATCCACAATATCAGTTGTATTCCAGTTTAAAATGAAAATAATAGAGCAAAATTTATTTAATGACATTTGAAGGACAAAATTAGCTTCATTAGCTATTTTAAAATGGGTACATGCACGTTAGCTTGAACCCCAAAAAGGCCTCTTTCAGGCAATTAGGACCATGCATCCATCTTCCAGGCACATACCCAGTAGAGGGTTGCAGTAACCCTGGAGCGTATCCCAGAATGCACAGAGCATGGGAACATTCTGAAGAGGATGCACACAAGAGTCACGCAACACCCACAGTTTTGACTTTGACCAGGAAAAGTGGTTAGAATATGGATGGACGGATGGATGGATGAATGGATGGACGGATGGATGGATGGATGGATGAATGGATGGATGGATGGATGGGTAAACAAATTTTCTAAAACATAAGAAAGTGGTTCAATGACAATGGAGGCATATTCCTATCTTGTAGCATGTTTAGGTTCCCCAATCCTTAGCAACACAGAGCATGTTACTGGCCTGACGCTAAACGACTGGTAGGGGGAGTGCAAGAGTCATTTTTGCTGTTAGTCTGAGCTAAGCATTTCATGTGAATGTGATCCCTGCTGTAGTGTGTACTGGCCTGCAAGGAGTTGTAAACAATTACAGTTATTATTGAAAGATTCAGTCAACCTAGCCCTCCATAATACATGTGACAACATTTGACTTTTTACGTTCCATATGTCTGTCAGTTATTGTGCTTTGAAGCCAGAGTCTGCAAAGCAACCACAAGAAATAACCATGTGAAGTTAATATATTTAAAAAAAATCTCCTTATTAATTATGAAAAAAACAAAATTCAACCCTATTTTCCCTGTGCAGAACTACTTGGAACTCAACAGGACGAGACAGGTTATGTAAGTGGAACTACATCATAATCAATTTCCTCAGGGAACTTTAACGCAAGGTAACCTATGCAAGTGACTGAATGAGTGGATTATAATTTTGAGAAAGCAGGAAAGGCTTTTCTGTTAGGGGGCCAGATCTGTGAGAATCGGACACACGCAGCTCTGGTAAACCCTGCTAGCAATTACCTGTGCATATATGGGGCTCAATTTTAGCAGTATACAGTATAGGCTGTAATTATTTACTTTATATATCATACTTCATAGTGTTGTGGCATTCTTTTAATTCCTTTGAAAGGGTTATGGAGGCTCACAGTTCCTTTCGAAGGTTTTTATTTCCGGCTGAAAAATTATGCAACAATATATTTTTTTCTTCAGATGCCATTGTCTCAATACTCTCATAATACTGTAATTACTGTAATTTAAGCACATTATCATGGCAATTAAATATTCAGATCATTTACCATCTGGCCTTAATGGTGAATAGAAGCAATGTCAGATGAAGAAGCGAAGCAGTAATTTTGCCATGAAACTGTTTGTCTGTAGCTGTTGATAGTTGTTAAGGCCTTGCAAATTAAGTAAACTGCCAAAACACCCAGAATTAATCGTTTCCATGCAGGGGTGGGGTTAGTATTTCTGGGGTCCCACTCAAAATGTCCCCTCCCCCCTGGCAGTATAGAGACTGTTTGTGGTCCTCAGGGACCCCAGATGCGTGTTTTGAGTGATGGAAAACACTGCTGCTTGCGTGTGAATCTAAGGCCTCCATCCAGGCCATTTTTCTATGGTTTCAAGAATCTTGAAATTATCATACCAAAGATTATAATGTGCTGCCTTGCCAGTTATCCAATATTTGAAGCATCATATCCATACAAGAACTATTCATTTAGGTTGCTGAGGACCATTACATGAATACCATTGCATGGATGTCAGAATATCCAGAATGCAGTTCATGTTCCGGGTGGCATGGAAGTTCTCGACCAAGTGTGAGATATAGAACTGGGGCTTCACTTCCAGAGAATGTTTACCTTTATCATTTACACTTAAACCCTGATGGTTTTTTGCTAGAACGTGGCACCCTAACGTTGATCAGACTGTACTGATATTATATTCATGTCTCCTTCACGTCTCTCCGCGCTTCTAAAACTCCCCAAACCACCCAGGCTGCTCAGCTGGAGACCAGAAAGAAGTGTTAAAATAGGGGCTCCCAAGATGAAACGGTCGCTCCTCACCCACGGCCCAGTTTGGCTGTGCTCTCACTCACTAATTTCACTGTCCTATATGTGTGTTTGTGAGTGTTGCCTCACTCAAACCCGGATGCCGCAAGCAGCTCTACCCACTGCACCGCAGGGTCACTTCAGACTGGGTCGCTATTCTAGTCCGTGTGTCACAACTTAGGAAACGCCTCAGAAAACACAATGAAGCCCTACTGGTTGTTCTCAGCCAAGTCTGAGAAACTGTTAACTGTTATATATCATACTTTAAATAGTATGGGAATAGCACATAAAACATGTACGCAGTGAATAACATGCAGTGCAATGCTCAGGCATCTCATAATGGAAAATGTCTGAAAGAAAACTGGCATAAAACATGCACTATACTATAGCTGCATATTTTATTATCCAGGTTTTTTCCATATTATTATTTTCACAGCTACCAAAATTTAATTTGCTTAGATTTTTATATTTTCCAGACTGAAAAATCCATCCATCCATCCATCCATCCATCATCTTGGAATTGGGTTGTGGGGGGTTGCGCCTATGCCAAGCACCACAGGACACAGCATGGTAAACCTTGGATGGGATACCAGTCTATCAAATGGCACGCAATCATACTCTATGGGTAATTGACAGGTTTCCAATCATTCCAATTGCATCTACTTTTTGGACTGAGAAAGGAAAGCTAGACCACATGGGGAGATCATGCAAAAAGGGATTCGACCCCCTCAGGTCCGGAGGGATGACAAGTCAATAATATCCACTGAGCCAGTGCGCCACCCACCATGTTGAACCGTTGTTAAGCTAATTTATTAATGCAGATGAATAGAAAGAATTCATAATGTGACACAGACTAAACAGGTTTTCTGAAGCTATTTTGAAGATGTTAAATTCCTAAATTTCATCCTTCGTTTAGCTGGAGGCGATACTGACGTCATAAACAGCTCCAGGTCAGAAGCGTTAAGGCCTGGTGATGAGGGGAGCCCTGAGAGTAGGTGACTTGTTGATAACACAGAAAGTGCTGGAAAAAAAGCAGAAGCTTTTTTATGCACACATGTGCTGAAAACACGTCTTGGAAAACCATGTCAGGCTGTGTGATATCATCTTCTAGCTCTCCACAGGGACCCAATGTCTGTCACCCGATCAGCCACGATCCACTTATAACCCACTTAAAGTTAGCAAATATGCCTCCCGCACCTCATAGACTAATAGCAAAATCTTGCTTAAATACATGTGCAGATATGCATAATCGCTCTCCTTTTGTAGTATATATGGCTATTATTATATCCACATACCCCCCCACACACACACAATTCTGCTCTTCCTATGCCAGCCTTATTCTCATTGACTGTTCTAAAAACCAAACACAGTAAAGCCTATCTGTGATATTCTGATGACCGACCTGAAAATGATCAAATAAATCTCCTTTGTCTTTGTCTGGTAAGGGTCTTTCAAAAGTGCTTCACAAAGTACTGCTAGATAGGGGAGGATGGAAGAGCCAAATTCCTCTAGCTATTAGATTTTGTTCACTAGCTGCACGCTGAATGAAAGAAATCATGACTTTTTATATATTTAATTGCAGCAAAATGAATTTATTATATAATTGCTATATGGAAACAATCCAATTATATGCTTCCACATTTATTGAACATAACCCTTGATTTAATCTGTTTGATACATGATTTCTTTCTCTGTATCGTGCGCTACACAGGCTCTTCCTGCACAGACCTTTTCTCGTCTCAAACGCCCATGTCACCCATGTCAGATTTCTCACTAATAGTGCTTCTCCACTGCCACCGAAAACCAAATCAACCCTGAGTCGTACTGTGAACTGCCTGCCCGGCTTACTTGCAGCCCTGAAAGTGTGACCAGGCCGAGCTGGTTGCATCGCAATCACTTGATTGGTTGAAATGCACAGAGATACCAGTGTTCTGCATCAATATGCATGGATTATCTGAAGGAAAAAGGGCATGTTCTACATATTACTCATTTTTAGTACTATCGCACATAGTATTGATGCACTCCTGATAATTCAGAACTTGTAAATTTCAAACCACCTCCTTAAAATTGTACTATAGAACAGCCGAATGGAATGGATTTGCAGGGCATATTTATGCAAGCAAATGCTAATATTCACAAGCTAAGGTGAACTGAAGGTATGAATGGAGCATGATCTTGCCTTGCACCCATAGCATCTGGCATAGGATCTGGACCCTGGCGACCCTGCATAGGACAATCAGATATGAAAAATGGATGGAAGGATGGATGGATGGGTGGATTGATGGACAGATGGATGGATAGTCCTCTTAAGAAAACACAAATGCAGATTCCCCAAATGCAAAACACAAGGCTGGTTATTGCTCACTGCTATACAACTCTGGCTCTTCTAAAGTCACTTTGTGATGAGACACTGAATGTGCATATGCTATTTGCATAACAGCCATTTTGCACTGTACTTAGCGCAGTGGTGCGTCTTTTTGCACATTTACATATTTATTGTCTGTTATTACTTTTCTTATTTGTTATGTTTATTTCGATCTAAATTGTCCTTTGTTGTATTTATTCATGTGGTACAAAGAAAATTCTCCTCATAGGAATCAACAAAGTTCTATCTTATTTTATCTGACGTCTGAAACTACTGCCCTACGGACAAGATCCGGCCCCCAAGGCAGTTTTATACGACCCCTTGAATGTTTCATTTAAGTGATATGCGTAGACTTAGTTTTCTTACAAGTTAATGGATGTCACATCATTTTTTTTTTCTTCCTCCTCATTTCACTTTTGGCTCATAAAAAATATCTCCTGGTCAGCGGCGCCCGGGTCGTGTAAGTGTGAGATCCGTGATCTACGTGAAGTGTATGAGGTGACACTGACAGCAGCTTCCTGTCCTCCTCCTGGCTATTAAAAGCAAGCATGGAAAACAGTTTTTTATTGCCCAAAAGCCGTAATGAAACTATCAGTGACCGTGACTTCAAAATATTAATATCAGACTTCGATAATGACCTAGAGTAAGTCTATAAAACAGAAAGTGAGTTGTTTCAACATAAAACTGCTATTTTCACCGTCGATGATTAGAAGGTGCTTTAAAGCTGAGCAAATGTAATATGTGAAGGTGTTTATTTTTTCATAGTAAAGTCTAAAAATACACAGTATATATTGATAACTGCACTTAAATTATGGCCTTGAGTTACAATTCGGACTTGGAATACTGGGAGATTTTGAAAAAAGCTCTCAGGCAAGCAGCCCATTTATGGGAGATGACTGCTGCAGCCATAATGGTGGTGCAGGGGGAAGCATTAAGCGGCTGTCAGAGTCACTCATCATGCTTTAAAAATGCCGTCTGCGGGGAAAAGACTTCATCAGGCAGCCCAGCCCAAGCGACTTCCTGTTGAATGGTACTGCATTGCCCTGTGGTCAACTGTGTACCCATCCCTAACATTCCTGTTCCTAAGCAGCACCCCACTCACAACGCTAACTCTGTCAAAGAAGGTTTAGCGTACTTCTACCTAACTTTAGTGTACCTATACCTAACCATAACTCGCATCTTAAACCTAACCCCAAATCTGCTTCTCCACCTATACTATATCCAAGCCTATATATAAGCCTTAATCTACCTGAGATATCTATTCGGTATCAGTTGCAGTAACATATTCACACAAAGACAGGTCCTCCGCTCCGTTTCCCCTGCAGCCAGTTGCCACCGCATCACTGCAGCCGCTGATTGGCTCCTGAGGAGAGACAAGGCTGGGAACAATGTGGCCAAAACTGCATTGAAGGGTGCTGAGAACGGAGGTGGCTGCGGCGAGATAGATAGAAGATCTGCGGAAGAAGACGGAACACACCGGAATCCGGCACAGGAAGAGAACACCACCGCCCCAGGCCTGTGTGTGTGTGTGGTTGTTAAGCTCATTGGTTGTGAGGGCATGCCCAAGCTCAGATCTGTCGAGTGGCGGGGTGGATTTGGAGGGCGAGTATGTTCACTATACAGATAGGCTAATGTCCTTCTCTGAAAAAACACCCAGCTTGTATTAAGGATGCACTGTCCAAGGAGCCCAACCCAGTATTTTCTGCTCTCATATTTCTTTTCCTGGCATCCTTCATCGAGTGGGTGCCAACATCCCTGCTAACTGGCTAGCTATTGCCCGTTAGGCTCAAGAACTCAGAGGTCCAATGCTTGTCTAATGGGGTGACTCTGTGGCATCAAAATGAACGACCGGTGACCCTGAGAGAGATAAACAACCCCCCCAGTCATATCATCACGAGGATGTCCACTCCTACATAAATGTGTTTATCTAAGTGTGTATAAGACATATTTGCATTTATGAACATTAACCTTGGCATGTCCTTGCTGCAAAGATTAACACATTGCATTATTGTCTAGCTATGCTTTTACATTAATATATCTTCAGGACGTTTGTTTGATTTATGGAGCCCTGGTACTCTCCACCTTTTGAAATGATTGATCTTGTGTGGGTAGGTTTTGTCCTTGCTGATACTCACCCTTCCTAATGTGTCAGGAAGCCTATGAGGGTTTGAGGGGAGGGGGGTCATCTGACCATGCCTTCCCCAGGGTATACATGTGATATCAGGCTGGTGACCTTATGCTCACTGTAGGTAAGCTGTGTAACTCTCCACGCAACATGTCCAGGTCTAAAATTACCTTATACGCTGAAGCCTTCATTTTTTATAGATGTGTCTTTTACCCTGGAAATATTTTGGCAGAATGTCTGAGGCCAGTGTCGCTTGGTACATTATTGCTCACAAACATACCTGTAGTGTCTAGACAAACCTGGCAGAACCATGAAAGCTGCTTTCTTGAAATCACTGGATTCATATTTTTCCACATGCTGAATGATTGCACCTGTGACTCGCATCGTACTTTCATGCAGACTACATGTGTTTTTGTGCTTTTATTCTGCTTAACATAAACAAGCAAAAGAACAAAAAGACTGTGGATAGTCTGGTCGTATTTATGCTACATTTCAATCTTTCATGGCTGAAGCAGGGTTGCCAGCTCTCTTGCATCTGGTGTGACATGCAGGCTTTCATTCTCTCACGCTCACGCAATAAATCTTATGACAAATCCCATATAAATCCATTATAAACCTAAAATTAGCAACATCAAAAGCATTGGGGTAGTTTGCAAACCCTGTAAACTATTTACTAGGTAACAAATTTGTCACGTACATATAAATGCGTGTGCAGACTTGTCTCCAATTGCAAATTTCACAGCAGCCAGCTATCCAAAGTTGGCAACCCTGCTGAAAAACAAAATTACCTCTGTACCACTTATATATTATCTCAGCACTGTTTATTTACTCTTTACATCATTCATGCCCTGTTATTGTAATGTTAAGTGTACTACTGTATATTGTCACTATATGATGCACCGGGGCCATGGAGAAACGTTGTTTCATCTCTTTTTGTACATGTATGAAGCTGCTGATGACAAAGACCTGACAAGAAAGCAACATATACCTGAGAGTAAATTAACAGCCAATATGCCGTATTGATCTTTGCATTTACTTATTATAAGCTTAGTATGTATCACGAGCATATTTTTGCCTTATCTGTTTTTGCTATAAGATGTATTGTATAGTTTGGGTGACTTAGGGTTTGGAACAGATTATTTACATTAGTTGAGAATCTTGACATTTATTTTGTAGATAGTTATATCTGTCTGTATCACCAAGTAGGGTTTGCACTGTATGTGTTTGGCGTCTACTGTCCACCCCCTGCATTTGCCTGAGATGGAGCCACAGGCAGCCACAGGCAGCTGCCTGCAGACTCTTCCCACTGGGAAACTGGTCTAGATCTCTGAGCAAAAGGTTTAGCAGGATCTCTGCCTTGTGGGTGGAAGAGGGTAAAGGTCAGGGTTAGCCTCAGTTAACCTCCTAGCTAATGATTCCTCCATGCTGGCCTCACACTGAGCACTTTTATGGAAGTTGCTGTCTGGCAGGTGATCTCCCCCAGAACTGTGTGTAGCTGTGCATTAGCCATTGTCTATAAATGCCTGTTCTCTGGCCCCACTGTTTGCACACATCCATCACTCCTGCAGCGTTTACTTTTGCCTTGGCTCCTAAAATGGCTACCTGAAATGACCCATCTGCTATCATCTTTATGGGTATGGGAGCTGGGGGGGGGGCTTTAATCACAGGGTTCCTTGGCCAGGATCAGCCTCTAGGACCTCAGTGACAAAGGAAAGGGGCCACGTTTGTGTGTGTTTGTGTGTGGGTAGGCTTGTGGGTGTGTGAGTGTCTGTTGGTTTGTATCTGTTTGTTTCTGTGCACATGTGTCTGTATGTGTGTCTCTGTGTGCCTGTATGTCTGTGTCTGTCAATCTGTACGTCTGTTGGTGTGTCTTTGTGTGTCTGTCTGTGTTTGTGTCTTTCTGTTTGTGTGTCTGTCAGTGTGTGTGTGTGTGTGTCTGTCAGTAGGTGTGTGTGTGTGTGTCTGTCAGTGTGTGTGTGTGTCTGTCTGCAGGGATGGGTGTGTGTGTGTGTCTGTCTGCAGGGATGGGTGTGTGTGTGTGTGTGTCTGTCTGTCTGCCTGTGTGTGTGTCTGTCAGTGTGTGTGTGTGTGTCTGTCTGACTGTGTGTGTGTGTCTGTCAGTGTGTGTGTGTGTGT
>JABFDZ020000039.1:6097227-6110379 GCA_019775955.2 Pollimyrus isidori
GGGTCTTCTGCTGTTGTAGCCCATCCGCCTCAAGGTTGTGCGTGTTGTGGCTTCACAAGTGCTTTGCTGCATACCTCCGTTGTAACGAGCGGTTATTTCAGTCAAAGTTGCTCTCCTATCAGCTTGAATCAGTCAGCCCATTCTCCTCTGACCTCTAGCATCAACAAGGCATTTTCGCCAACAGGACTGCCGCATACTGGATGTTTTTCCTCTTTCACACCATTTTTTGTAAACCCTAGAAATGGCTGTGCGTGAAAATCCCAGTAACTGAGCAGATTGTGAAATACTCAGACCGGCCCCTCTGGGCCCAACAACCATGCCACGCTCAAAATTGCTTAAATCATTTTTCTTTCCCATTCTTACATTCAGTTTGGAGTTCAGGAGGTTGTCTCGACCATTATCACACCCCTAAATGCATTGACGCAACTGCTTGAATCATCTGTCATGTGATTGGTTGATTAGATAATTGCATTAATGAGAAATTGAACAGGTGTCTCTAATAATCCTTTAGGTGAGTGTATATGCTGCACATGTGTAAGTTCAGTAGGCTATTGTATTGCTCCTAGACCAGGGGTCTCCAGCTCCTGTCCTAGAGAGCTGCTATCCGCTAGGTTTTCTATACCCTTTAGCTTCTGATGAACGTTCTGGTATTTACCTGAGAACAGCTATGGCTCATCAGAAGCCATGTAGGATAGTAGACCTACTGGATAGTGGACCTAGCTATCCTGTACCAGGGTTGGAGACCACTGTCCTCATTAAAGATCCAAATTGCCTGGGGAAATGTGGTTTATTGTGATGAATATGACTCGCAGACAGTTTAGAAAGGGAGAGGAATCAATAAATCCCCAGGTCCGATACTTTTTATTCAGAAACAATGAATCTCAACTTTATTTCAGGTATGCTTACACCATACCAGGATTATCTAATGGATTTCAATCTTAGTACCTGGGACTTTTCTGGTCTCTGAAAATATAATATCAGGTGAAATTTACATGTTACCTGCCAGCTGGGACCACCCATAATGTACACGGTTTGTATTTTTATAAAGAATAAGGTGGTGATTTTGTCAGTTATAGTCAACAAGTTACTAGTTTGTGGTTGAAAAACATATGAGGGCCATATACATTGCTTCAGCCATATTTCCATGATTTTTCCTAGGAAGTCTGTTGATCATCGCTTTTAAAAAAAGACTTTTCAGTTATTTTAGACTCAAATCCAATTTCCTTTGGAACGATCCTGCAAAGCATCGCATTATTATTCTGTCGTTGGCTCCCCTCAATATCACGCTGCGAAGAGTGACAGGAATGGGAATACAAAATCAAAAAATGGAAAGAAATAATACCACCCATCTCCAGCACTTTGCCAACTGACAGATCTAAGCCTCCTTTCTTCACCAGCTTCATTCCCACTCTTTAGCAGTTTGTCACAATAGATATTCCCATATACTGAGGGCATATTATGGGATGCCATGCAAAAAGAATCTACAGTACTTCATTAATGATGCATATGCTCACCACTCTGACCTTTCACCATCAGTGAGCACCAAGCTTTTATCATTCCAAAAATCCAAAAATTGAAATATATAAATGGAACCTCTATATATGCTGGGAAAATGAGTATTCAAAAGATATTTATAAATAAATGAGATGACAAGGGACAAATAACTATAGCATCCGTTGTATTAACTTGTTTATTATACATTTTGTGAGGTTAAGCTCATTAAAGTACTCGCAGATTTGTGTGTGAATCCTTCTGTGTATTACATCTTCACTGTACACGATAGCCATACTCTTTGGGGGACCCCCTGCTGATTTTTGCACTTTCTTTTTTATATTAAAAAATATAGCCTAAATCACTAATCTTCATTCAGCCAGTGTCAGTAGGCATCGCCGAGACAGACAGCTGGTGGGTGATGTCTAACGCCGGCCTGCCAGGCTGTGCTGTACCCTCATTTGTTATGATATGTCACCCATCTTGATGAGGTCATGCCTCTGACCCCAGCCCCCCTGCACAACATCTACACATGTTACTTTGGTGTTAACATTACTAATTAATGTGGATGGGGGGGGCTAAAAAGCTACCTCTGCACTCAGAGCTCTCGCTATCTATTCTCTTGGGATGGCGTGTCCAACAATGTGGGGATGATGTCATCATAGAAGACAGGCCATGAAGAATCAATAATTCATGCTGGGGAAGATGTGTGTCATCAGAATCTTACAAGATGGGTTAACTTGACCACATAAAGTGGTGATGTCAACCGAAAAGCATGAGTGATACTGTGTGAGAGCAACATCGCTAACGGCAAAGCTAAAGTGACAGTTTGACCACTGAAACGACAGTCTCACTTTCAAACTCATAAATGTTTGTGAAATGAGCCTCTGTGATTGGCTACAAAGCTTAACCTCATTTTTTGCAGTTGCAACACAAATTTTTGTTTTTAGACACCAGTGTACTTGCCTAACTACCATGCCACTAACTGACACAGATCAGAACTGATTCTTATCAAAAACATACTGCAAGTATGACCTGTTATTACACAGGGGTCTGGAGGAGTCCAAAATTTTGAATTTGAAGAAGTGGGTTTCATGTTAGCAACAATGCCCGCAATGTCCCAATGTGCAGGTAGGAGGGCCCTACTATTATTACCATGTAATCTACACGTTCCTCTTTTCAAATGCTTCACAGACAGCCACTGATGATGGGTTGATAAAATGCCATATGTTTGTATGTCTGTGTGTTTTTGCAGTTCCAATGTATTTGGCAAGGGTGTGAATTTCGGTATGGATGGTAGGAACACGTACCGACCAAGTTTGTGAGTACCATGCGTGTTTAGGGGGGTTCGGTACCTAGGCTGAAACCAAACCCGATGTTGAAACCAAAGGCCGGTGGTATTTGGGCCTTTCCCACTCAGAGATATTATCTGAGGGACCAAATATTTACACCTGAATAAGGTCATCCCTTTTTTGTCTGTTTGGGGGGGGCGGTTTATTTGTCTCTATGTTGTCGCATTTCAGCCATAGATAGATGCATAAAAGGCCAACCTTTCCCTTGCTACTGAGCAAGCGATAACTCTCCATCATGCTCCAGGTGAAATATATACTGGCACTGCTCTTAAATAAAGAGCATGTTACTCTAAGACAGACATCCATTAGTGTAGCTGAAATACATGAAAAGGTCTTTTGCTTGAAATCAGCGATGAAAAGAAATGCTTCTCTCTATCTCGCGCGCTCTTGCAGAGAGCCCTGATTCATGGCTTTTAAAGGAAGCCTTGTTGACAGAAGTAAATGCAAATAACGCAGAGAAAGAGATCTCCTCTGAGGATGCCTGGCCTCCAGGATCAGTCTAGGCCGGGTTTTCCGTGGTAAATAATGCGGATCGCCTTTCCAGTGGGGCCCTCGTGGACTACTCGAGTAGCCTATGCAGAGTCCCAGGAAAATACCCCCCCCCCATTATGTAGAGAGAACCTTAGAGGAAGCCTTAGATATTGAGAGCTGTTACACGAAACAGCAAATTGGGGGGGGAGTTAAACTGAAATTAAGATACAATTATAAGTATTTAGAAATGGTATGGTAATTAGATTTAAAGAAACTGAAGCTAATGCCTCAATTTTCCTCTCTTTTTGTCTCACTGCTTTGGAGTGACAGTGGTCTGGAGCCCATCTCAGAGGCGACAGAAGTCAGGGAACAACCCAGGACCCAAGTGGCCCATCACAGGGCACCAGCACACACTGAACCCTGGAGACTCCAATCCTGGTTCCGAAAATTTGGCTCATCCTCGCTTCTTTAAGCCTGAGGTTTTTAAATAAATATGCTGTTGCAAATTTTACTGCACAATTTTCATTTGGCCAATCAGAATAATAGAATATTTCTTATTTTAACTTGGAAAATGATGATCTGAAATGCGACCAGCACAATAAACAGGACCCAAAACAGCTTTAAGTGGGATTTGCCAAACGGGTGTGATTAGATGACAAATACAGGCTCACAGAATGTCTTGGGGCGCTTCATTAATTCTGTAAAAATATTGCAGATTTATTGTTTTATTAACAAAAGTCCATTGACAAGTAATGTTGAACATATCTGCACAAATCTTCTGCACGAACATACTCTTTTTACTAAGTGTCATTGTTTTTTGTCTGACTCATTCAGTTCTGTTATTGTCTTTTGCTATTAATTGCAACTGTAGTCACTGGCTTCCAAAGGGATACTAAACAAAAAAGCTTGGTGTTTATTATTGTAAAGGCGTTGCTAATTAAAAAGCACCCAATCAGACTGCTTGCCAATGAACACTTTTAACTCAGAAGAGTTGTTTTAGACCTGTATTTTGGGTTTCAATCTATTATTACTTGAAATTAATGTTTTTTTTCCTTTTTTTTGTTTTTAATGTGATAATACTAATGTGTGGTGATATTTTTTGAAAACAAATGAATAAAGTAATATTTTTTTATCATAAAACAAATTAATTTGCTATATTGTTTACTGAATTAAGCAAGCGTCCCAATAATTTCTATGAGCACAGTAAGTGATTATACATGAAGACCAGTAAATGTCTACCTCATTTCTAGGTGTCAGATGTTGTGAGAGGATAAAGTGAGACCTCCAAGGTAAGATCGATGTTAACTGTACCACCTGTGAAATATGAATTCTTACAAGTAATATTTAATAAGTGTGATTCAATGGACCACAGGGGACCTTTACACTTATTTGATTTGGTAATAGTGCATCATTATGTTTCGTTTCTTTGCTAAACAGTTAAGCTGCAGCCTTAACTAACCCGGGGGTGCAGCCTTAACTAACCCGGGGTCCGCAGCCTTAACTAACTTGGGGGTCATTGGCAAGGAGCTGTTTTCCCAAGCGGACAACTGCAGCTATTTTTTTGAGCCAAAAGAGAAACAAGGGAGAATAAAAAAACGATGTAACGACGGGGTGCCGGCAGGAACGCTTGCCAAGCAGGGGGTGTCGGCAGATCGATCTGCAGGCCACATTTAATATGTTTAACTGCCCCATTTTTCCCAAGGCGGGGTGGGGCCCTGATGTTCACCAGGGCCTTAGGCTGTAGCCTGCAAAAGCCTGTGCATTAACCTGTACCTGATGATACCATGCGAGTTAATGTATTACAGGTGCCCCATAGATAGGATCTTTCCAGTCAGCCTCTTAGTGTTTACCAGCAATGTAGAAGACTGAGCCAGTTTGGAATTCGTCTTCATCCATATTTCTAGTTGCCTGATTACTCAGGCCCTTAGCAGAATGACAGGATTGTCAAGTAGCCTTAGGATGCAAAAGAATAATCATATATTAACTTCATGTAAATGTTAAAATGCACAACCAAGGTTACCTATGGTACTTTGCTAAAACACTCCTGTAGATTCTTCACCTAAATCCATCTATCCATCCATAGTCAACATGGAGCCTCTATCAAGCACAGGATACAAAGCAGGACCCAAAATCCCTGAAAGCTAAATGTTGATTTTAAATATGCTATATTATATTCCTTGAGAAGGTGTTTATTTTTTGAAGGCCATTTCTACAGGTGTGACAATACATTGAAGTTCAGTTTATCTTCATTCCATTACTGTTTAAGCTCTTGGGTGCCTTTGATTCATTCCTCTCAACATCATCCCATATATGTTGGGATGGTCTTCTTTTATCTAGGGGAAACAAAACAGAAAAACATCTTAGATCTCCTTATATTTTCATTTCATTTCCTCGGGATGAATGTTGCCCCTGCCTCCCTGTGTATGCCCAAAAGTAAACAGCAAGCAAGACCTGAAAGAGATAAAAGCCTCATTCTGGCCTGCTGCCCTTTCAGGTGCGTCCCAGTGGCTGCTATGATCCGGTAGCCTGCTCCCGCATGCTCACACACCCCCCGGGCTTCCAACAGCTGACAGCTGTGGAGGACTCGCCTCTTTAGATTTCAGAATTACTCACGCTCCAGCTACCACAGACGCTTTGTTCCCCGGCCAGGAAATTGCCGAGGACAACCATGGGGCAAAGATCTGCAAGAGTGACGGAGGTTCGACCGTGACCTCGACTAATTAGCATCAGATGCCCGACCTGCGACGGC
Source organism: Pollimyrus isidori (assembly GCA_019775955.2). Taxonomy (NCBI): domain Eukaryota; kingdom Metazoa; phylum Chordata; class Actinopteri; order Osteoglossiformes; family Mormyridae; genus Pollimyrus; species Pollimyrus isidori. The sequence goes on from JABFDZ020000039.1 coordinate 6,103,291, forward strand.
TAACCCATGCCGAAGCGATTGTACGCATGATGCAGAACGGGGGAATAACGAATAACGAATAACACTTGGGATTTTCAAAGCTGACCCATGCAGAGATCATTTAGCAGCACAGAATTACCAAAAGGAACTTCTGTGACAGGAATGTCTGTGTGAGCAAACCACTGCATCCTAAAGTTTTGAGCACACACGGCCAATGAATTTGATCCCTCACTGTTTAGATAATCATATTTTTAGCATTTAGCACTGCGAGCTGCTATAGCTATTTTTCATGCATCTTGTCAGGCTAGCCAATAAGGCTAACCTTGATCTTCCTGGTTAGTTTCCTACCATTTGACCTCAGGTAAAAGGGAAGGTTCCCTCTCTACCTACTATTTTAACCTTAAATAGCCTCCCTGAAGACAAAGAGCTTTCCTATACCAGCTGAGTGCTAGTTATGTCTTTGCTACAGTGTCTGATGGGGCAGTATCTGGACAGGCCTCTCACACTTCACCCCTTTGTCACCAAACCGTGAAACTCTGGTTACTTCCAGGTGAGCTCATAGCCAGAGGTGGCTTTGTTGTTTCTGGTGTCACACTCAAAAGAGTCCTTTCAGTGGCCTGCTGCCCCCCCCCCCCTACTGTAATGACTACTTGTGGTCAGCAGGGGGTCCCCCAAAGCTTGGGGGCCCTATACAAAAAATGTGATTTGAGTGGTAGTTAACAGAACTGCTGCCTATAGCAAGAGCAGAGCATGTTATTTTAGGTGTGCTTAGGGCCTGGGGAATGCAGCATCATTTTTAAACCTAAGGAAGTTCACCCATCTCTTTGAACATCGATCTCACTAGTGATTTTTACCCATTTTAAATACATATACCATAAACTCATATCATAAATCATATTAAAGTGTGAACATCAGTGCTTGTGATGGACTGGCACCCAGTCCAGGGTGGAGGCCAGGGTGGTCCTGTGCTGCCTGGAATATCCCCCCACCACACTAATTAGGATAAGTAGTTATCAGGTGGATGGATGGATCATTAATGAGGCAAATATACGCTTTCGACTAAATTAAAGAACTGCTACGGCTGCCTCACACATCACAGGCGTGTGATTTACTGATGACTGTGATTGTCAGGATGAATAAAACAGAACACAGGCGTTCTGAATAGACATCAGAAAGCCTGCATTCGCACTGCACACCATCGTTAAAACAGAGACATAAACTGCCTAGATTTAAACCTAAGCAGAATGGCTTGCAATTAAGTCCGCACAGAAAACCAAATTGCTGTTTTATACAGTTTTCTGGTGAACATGATCCTTGTTAGACAGATTTGTAGAAGGTATTTGGCCCACGAAGTGGACAGTCACCTGGATTCAGGCCTCAACTTGCATTTCAAGCTGCGCAATGGAATTAAGTTTAACAAAAAATTGCACAGGTATGTCAAATGTCAAGAAATGGATCCCTTTCTGACTAAATTTCACAAATAGATCTATTGATCCCCATGGATCTCCCTTATTTTGAAAAGTACTCCTTCACGAAGAGCTGCCTCTCATCATGTGAAAAAAAACTGGTTATTGCTTAAAGTGCTTCAAAAATCTCAAATGTATCTAATTATACTACTCTGTTTTGTCCCCCCTCCTTTCCCTATATGGTAGTTCCTCCTGTTTCATTGCTGAAGACCTGGGAGGGAGTGTCACACTGATGTTTGTAGATCTCCAGCACTCATGCTGAGTGCTCGTTTTTTGTTTCTATGGGTGGATTTAGTTTGGAATTGGTAGTTATTGATTTATAACCCCCCACCCACCCCCCCATCACTGCTCTTCAATGCTAAGTAAGTGTGGCACTGTTTCAGAATGGAAGGGTGTGTCTCTGTGGAAGTCATTGCCAATGATTCACTCCCATTGTCAGACTCTGCACAGTATGAACCCCATCGCCCCCATTCTGTTTATTTAGCAGAAGCTTTTATCAAAGCGACAATCTCACTTGGCCCTCATGCAAGAAGTTTCATGAAATTTCCAAAACTTCAGAAATCTTCTTGCATCCTGAGTGAGTTTTGGAAATTTACTTTAATTTTGGGTTTAAAAAGCCTTGCTGAAGCGCTCAACAGTGACATCACTCCACCAACCTTGGATTTGAACTAGAAACTTACTAGTACAGTGTCCTAACCTGCTGAGCAACACACCTTCGACAGCTTTGACTCATCTGAGATAATCTGGCTGCAGAACTTCAGGCTAACGGCCAAGGCATGCAGCAGTCAAACATTGTGACACCTCTACTGCATCCAGCGTTGATTTATTTTATGCGTTTCCTAAATGTTGCAAAACTGTCCTGGAAAACCCTGAACTTTCTCCATTCCTGGTCCCCTACTAATCATTAAGATTAGCTGCACAAAGCCTGCAGAGAAGAAAATGTTGATCTTCAGAGATTGATCCTTAGTGCCCTTAATGCAAGCTCTCTTGCAATAGAAGAAGCACCTGGATGACTTATTAGTCAGACTTTTTAAATTATCTTATACTTTTCAAACTTTCTAATGCTAAAGTCAGTGCAGCAATCCATCTCCTCCTGCAAGATAAGGCCTTGAACTTAAAATTTCAAAGTATAACAAACTGAACATCTGAAATTTGTTTGGAAAATTTGACTAACCCCAGTGGCACAATGAGTGGTCTTATGTATGAACAGAATCCAGTACAGACACTTTGTATATATGTCACGTTTCTACATTTATATTAAAATTTAAAAGTTCAGTTGTAGATTTGGTGAAATTAATGATAAAAGGTGCTGGTGGTAAAACTCCTTACCTTTCACAACAAATTATACTAATCCAGTCACTGCATGTCTCATTCTGCTGGACCAGAGTGTTTTCAGGGGCAAAATCTAGTGTGGGGAACACCTGATACATAGCACAGTGGCAGAGGACACAGATATGGGGACAGACATGGACATTGATGTGTAGACAGACATGGGGACAGACAATGAGACAGACATGGGCACAGACATGGGGAAAGACATGGGGAGAGACAAGGAGACAGACAAGGAGACAGACATGGGGACAGACAAGGAGACAGACATGGGGACAGACAAGGAGACAGACATGGGGACAGACATTAGCACGGGAATGAATGCATGCCAGTCATGGTAATTGTCACAAATGTTTAGTCAAATGTGCTTGATGCATTTGTGATATGTAGATGTGGTGTGTTATTTAAATAATTTAGGTCAGATTGTCCCTAAAAGAAAAATTTGCCTTAATTTCAGCCAAGGAGGGGATTGATATATTTCCAATAAACCATTCAATTGGGGTGAAACACTGAACATAATGAATTTTACATCGACAAAATGCTCCATTCCATAATATAAATAGCTTCTCTCTGGAGAACCAGCGTGATAACTGAGCTTTTCTCAGGACTTGTCCAGAATGATCTTTAAATCATTTTCTTTTGTTTAAATAAAAACAACAGCATGGGCTATCTATGGATCTGGACATTTAAAGGGTCTGTAAGAGTAATTCTCCTCCAAAAACTTACTGATAGTCTTTATGAAATTGATAACCATCTTCTTGCACCTAAAGCAGTCATCATAATGCATTATAGACACCTTCACAATGCATTATAATGCATTCATAAAGTACTATAAACACAACTATAACTGTTTAAAAATGCTCTGTGAAGCTCCCATCTACAATGCATTACAGATACCTTCATATTGCATTATAATGATAAGTATTAGAATTAATGAAACATTAAAACATCTATTGACATTCATAAGCCATTATAGTGCTGATTATAATACTTCATATGCTACCGTGAAGCGCCTCTATTACACACTATAGATACCTTCATGATGCATTATAATGGTTGGTATAAGAATTAAGGTTGCTGTGCATTGCATTATGAAGGTATCTGTACTGCATTATAGATGAGAGCTTCATAAAGCATTCATAATGCATAATAAACACGGCCATAATGTGTTATAAATATTTATAACGATGTTCATAATGCTTCATAAAAACATTATAATAAATCAGAATCATTGTAATGTGTTTTGAATGTTCATTGATTCTTATAGTCATGATATTCACAGAAAGTGTTACCAAAGCTGCTACTGACTGAACAAACTTAACATGCAATAAGTTTTTGCAAAATGAAACATCTAAAAAACATATAAAAAGGATGTCAAGATGTTGCCAGAAACAACACAATACGTTTAAACACCGTGTACTCTTCAACAAGACTAGGGTGTCTATCCTGCAATGCTCACTGATGATCCATGCAGGTACCATTGTTCTGGTGATCTTCAGAAACGTTGCAGCGCCACAGACCTACGCCTGGCAGCCACTCCCAAGCCAGATGCCGCTGTCTGGATATTGTACACCGTGCATCGATGTACAAGACAGTGCTGTGAAACTGTCATACGTTAAGGCTCTATTTTCAATCACTGAAAGTCAGCCCCTTTTCAAGTTATTCACAGCAGTACGTTAGCAAGATCACATCCGTTGGCGAGAAACGAGTGACGCTGAAATTCCGTGCACTCAGCGGAAATGGTGATGCCTTTAAAGGTAAGAGTCACATCATTTATAAAGCACATTGGTGGGTGATGCAGTGCTATGTGCCGCATCAGCACCCAAACTCATAAGTCATATTTCCTCTACAAAAGTGCTGCGGTGTGCAGCTTAGCTTTCTCTCTCGCCTTTTTAATCCTGCGTGATCAAATGCAAAACATTCTAACTGCATTAAATCCAAGAGTGTACCTCTAATCTTTTATCCTTTCAACAGCGTGTCTCTATTGTGGCACTTTTTCATCATGCGTAGCCCTCAGAACTGCCTTTACCTTTGTTCTGAAGGACTGGCCCCGCCGTCGTACTAAAAGTGACAAGCAAGAGGCTGTAGCTCTAATGCAGAATCTGGTACTCTGTTACTCCAGGAAACTCTCTACAGAGGAACAAAACTACGAGCGGCTAAATAAGCTTCTCATCTTGGAAGTCATTTTCAGCAGCACTGAAGAGATGAATTAGACAATGCGAGCATGAATATTAAATGTGTCACATCCAAATATGATCTCACATAGAACACAATAATGTCAACTACCTTATTTTTGATGCAGTTTCTGGTCTCCGTAAATAAAATGTTTTGGTTGCTGCAAAGTTTTCCTGTAGTGCTGAAGAAGCTCAATGTATCCTCATCTATTTGGCCAAAACATTGATCTACACTTTGTCTGACGCACAATACCACCGGGTGGCCATGGCAACCTTGACCTGGATTGTAGCCAAATAGGAACTGTTGCTATGGAGAGCAAATGGAGTGGCAGAGACTACCCCCGCCACCCTCCATTGTGGCCTGCTGTGTTTTGGCGGGTGTCTTCCCCTCTATCCAATAGCCCCCGCTCTCCTTCAGACAAACAGCTGGTCTGTGACCAATCAGCCTGTTGCTGTGACAACTTCCCACAACCTTTTACCCTGATACTTTCAGGGTGTCCATAAATAAATAAATTAGTTAAAAGTTCTTCCCATGAACTGTCCGCACGAGCAGCCCTACTACAGCTCAATAACTTTTTAGAAGTTTTTTTTTGTTGTTTTATTTTGGTTCTGTGGCCATTTAGCCCCAAATTCATTATAGATTGCCAATATGAAGTCTACCTAAAAAAAACGTAAATCTGCAGGGAGTTATTCTGCAGCTCTAAGTGCAGTAATAATGTAAGTTAGCAACCTCTTTCAAACAGCTATTCCTTTTTTCCACTATCCCCAAAATCCCTGGTTGCCATGGAGATAGTCGCTTGGCTCACTTTTTTTTTTTAAAACGAAAATAGGAAATCAATGACAGGCAGCATCGTTGATTCCGTATGCTACGTGAGAGCAGGTTAGAGAGGCACTGAATAGTCATAAATAGGGCCAATACTGAACTGTTACCTGCAGTCCTTGAAATGCACGGGATCACAAAGATGGACAGACAGAGCCCAGTGGTTAAATTACGATGCCCTCACTCTAGGCCAACGCCCAATACGAGGCTCCTAGTATTAATCAATAGCGGAAAAGCCACGTAGTTCACACAGGCTCCAGAGTTAACATGCACATCAGCAAATCCAGTATTCGTACAGTCAGCACGTGACAAATGTATCCTACGGAAAGAGTTCATGGCAATTGCTCATCAGAGATGTCAATATTCATTGCAGCCATCTTCTTCCTCTTTCCATCTCCCAAGTTGTCATGGTAACTGCCCACTGTCAGCAAAAACAAACCACTAAATAAGATTGTCACAAGATAAAATGTAATGGTTTAAAACTGAACAGTCACCGGTAATTATATTTAAACAGTACCCCTTCACTTCCACCTCATAAACTAAGAAGCAGCTTTACTTAAGCGGAATATTCCAGAATGACATTCACATTCATTAGTCTGCTTGGTGTTTTGTGAATGCCTTTGTCTGGTTTTGTGCTGTCTAATCCTACTACAAGCTACTTTCTGTGTGGCATGAGTAAGAATTCCTATGTACTGACCTACAAAAGGCAAATGAAGGACCTTGAACCTGCCAAGGCTGCACTTCCATAGCTGGGGGTTGCCTTCAGGCTAGGAGTGAATCAGGCACTTGCCCCTCCTCCCCCCGCCCCCCAGCACAGTCCCAGCGGTCGCACCGTATGTGAGGTCAGAGACACTGCGGACTCCCTGGTGCCCCAGCAGATGCGTCTCACTGAGCAACAAAGGCCACCACTATCCCCTATATAAAGACAGGAAGGCTGGAGGTCCCACATTCACGCGCCCATCTGTGTCCAAAGTCCCATGGAGCTTATATTAAAGACAAAAGGCAAAATGAGCTAGAAACTGTGTTGGCCATAATGGATACTGAACAATGGGTGAATAAGTAACGAGCAGCAGATGTAAATGCCTTGAATAAAGACATTCCCATGATGTCTGTCGATCTACTGACGCTCAGGGTGTTGGCTATAGAGAATAATGCTAAATTCACACTTCGCGACTCTCCATGTCGTCAGAATGCTATACCATTGACGCTGCACAAATTATTGCCTTGTAATCGGGAATCTAGCAGCCATATCACCCTGTAGCCCAAAACTGGTTGCCCACTGAAGCTAAGCAGGGTTGAGCCTGGTCAGTACCTGAATGGG
>JABFDZ020000039.1:6155849-6165909 GCA_019775955.2 Pollimyrus isidori
GGTTCAGTGTCTTGCTCAAGGACACTTTGATGGGGTCATCGGGCGGGGCTCAAACCAGCAACTCTCTGGTTGCTGAATGACAGCACTGCCCTCTGCACCACCATCTTACCCAAAAAAACTATAAACTATTCCATCAAAATTTCAAATTTATAATTTAATTACAATTGGTTACTATTTCAATTTTAACAGGGGTGGGTTAATGCACAGGCTGTCCTAGGCTACAGCCCAGAGCCCCAGCAAGCATCCCCTCACCCCACACCCCCTCAGGGAAAATTGGGCGGTCATTTGAAATGAGAATACCTGATACCAAGCTGATGCAAGCCTGGAGCCACCAGCTAAATTAATCCAGCCAGAATCTAAAGCGTGTTGCTAAAGATCTTTCATGTACATGCATTCAGATATACATTTTTTTTGCAAGGAGTAACTAAAAAATAATAGAAATATAAAAACTTTAGGCATAATGTCCCAAGAGTTTAATACGCTGTATTTAACCAAGGTTCCTTTTTTTCCTCCTCTGACTTTGATAAAAATGGGTGATGTGTGACACTTGCTTTTCCTCCAGACCGAGTCTGTGATGTAACATACATAGTTCAGTAATGAACACAGCCTCCTGACAAGACTCTCCCCAAAGAAACCTCCACACCCAACTTTGGTGTACATCTACACGATCCCCTGGTACCGTTTTACTTGAGGGGGCACAAATGACGTAGTATTAAGTAATTCCTTATGTATTAATTAACCACAAACTACCGGTAATTCTTTACATAGTGATCTCATGTTCTCTCTCAAACAGTTATTATATTTGATTCTAAATCTTAATTCTATAAATCTTTGAGAAATACTAAGGAACTACTGACAGAACAAGTAATGTATAAGTGAAATACTGGTCTCATGTTTGTTCATCATTAATGAATCATGACATGTCTTATCTCCAGTAGCAACTATATTTGTTCATGATTTGCACTTCAGTGGTAACTGAATGACTAGTAAGTATTTGTGTTCCCTCAAGTAAAGAGTTACTGGATTCCCTTCCTAGAGCAGAGTGGAAAGTCTGTTTGACTTCACATGCTTGTTTACATCCCATAAACCCTAAACATCCATAAGCTTAACCACTCACTCCTGGAGAATAAGCATGTCGTACATTGGTATTATGGGTAAACTCCTGTTTTCTCCTGGAGACTCCCGTTGTGCCATGACTGTAATGGTTTAAATATGCAAAAATCGACTCAGTAGTTATACAACATGATAAATTATATGATAATGTAATTCTGCAGCTATTAAAATATGCAGGAATACTGCAAAGAAATGCGGTATTGTCTTATGTACCACTGTTTACTGAATTGCTGGTACAGATTAATTCCTACATTTGGCAAACATTTAAATAATATATATTAATTCCATTTTCCAACCCGCTTATCCTACTGGGTCACGGGGGGTCTGGAGCTTATCCTGGAAGCGATGGGCACGAGGCAGGGAACAACCCTGGACGGGGGGCCAGCCCATCACAGGGCACATTCACACGCCAACCACTCACACCTATGGGCAATTTAGGAACTCCAGTCAGCCTCAGCATGTCTTTGGACAGTGGGGGGGCAGGAAACCCCACGACAACATGGGGAGAACATGCAAACTCCACACACACGTAACCCAGGCAGAGACTCGAACCCAGGACCTAGAGGTGTGAGGCAACAGTGCTAACCACTGCACCATCATGCCACCCCTTTTCTGTGTGTGTGTGTGTCTGTGTTGCCCCTAGATAAACATCCATCTCAAACACAATGGATGTCTGATGCTCCTAATCCGGCTAACTGCATCCTACAGAGTGTGACTACATCTACATCGTCATTAATTTCTTGTACCAAGTCAAGGCATCAGCTCAGCCAACAAAGGATTGAAGAGGAAAGTGCAAATACACTACAAGAAAGCGGGAAGGAGAGGTGACTGCAGTTTTGATCTACAGGCTGGTTTTCATTCTGTTCAGGCTGAAACCAAATCTCTTCCCTGAAGATCAAGCTAAATCATTCTACTGCTGAACATCAAGGATAGGAGGAACAAGAACAAAGAAGCATTGTCCTGAAGAACCAGAATCCCAGCAATGTTTCTACAGATCTACCTCAACTCCTGATCTAAGAGAGCTGTGCTGATGCCAACACTCTGCCTGACCTCTCATTTATCTTAACATGAGACGGTTGGCCGGGACTGACTGGGACTCATGACCGTGACTCAGCATGAACTAGCTTTAGATTCCCCTCATGAATTACAACTCTCAGACAAGTTCAGGCACTAGGTAGAAACCCTACAAAACTTCCATCCTTCTGTCAGTAAGACATGAAGGGCAGCTGGTAGGGGAACACGTCTGATAGACTTTGCAGTTTTGTGTTTGGACGCAGCACATATGGCTGTCCTCCAGAGAGCAAGCTTAACAGCGAACACTGAAAGCCGTCGGCGATACTGCTGCTGGCGGTTAAAAATTAATGCTACACATAGTTTAAATGTCACATTGCTTCCATCGAGAGAGAAAAATCTCAGTCTCTCTTGTAATTTGGTAAATATTTACTCCTGACAAGGCCGGAAGGCAGGATGACAGTAGGGGGTCAGTATGCGGCATCTCATAATCGCTGAAGCAGGATGTCGCATGAAAGGCGTTTAGGTATCTTTCGGCGCTGAAGTTCCGTTATTAAGAACAAACGCCTCTATAGCGAGATCAATTTGTTAGGCTTTCTGGCGGAGAGATGTGGTTCATCAAGCTGGAAATACATGCGGTGCGTGTCTACACGGCCTCCTCCACCCCACTGCTAAATGCCACAAAAGGCCCACTTTCAGCCTGGAGCTGGGGAAATGAAACCCTAAACAGACAGCCTGGGAGTCATGCTGTCAGAATACAGAGGCATAAAACCAGAACAAAACACATGCAAAAATCACTGCTTCTTAACTACCTCATGAAGACTACACAGATATCACCATAAAAGAACCTTAACATTAAGCATAATTTATTAAGAAACGGGTATGGTTTTCCTGTGGGGGGGGATCAATTTCAACCTTAGGAAACCAGCATCTCTACAAATAAAGTCAACACTAAGGCTATTATCCTGCCCTATCTTGCACTTACATTCCATTCTCAATAATACAGTAACAGTCCAAAAGTGTGTCACCACAGTTCTAAGTTCACACTCTAACAGGCTGTACATGAACGTTTAAGTGCACAAGTGCTTGCACAATGCTCCTGAACTCCCTGAGATGCAGGTTAATTAAATTCAGGTTACATTGAGATGGTCTCTCTGTGGAGAGTACATTTGGGGAAACACTTTCTTTTATACTACTACAAACAATGGAAAGGAATGTAGCACAGTCACAATACCAAGACAAAGAGACTTGACTAAGAGTGACAAGCAATACCAGGGAGATATGCCAACTTAAAGTTCATGTGATACTCTTATCTTGCGTTTATATTCTATGAGCGTTAATGGAAACTGTATTCTATAATCACTATCAAAACATTCCATCCTTTGGTGAGATGTGAGTTTATGGCATGGAACAGATACTAAATGATAAATGGGCTCAGAGGACTAGCGTGTGGATTTATGACTACAGCCAACAGCAAAGTGTCAATGAACATTTGAAGCTTTACGATGCACAACCCTGTTGACGACAGAAACCAGAAGCTCATCATGGTTGAGTGTAACTTCACCATCAGTTTCACCCCTTTCTTACGTTAAAAGTGAAAGCCAGCAGAAACAAAAGCTTTAGAGAAAAAACTTAAATAGATTTGAAGGATATAAGTACAGAATCCATCAAAGGAGTATCCGGTCAAAATCTTTCCCCTGCACTCTATAATCGCTAAGACGATGTATTCACTCCCTGACTTTCAGTTAAATTGGGATCCCGCTACTGTAATGGGATAGTAGTTTCGTTTAGAGGACTGAGCCTTGAAATCCTGCCAGCCAAGTGATGACAGACACATGCATTGAAACTCACAGCCATGAGCTCCTTCTGAAACGACTTCTTCTCCTTGCTTTCCACGTTATTGCAGTCCTCCTTGAGCTTCTCCAGCACAGAAGCCACCCTTTCTGGCTCACTGTCCAGCTCTGCCCGACAGAAGTAGGTCAAAGGCAGGTTGTTATAGCCTAGGGCATCCGCGAATGCTCTCCAGTTTCCAATGTTCTCCATTAAAACGGTCCTCACAGAGGCATAGATGTAGGTGAGAAATTTGCAGGGCTTCAGGATTTGATCTAGTAACATGGTGGTGGTAAGGTCGGGCCCCCAGAAATAAATGGGCTTGACTTTTCCAATGACCAGGATGTTTTTTGCATGGACAAGCCCAGTTTTGCCTTGGTAGTATCCAATGTACCACTCTTTAGTCCACAATTGTCCTTTAAGTTTAATTTTCTCCTCACTCAGTAGTGCAATGATATCCCCCTTTTTGTATTCCAAAAGGTATTGGTTTTTGGTTTGCCTGATCACTGTTTTAAGCAACTTTCCAAATTTTAAGGTTGTAACACAACGTTCTTGAAAAACAGGATATTTTGTGGTAATGGCCAGAGGTGACAGAATGATCTTGCCCACTTCCTTCTTCTTCAGGAACCTTCTTTGACCTGTGGAGCGCACCCCTGTTTTGGGAGGGGGCTGTGGAGTTTGCACACAGAATTGGGCCAGGATGCAGTCCTGGTCGTCTTTGACCTGAACACGAAGAGTAAAGTCAGATATGTCTTCCATGTTCCGTGAGGAGATCAGGTACATCAGTCGACTCACTTTGCCCAGCTTAAGCTGGAAACCCCGCACGGCGCACGCCTGCTCCTGACCTTTGACCTCATAGTTGGCCATGTTGGAATAGACACCGAGCTGCAAATCCTGAGGTCTCGCCAGGATGAACTGGTGCTTTCCCCACAGCTGTAGGGCTACAGGAGGAGCAGCACTAGCCTGCTTCCCCACTTCATTCACCCACAATGTCTTTGGGGTGCACTCATGCCCAAAAATAGCCACAACAGTTTTGAATGATGGATGGATGTGCTTGGGACCATAGACGCCCAATGTTAACTTTTTGATCATATAATCCCAGACTGTTGAATTCTGAGAGATGTGCTGTGCCTGTACCACCACGGCCACATACATACAGGGCTCTAAATTGTCAAGCTGGACTTGCACTGTGTCTCCATACATGTAGGTCTGGGGGATGGGGGTGTAGGGGCCCTCCTTACAGTCGCTTCGAACACATAGCACCTTGGCGATCTGTTCACTCTCTTTCTTTACCATGACAGACACCTTCATCTCCAGGGTGAGGAAAGTCCTCGTCTCCATATTGCTCAGTTTTATTTCCACCACTGGGCTTACAGTGGAGCACTTATCGCTGTTGAGTTCCAGTGGGGGATCCAGCAAGGCTTTTAAGGATATCTGCTGTGTGTCCCCTGATACTACATGTCCCTCTGGGATATGGACACTGATGCATGTGTCAGGCAGCTGGATGGCCCCACCTGAACTGTCCAGTTTGCACACAATATTGGTTTCCACTGGCTGCGTCTGGCCCCAGCCAGGATTCTGGCCCAGGGAGTCTAGATCATGGCAGGATCGTGCTAGCTTTCTGTGGTTTAACCACGCAGCCCTGAAGTCCTCCCGGCTCTGAAACTGCTCAGGACATGGAGGTTTGAGACCACTGAAGAAACTAGTAGAGGTGGTTTGACCATTGGACTGCGCCTGTAGGATGGAGAGCTCAGATAGACTGTAGGATCGCTTGCTCCTGAAAAATGGATTGTCTCTATTAATTGGCTGTGCAAAATCCAAGCTTGGACTTGTGGAAGTCATGTCAAAGAAGCTGCTGCTAAACAAATTAGCTGTGGCGGCTGTAGTAGCAGAAGAGCTGGGTGGAGAAGGTGTAGGTGTATCAAAGAATAAAAGGTCCACACTACTGTTCTTTTCATTGCTGTTCTGATCCAGTGTGCCCAATGGAGCCCTAGGAAGGAATGGGTTTGTCGAGGAACGAGTGATGAAAGGGTTTCCATTATAATGCAGAGAAGGTTTTAGGATCACCCCAGTCCATTCCCCAAGGAGGTCCAGCTCCTTGGCTCCCTCATCAGAGCCATCCCCAAGATTGTCGAACATCCCACTGTCACTAAAAGAGGAGTTTCTGTAGTTTATTGGCTGGACATAGGCAGCTGGAATATAACCCATCTCTGTGTTGTTGTGAGCATACCACCATTCTCCCCCCGATGTGTCCAGCACGAAAAGGTGGTCGCCCTTGGAGAACTTCAAAGTACTGAAGCTAGAAGGGCAGTAATCCTTAATGGCAACGACTTCCCGTGCAGTCCCAAGGGAAGCAGACGTATCCAGTCTCAAGGCACTGGGAGAAGGCACTGTTGAGAAAGAAGTTAGAAGCTCAATAAGTGTCAATGCTAATGTTAAAGCAGAAGCTAGAGTAAAATATTAAAAGCGGGGAGACTGACATTAGCAAAGGCACCCCAAACCTCTAACACCACAAGGGGATGCTGTGGTCAGATGCACAAACCTTTGACATCAATGAGGCTGGCTTCAGACACTCCGTCACTGAGGTCGATGAGCGTCCCTTCAGACTTGCAGCGAGGGAGGACATTGTTGTTGCTTGTTGCTCGGATACGATGGGCTGCCATTGTCAGCTTCTCTCCCCAGTCAGGCTACCGTTTCACAGCTAATCCATCAAGGATGAAAATTGGTCATTGGTGGGCCTCCATTCGGCCTGCATGAACAGCAACAGAGGCAAATCCCGATTAGCCATGCCTGACAATCTCATTAGAGAACCTGGACGCAGCCCTGTATGCGCAAAGAGAGCTCCTTGTGATCTGCTTGCAAAATCAATTAGGACAAAAACACTTACACTGATTAAAACCACAGATGGGGGGCTTATGCATCTCTACATCAGAACCCTCACTGTTCCTAAGGGGTGTTTAAAAATGTTTCTAAAATGGTTCTCATTATTTATGAATTAAACAAGACCACAACATCCCAGCACTGACAAACTAATTCAAACAAGAGGATTAATTATTGCCGTTATGTGAAACTTTGCGTTTTTTTTTTCCGCCTATCATTAAAATATTTCACCATCCATGCTATCATGAGGGGGGAAATGGAATATACAAGAGCACGCCCTTGATTCATATTTATTCATATTCAACTAATCACTGCGGCTTGGTGCTCCAGGCCTCAGAATGCCAATTATCCCCATCTTATTGTCATGTGTGTGATGTTGACTCCCATGTTGACTCTCACGTTCTGTGAATCAGTGTCTACACCTCCCCATGGTGCATCACTGAGGCTGGGGGAGCGAAACTACACCCAGGGTGCCTCTTGCATCATGCCAGGTGCTTTCTGCAACAGATCTTGAACTCATTCCATTCCTGTTTTTTGGATAAGGGGAGGTAGTATGGAAAACATGGAAAATAGCTGGGTCACGGCTAATAAGCACCAGACAAAGAAAAATCATTGGGGTCTACCTTTGACAACCTAATGGGGAAAAAAAAAATACACAGAGCTCATTTTTCATTGCACTCTTTCTCTGATCTCTGGCCGCGAGCTGCATTACCCTGCTATGATGAATAATAAATGAACAAGCAGAGCAATGCATATCATTCGTATTACTAATATGAGATGCCAGAGAAAATCAAGAGTTTTACAATTGAGATTCATTCCTGATTTTAAAGAATTTAGATACCTTAAAACTAAATATAAAGATGTTTAATATCTCAGAAGTTTGAATCTTAGTATAAAAATCTAATTCTGGCATTACTTTACAGCTATTAACCTCCCCTCACCACCCCCATTTTAATATCTGCTGAACACAATATGAGGTTTTCTGATAACATCCCTAAAATCTTTAATCATGGGGCTCAGAGTGAAATCTAAATTGAGTTTACATTCAATCCATCTGGAGCAGTCTTCCCATAGCAGCAACAGCAGCGGGTCTTACACCAGACAGACATCAAAGGCATATCTAATGTGAAGGGGGGGGAGGGGGGGTGCCGATAAACCGCAAATGAAAAAGAAAAAAAAAAAAAAGAAATATTCCAAAGTCATACACACAGTAAAAGGCAAGTCAAAGCTTGAAATGGAAAAGTGATTTAGCAACGACAGCGTAGATAAACACAGGAAATGGTTTTAGCTGTGGAGGTGGTGAATATTCTGGAAAAGCCCACTGCAGTTATAGTTGTTTGCTGCCTCTTACTCAGCTAGACTGACTTTCGGTGGTGGGACAACAGTTTTATTAGTGTAACAAATTACCGGAAAAAGATAATACACTTCTGACTTCAACCAGTAGGGGTGTTACAGATGCTTCCAGAAAATTTCTTAGACATCAAACTGTATTAAAATCTCTGAAGGACTTCATTTCTGGATAGGTAACACCTTCCCGACTCCAAGTAGGTAAATGGACGGACTGAGAATGGCCATCCTGTGCGCAGACAAGTTTGCACCAATAATCTCCTGCTGGTAGGCTGCGTTCCCACCCCTGGCACCTTAACTGGCACATCTGCTAACTTACAGTTGATGTTTAACAGGCAAGCAAATTCTCTAAAAGGACAAGATCACAGCATTGCACCCAAAAGAGTCTTTAAAGTGAAGTGCAGATGTTCCCTCACAGCAAACCATCCTACAGCCTCTTGTTAAAGCAGTTTCCGTGTCGGCACGGGAAACACATACATCTGGCACAGCGCGGTATCCACATAACAATCTGTTGCCAGGAACATGAAGTGGGTCACTGTAACACAAACGTCCGCTTTGGGAGAAGTCAGCACAGCTATGTCTAAATCTCACTGCACTATCAGCTCAAGATTTTTATCCATAGCAACACACAAAGTAAGGTCAGTCTGCCTCTGAAGAAACAGATTAATGGCTTTGCTCCACAGGTTTTGAACCTGCAACCTTCTGATCAGGGGTCTCAATCTGTTGAGCCACACGCCACCCCCCCTAATTTCCAAAAACATATGAAACTGCATATTGTACCGGGGCTCCCAGCACATCCCAGGAAGACATACTGAGACGGGCCTTGTATGTAACATGCGTGTCCCCTGCACTGTGACGTCCCATGGGCAGGCGGCTCCATTCTTGGGCCCAAAACGGACTTGAGCGGGGGCCCAAAAAGAGATTTAAAAATTATAATAGCTAGCAAGTAAAAATCAGAAGATCTTATAGTTAGCAGATGTTGCTTCAGCATCTCCTAAATAAGGAACGCTTGCTATTTAGTGCAGTGACAGTTTGTGGGCAAACTAGGCGCCTCACGTCTCATGCAGACCATGAACACAGTAGTCTGCTTTCCTCTATACGGTCCAGCAGTGAGGAGCCACCATAATTGATGAGGAAGTCACCCTGCACTATTTGCTGGTACATCAGACAACACAGATTCTCTATCTGTAAAGGTCACCTATTTTCACAACCTTCTCCAGTGTACAGTCTCCAATACTGGACCAATGGGATCTCACAATGAAGGCATTCTGGCATTAACCCACGAGGGGATGCAACATCCTTTGCAGCCAGCATCTTCGGCTCTGGGCAGCTTCCGGCTGTAGGCTAGTTTTCTCAATTCCTGCAGGACTTGTGAATATTACTGGAAATTTGATATTCCTGCACCACTGAGCTGGCAAACCACAATTATAGACTCTCAGTGGGGGATAAAAAAGATAACGGTTACTGCGGCCTATAGTGGACATAGGGCGGTGTTTCTCTCAGTGGGGTAGAGACCTGCCTAGAATGTTCATAGGTATGAATCCCAAGTCTGGTAAAGTAATCGTTTCACTTTTGGGCCCTTTGAGGGAGGCATGTGCTGGGGGTGGTAGTGGTGGGGGGAGGGGGGGGTCGTTCCAAAGCAGCTGCCTGTTTTGACCAAACTAATGAAGGTGAATTTGTGTGTGAGCTTTAAAGAGGCAGAGTGCCCCCTTTTTAACCTTTGAGCACCTGCCCTCGAGATTACATTTAAAAAGTTCCGCTTCTAAGACACAAAACAGACTTTAGAAACTAGAAACACTGCAGGGGGGGGGGGGGGGGGGGGGGGGGGGGGGGGGGGGGGGGGGGGGGGGGGGGGGGGGGGGGGGGCGGCGGGGGGGGG
>JABFDZ020000039.1:6184406-6198635 GCA_019775955.2 Pollimyrus isidori
GTGATAAGTGGTTGGGAGATGGATTGATGTATGGATATATAGATGGATAGATGGATGGATGTATGGATGTATGGATGGATGGATGCATGCATGCATGCCTTTAATTCAGGCTTCCAAGCCCCTCCCCCCCCCATGACCCTGACTGTGATAAGAGGTTGGAAGATGGATGAGTTGATATCTATAATCAGGCTTCCAGACAAGTAAAGGACACACACTCAGCATCACAGAGATCATAAAAACCCAAGGATCTGAAAAATCCAGCTAAATGTCGGCCCTTCTCAGGACATGCAGAGCTAGAAACGAGACCTGGAGGGTGGACATTGCACCAAGTTGTGGTGATCTTGCTACACAACATCATTTAAATGATGTAATAATGATTAAAAAGGAAAACTTCAGCTCCGGGAAGGAAAAAGAGCATTTCTAATCACTGCAGACTCCATAGCAAACAAGAAACTATAGAGAATAACAACAAAACCAAAAAATAAAAAAACAACAGTTCATTCACAGATGGGAATCATTCCATCCGATTACAGGTCTGAGAGGAGGAATGACAAGAGATCCCAGGCTGGTGAAGGGTTCAGAGAGGTAGATGATGAGAGGGAAGTAATGAAGAGAACAGTGGTGTGATGTGACTGAAGGCCATGGAGCTAAGTCTGCTGGGATTATTTCTGTGAGCCACAGGGGACAGCTACATTACCCAGGGTACACAGCAGGGGCCGTCCTGGGGGGAGGGTTCCTGAATTCCTCAAGAACACCGGCAGCGAATCATGCTAGCCCTGCTAGCACTCCTAGCCTTTGATTGGATAACAGAGGCATCACTCACTGCATATTGCCAAGCCCTGCTCACTTTATTACAGGCTATGCAACCATCTTTACAATGGGATCATTATTACATTTTTTACAGCACCTGCCATCTCTGTAATATTTCTCATAAATTATTCTTCAATTGGTGTGTCATATAAACTGCGCCGCTGTACACAACACTTCTGTAAAAGATTAAGCCTTAACACTGCAGTTTAGATCATTTGCATATTTCCCATTCCCGAAGGAACAGACGTCACTCTACAATGGCACGTTCCTTCTGTACATTTGGGAAATCCCCTAGAATGTGCCTCAGAAGCTGTCCTACAGCAGGAGTCAGCGATCTGTTATTTCTGTGAGAAGTGGACAGACTGTTCAATGTATCTCAAAAAAACACTCACTGCCCTGAATATACAGTATGAGTCGCTGATATGTTATCTAAAAAGGGTTCTTATCTAAAAGCTGTTCTTTTATTGCTTAACTGACATTTTTGTCCAAAAGCAACTTTCACTACTAGCTATAAATACACTTGATACTTTACACAGTAAAATTTACTGTAATAATTTGGGTCAAGTACCGTAATTAAGGTACCATTTCGGTTCTCAACAACAAGCTATCTGTGCTATATTTTAACATCGGTATAGAGTTCATCTATTCCATTCATCACATTGAAACATTGAAAGCTCCCCCTACTGTCCACAGCAAGTCATAACACCACCCCATATATTTTGGCTGGCGAGGTCAAATAAAGATGGGGGTAGATGGACCCTGAGCATGTATGGGGTTGCTTTGATACCAATTTTCCCCCATGCACCTATGGTTGTCCCTATTTGACGACACTTTCTATATGCTAAAATGAAATCTCAATGCCAGGATTAATACTCCATGGTGGCTCTATTCTGCTTTGATGTTTTGTTTGGACTGGACGTGAGGTGCTGTGTAGATAAGGTCCGGGAAAACGCGTGGGTGCAGGTGGGCACCAGCAAGACACAAAAGAATTATTTGTTCTTTCTGAAATTGGGTTGCCTGGCTTTCAGCTGGCCTTCAGCTGGCCTTGCGTTAAACACAGGCATGTGATATTAGTTTGGTTCACAGAGGTCCAGAATGACAGATTTGGTTTTAATGTCAATTACATTTGTTTTTATGCAATTAATTGTATTCATTTTAGACTATGCTGTGAAGTAATTTGTAGGGCCTATAGTTACATATTTTATACTTTACATTGGGACAGAATTTTCCATAAAGCCAAAAAATAAGCAGATGTTACAGAAGTAACATTTGTATGTTTAATCCAACTGCTATACAAATAAAACTGAAAAATAAAAACAAAAAAAGCATTGTCCATATCAAACTTAGTGTAGGAGTGATTGTAGTGATTGTGACTAGATGGAAAAAAAGGAATAGTTGCTTTCTCGTAATACTAATGCTATCTCATCTCCCAGAGGCTGCAGCTGCCCAGGGACCGCAGTTATGCTGAATATGGTATCAGTCAAGTGAGGAATGCAGTACAAGCCTGGACATGTCTCAGCCCCAGGGTCCTGTAAGACAAGTTATTAGCAAGCATGGTATTCTATGCTCACTGTGGAGATGGTACTGTGAGTAAGTTCTCCTATACTCACTGATGGGATGGTACTGTGAGTACCCTCTTGTATGCACATTGTGGGGATGATGCAATTAACAAGCTCTCCTATGGTCACTAAGGGGATGGTGCCTTTAGCACGCTCTCCTACACTCACTGAGGGGATGGTGCCTTTAACACACTCTCCTATACTCACTGAGGGGATGGTGCCTTTAACATGCTTTTCTACACTCACTGAGGGGATGGTGCCATTAACACGCTCTCCTATACTCACTGAGGGGATGGTGCCTTTAACACGCTCTCTTACACTCACTGAGGGGATGGTGCCTTTAACACGCTCTCCTATACTCACTGAGGGGATGGTGCCTTTAACACGCTCTCCTATACTCACCGAGGGGATGGTGCCATTAACACACTCTCCTACACTCACTGAGGGGATGGTGCCATTTCTATGTGCTCCTATGCTCACTGAAAGGATGGCGTACTGTTAGCATGCTCTCCTATGTGCTTTGAGGGGATGGTGCCATTATTACGCTCTCCTATGCTCACTGAGGGGATGGTGCCATTAATACGCTCTCCTATACTCACCGAGGGGATGGTGCCATTAACATGCTCTCCTATACTCACCGAGGGTATGGTGCCATTAACACGCTCTCCTATACTCTCCGAGGGGATGGTGCCATTAACACGCTCTGGTACACTCACTGAGGGGATGACGCCATTAACACGCTCTCCTATGCTCACTGAGGGGATGGTGCCATTAACACACTCTCCTATATTCACCGAGGGGATGCAATGTTGGGTATTTCAGGTGAAGTATCTACAAATCCAGACAGGGATTTTGTTTCAACCACCCAGCTCAGCATAAAGAGTCACAGTCACAGAGTATTCAACTGGTTAGTAGAAATAAAATCTTGGTCTGGATGTGTAACTTCTGGACCTGAAATGCCCAACACTTGACACACGCTCTCCTTGTTAACTATTTGGCTATTCAGAGACACTGTATGTTTAATGTTTGCATTTTTTTTCACCCAGCTGCCTGAGGCATTGATGCATGTGTCTCAGAATGGCAGATTGGCCAGCTGTGCCAGTTTTTAGCAAGGGCATTGATTCAGATTAATATTAAGATTAAGATGCACTTTATTGATCCCATCGGGAAATTCTAGTTCCTGGTGGGAAATTGTTCCTGTGTTTTGAGTACTTCTGAGTCACGACTGGGAATTGTGACCTGACTTTTCACTCTGGGCCAAGTGTATCTGATACTGTTGAAAATGCTCTTATCAGCAACAGCCAGATGTACTCCGATGACTCACGGTGGCAATGGGGAGATGGCGACTCTCATAAACATGGATTGGTCTGGCTGGCATCTGGGGCCGCGTCTTGTTACAAAGTCATTTGGCAGCAGGATTGGAATGTCAATCAGCTTATCTCGAGTGTGTGTGGAGCACCGTGGCTTTCAAATCCTTGTGTGGTCCCAGTAACTAGACAGGCATCCCATCATGCCTGGACTTTCATTCCATCAATCAAACAAGACCATCGACTACATGAGCCTGAGAATTCACTTTTCAGGCAGTGGCTATAAGGTACCTACAGGAGGCATGATCACTGGTTAACACCACTGATTCCTGGGTATGGGAGTAACAACAACAATACAGCAATAACAGTAAATACATCAAAAAAGTATCCTCTTTAAAAAATATTTCATTTGGACTTGTTGCCATCTTAAGTGTTTATTACAGTTTAGCCGCAATGGCAATATAATTCACTTCAAAGAAAAGAATAATTGACTCAGATGCATACATAGATTACACTGAAGCTAATGCAATTCCCTTTCTTGGCAGGCTTGTATTAAATGAGAGCCAAGGGACATCACACACAATTTATGATCAATATTTGTAGGAGAGCTGCAAATAAAATGCCTTTTTAAGTTCTGGTTGCAGTTAAACATTTGCCCATTAAGTAAAGGTATTTTGATATCTAAAGATACTGGATAGCATGATATCTTTTTTACGACATAGAAATACATATTTAGCAAATCTAGCACACTGCATTTCTGCTAGCCTCTAGTGGAAAACGCAAACAACCCTAATTTTAAATATATCCATCCATCCATCGTTCTTTGAGCTGCTTATACTGGACGGGTTCTCAAGGTGGAGCATTTAACAGGCTAGTAAATTGATTCTCTAATGAGGACTGAAGATGAGATATTATCCAGTGCAGTTAAAATTTCTATAATAAACTTGATTATGTTAAATTAATCAAAGTCTTTTACTAACAATCGCAAACCATGTTGTTATTAAACTCACCACAGTGATGTTGAAAACTCTAACCAGACCTAGCCAAAAAACTATACGTTTCACCTTCAGGTTAAAATACTAACATAATATAGCAGAGTACTTAATGTTAATTACTTTTGCAAAAATATAGCTGTATAAACAATAAAGATTTGAAATGTACAAAATAACCTGCTTAAATACTTATGATCCAGAATTCATATTATTTATTTTTGCCAATGTGTTTTTAGAAAGTGGGGTCGGACAGTCTCTGGAACAATAGGAGATTAAGAATTTTGCTCTGGGACCCAGGAATGAAATTACTCTGCCAACCAGGGTTTTGAACCTACAACCTGTAAAGCACAGGCACCAGTCGCTTAACCTATTGAGCTGCAGACAGAGTAACACATTGACACACTTGTTCAGGCCAAAAGCCCCAGAGCCTGGTTTCCTCAGTCGCTTCATTCAAAAATTTTGCTGTGGATAACAAGATTACCGGGTGGCTCTAATGAGGACAGTTAAACTGCTCACAAGGAATCAAGGACATGGAGAGGAATCATGTATCATAAAACAAGGACAAACATATAGGGCCAAACCAAGGGGCTGTTTAGGGCCTGGGAGCCACCAGGGGGCGCCCTAGATGATCAGCCTGTCAGAATGGAAAGGACGATGACAAATGGCAACTAGGTTAATCAAATTTTGCTTAGGGTGCTGAAAAGGGTTTAGCCACTCCTGCAAATACCGTAATATGGAACATAAGGGAGGCAGGAATAGGCTTATATGTGTAATGTGTTATATGTGTGATATGTGTAATCAATTGCTATTAAATACATTTTACAAGTGACTATCGGCTTATATAGATGTTATGAATATTGAATAGGTTAGTGTCTTAAGGCAATTTCTTTAATTGAACAGTCCATTAAATAAATTTAAACATTTTTCGTAAAAGTGCTATTATGCATTGGACCCATGGTATGTATATGTAGAAACTATGAGAATGTTTGTCTTTGCTGCAGAAATGTTGTCCACAAGATGGCAGTCTTAGCTTTCCATTTTTTTGGGGATAGTGTCCTAAGGATATTCAGCCTTATATACAACAGTCAAATTGAACTATTACGTATGATGTGCAACAAAATATTTAGTCACTGGATATGACAAAGTGATCATTAAATGACCCTATAGAAGGTCACCATACTTTCCTAACTATAAGAGTCTATTAAAACTGAATCATATTGAGCAACAAAGTACTGGTGAGCTTCTCAAAGCTTGGTCAAACAATACATGTTTACAATACATGTTTCCGTTTTCCCTTTTTGGGGACCCATGTAAACGTTCCTTCAGAATTCATTCAGCAGTTATTTCCCCACACGACTGAATCGTTGAAGACTGGATCGGGGAGCATAGCATGGGAGAGGCAGCACGCACAACTGTGGCATGTTGATATCTTTAAGGAAGCAAAGGATTTGAAAGCTTCAAAAAAGTATGGGGATGATGCTGCTTTATCAACGTTTCAAATGACTGTGTGGCAGGTCGTGTTCAACGGTTTGAAAGGTCTGAAATACAGACACGCATCAAAAAGAAAACAAAAAAAACATGAGTAAAAGAAAATAAAAAATGAAAACATGTATGGCTGACAGTCTAAAAGTCACCTTAATCTCTAGACAGTATTGTCCCCAGAATGCACAAAACACCTTCTTCACAAAGAACCTGCTACTTTTTAAATCTCAATGTAGGGGTTAGAACGATTACAGTCAGCTGGAGCACGGTTCCTGGCCTGTTTATGCGGCTGATTTTCCTCAGCCTGCAAAATAATCACCTTGAAAAACACCTCAATATATCTTGTTTTTCTTATCATACACAATGTATATTCTATATATCTAGATTTAATGTGTGATGTAATCCAAAGTCCCATTTCCAGTTCAAACCAAAGAGACAGATGACTCAAGTGAAGTTTATAAACCAGACTTTAAACTTAAATCAAGGTTTGCCTGTATATCATATATCCCGACTTTACGTATTCATAAAAGATTTCAGATTAATGGGATTATTCTGCTTGCTGAAATAGATGAAATACAAAATAAAACCAATATAAATGTCTCTGACAGTATTTACACCAATCATTTACTGAATAGCAAGTGCTTTATAGGCTACTTACTAAAACATGAAGTATACAGTCTTCGAGTTTCACTGAAAGGCATGCATTGGTAAATATTTTGGAGACAATGACCCACATGTGATGTTCTGGCCTATGTAAAAATTTTCAGCTTTCTCCCTCTCAGTTTATTCTGGACAAAGTCTTACATGAATAAACCAGTAATGCAGAGAAACATACAGTGCATATAGTTTTATTAACTTTGTATTTTTAAACTTGTGCTTCATGCCATTAGCATCCTGGAGTTCTTGTGACCTTCTGTGCTGCACTCACTGAGGAAGCTCTGAAACATACCCTGAAGGGAAAACAAAGGCACCCTGACCCTCCACAACATCTCCTGGATCATATTGATGAAGACTCTCAGCCAACGGCATATTTAGATACAAAGAGCAGAGCAGTCACCTGATGACTTGATAGCAATGGTACCAAGTGCGTTGTGGAGGAACAGAGTGGGGGGTACAGGAACTGCGTAGTTCACGTGATTCTTCATCGCCATCTTGTGGACAATCACAATTTGCAATGATTATCATGCATCAGGGCAACAGGAAGGTTAGGCCAAGCTTAGTGGCGAAGAGCAATATGCCGGCTCACACAGAGATCAATAGATTCATGCTACTGCAAATGATTATCGATACATTCCTGGACAATGCTCAGGAGGAGAAGCAGAGAAACTCCATTGGAAGAGTGGGATTCATAACAAATGGGATTTTCTCTAGGCCAGTAATCAAGTGTTCCTGTCATAGAAGAGATCCTCAGGGAGAGATACGACTCCAAACGAGAAGACAAGTGCAAGAGATATAGGAGTGCAGCGAAACACAAAATTCATGGTTCAGTACAGACCTCGGTTTGGGGTTCACAGTTTTGGTACTGCAGGGAAAACAGAATTTGTTTTAAAATTGTTATTAAAGTTAGGTACAGGTGTATAGCCTATAGTTATTTTTCAGCCCAATTTTTTTTTCTGTCACGCTTGCCATGGGGAACCTAACTTTCAGAGACAGTTTCTGTCTTGCTCCAGATGAAGACCCACTTGGAGGGTCGTCTCAAATGAGGTTGCATATTGGGTGTCTTTCCAGCAACACATCTGAGTTCAGAATGACAGAGCTGACACACATTCTTTCTCTTATCTCTCTTATCAATTATCCTCTCTCTCTACTGCACTTTATTGGGAGACCAAATTATGACTGACTGTAACCAGTATTAGCTTTAACCAACTCACAGCAGCAATTAGCATAATGTGATCCACATTAACCCTCCATTTGAAAATTTAGGTTCCAACCGTGTTGAAAAATGTATTCATTTGTTCCATGGTGCATACTGAACCAAAAATTATGTGCCAAACTGCACACGACGGATACATGTACCATTACCATCCAGTATATATACAGTAGTTATGGCCTGACAGCAGATTTAGGGTCTGTGGGGAATGAAGTCCAACACTGATAAGTTCATGATGGAAATGAGCTTCTTCTTCCGCTTGATACTGAACTCAGATCAGTGCTGGTCAATCTATTAGGCAACATAGGCAGCTGCCTGGGGTGTCATCTTCTGAAGAGACACTGATTTAGTCAGCCCATTTCACTCTGTCTCCAATTGGGGGTGCTGGTGGAGATGCTTGCCATGGGCACCACATTGGTTTTGACCTGTATTGACTCATATTTCACCACATGTTAAAAATTGTCAAATATACTGGTGGAGATCCAAATCCAGCAAGAGTAGCTCAAAAGGCCATTGGTGACTTGCATGACTTGGACCCACCATTGGACCCACCTCAGCTGCTCAAAGTGATCTCCAACAACGGCGCGGCCCAACCTGAATGGAGACATGATTTGCCAGAGCCTCAGCTCTTCATGAAGGAATTCAACAACTGAGTGTCTACTTCAAGCTTCCATGGGAACCAGAAAAAAAAAAAAACACTTTACAAGAGACTGCTCAAAGAATTAATTTGTTTTTTTGATGGGCACAGGCCTACTTATCTTAGCCTTGCAGCAAGATGATAAGCTAGAAAAATATGGACACTTGCAAATGCAAACTTATGGCTGCTAAGATAAGTATTAATCAAATAAGAAGTAGAGAACCTCAAGACTAGAGAGAACGGCACCCCAGAAACATTTTATCATTTTGCTCTTGTTTTTTTGCAGTTGTTATCATTGCTTTATATTGCATATCCTCTTATGTGCACGAAGCCACATTGTCCCATATTCAAGTGTAAGATGAAACAGTAAAGATGTTTAAAATTATTAAACATGATGGATTTGTAGCACCAATGATAAGAAACCATAGGACAAATAAAGGTTTTATTCGCTTCTTTGGCAATAGGAAGTCAACAGTAACTACACTATTCCCATAATCCAAAAGATGAAAAAAGATTCCATTATGGGCAAAGGCAGGTAATATTGATAAGTACTGTTCGTTATGCAAGACATCAACAGGTTGTCTCCACATTCCTGTTTACTTTAACTTCTGCTCGGAAATTCAAACACACGTCTCCACAAAAGCCTGATATTGACGAGCTTTACCATAATCATACTGTCTGAGGGAATTTATTCCCATCTAATTTGCAGAGAAAGGCTGCCTAACTTTCAAAAATTATTCCAAGCTACCCTCAGGTCAAAGCTTTCTAGTTCAAAAAAGGCTTGTAGATTTATATGGCTCTTCATTATAGTGGATCCAATTACTTTTTAGGATTCATAACACTAATAGCCCAGAGGCATTAAAACTGTTTTTAATTAGGTAATCATGGATTTATTTATTTATTCAGAATTTCTAATACATTACTGTTTTGGTAGCAGTCTGTGCTTTCATACAATTTACCGCTATTATGATTTAGTATAGCTAGAGAAATATAAATGCAAAACAAAAACGAATAATAGCAAATGAAAGTAAATAGAAATTGAAACGGGAGAAGGGCAAAATGCTGACAGAGAGAAAGCTGTCCTCTTGGTGTTTGTGAAAGAAAGTTCAGCGATAACATTGATAACAGACCTGCATGGAATTGTGAATTCACTGCTTCATTAAAAGAGAATAAACAATTTCGGTAACACTTTACTGGACGTGGCACAAATACTTAGTAATAACTTGGTTACTGCTGAAGTATAAATTATGGACAAATATAGTTGCTACTTGAGATAATATATGTCACAATTTATTCATGATGAACAAACATGAGATTAGTATTCCGCCTGTGCTATTCACTCGTTTTTCAACATTTACAGAATCAACTGATATAGTAACAAACTTAGTAACTGCTTGAGATGCATCATGCAACATGATTCTTTAATGATGAACAGGTATGACATCACTATTTAACTTGTGTTATTCATGGCTTGTTCCTTCAGTAGTTATTAAATTAGATTTAGTAACAAATATAGTAACTGTTTGAGATAAAGCATGTCACAATTCATTAATAATAAACAAACAAGAGATCAGTACATAACTAAGTAACCTAAGTAACGGTATAATACTGTATTACTTGAGTGCCATTAATTGTTTATGTGAAGAAGTGTTATTGAGAAAAAGGATTTCTAAAATAGCCCTAAGTGAAAGCTCCTCAATATGGATATTATACTTTATCTAGGAAGATCTATATGTGACCATTATTTATTAACAAATTATTTGCAATGGATTTTGCTTAAATGTGCTTAATTCTCATATGACTATGCTGCATTATTGTCGGCTTTCAAAGTGACATACAAAGCATGTCACACGGGGAGCTACACTTTTCATCACTGCGGTCTTTTTATAGGCTTAAGCCTGCTGCTACAGCTCCAGTATTTTTCTGCCAAATTCTACTGGCCTCACTCACATAAATGCATTTTAACATCCTGCTCAGCAACACTTATGAAGAAAATAGGCCCGTTAAAAGCAGCCCAGTGCGTCCTGCACCAGTACAGTAGCATGAGTGTGAGAAAGTGACATTTTCAGACATTTCAGACTAAAACTTATTAGTTCTGGTGGTAATGGGCTTCATCTTTCATGAGGGTGAGTGCCCTCTTGTGGTTGTCGCGTAGAACTCCTCGAGCTGTAGCTAGATGCTATGCAACTAGAAAGTAAGAAAAGAAAGAAAATAGCAAAACTTGCAAGGAATGCTCCTACTCTAAGTCGCTTGAGAAAAGAATTAGACAGGTCAGCAGAAAACTAGAATCTCAAAAGGCATCAGCTAGGGACTAAGGGACTATGGACCACCTTATCAGGACCCCATGGTCAGCTGCCAGAAGATGAGTCAGATCCTTGGCAAACTTTTCCTTAAAACCTAGTGAGCAATGATGGGGGGCAGGCCTTCCCGCAAATGTGTGTTGGCATGGAAACACCCAAACACAAGGTACCTCATGACCTCACAGACTGGAACAGGGCCAGTATGGAGCTGCTATTATTGTGAGATAAGTTCAGGAAAACACACAAGTCCAATGAAAAGACAGCAAGAAAGAAATTCAAGCTTGTTATCACTAATGTTGTTCAAAGAATTTCAAGAAGAATGAGCAAAGACAGCAAAATATGCAACATCTACAGTTAAAAGCTACTGAAAATGTATGATCCACTAGTTTCATGACAAATTATTTGCAGAGCATTGCAAGAAACCGTAAAAATACAGATAATTTAATGGGAGTGCCAGTACAGTGAAAAGCACATGGCGTTACATAGGTATGCATACCTTCAGTCAATAAGAAATTACTGATCATGAATAAAATTGTCATTAGGCGAGCCATGGTATGGATGGGGAAGGACTTTTTTATGTTTTTATTATAGCATTATAATTAGAATAATCATAATTTCAATAGCATAATAATATTGTGCCCTGTTATAATAAAATGACATTGCACGTGTACCTCTGCATATAAAATCATCTGCAAAAAGGTCAATGTCTATTATTGCATGTTTCTGTGATTTTCCATTATGTATGGGATATTTATTTATTGTTCTGCTCCCAGACGACCTCACCACAGATGATACTATCATTATGGAGAAGGAGTCACACCCTGGTACTATGTCCCCATTGCTTGAGACGGAGTCAATGGGGCCACGTGATTAGCTGCTCATTTCATAGCGGCCCATCTGTTTGGCCGTCTACAGTCTCCCAGCATCCTCGTCACCCGCTCGTCGTACGTCCGTCACAAAGGCCGCCCGGTACAGGCTCACCAGACCTCACAGCAACAAAAGCCCTCTTTTTCTCCATCTCGGGGATGAAGCACCCATTTACAACCATTTTAGTGCTGTGTTGTTTAACGGGGAGCCGAGGAGTAACCGTGGATGTATTTTAAGTTTAGATTATGCCTGTATTTAATTTGGTGTTTTCAAAATATGTTGTCATGGCTTATTTATTGCACTGATTATAGGAGATCGGATTAAACATAATATACTGCTAGTTAATATGTATATATCAAGTATGGAACTCTGTATAATCTGTATCTGTATAATCCTTGAAACTTTATTTACGTTACAACAATATATTAAGATTTTCCATATTTTGCATTAATGTTTTTATTTCTTAAATGAATTTGTGACTATGATCATTCTATTAATTGCCTCTGCTTTTCTCCCAACCTTAGAAATGATACATATATGAGGTGTGTGTGATCTTAAAGCCAATACATTATGGTGTAAGTCTGGAGTCTGTCCCAGAAGTGAAATGCACAATGGACACATCTTGGATGGGATGCCAGGCCCTCAAAGGACGCATACTCCTCACCACCTGTTTTGGAACCATGAGAATAAAGCTATGGAAACTCAGGGGCAATACACAAAATACACACACGCGGAGCTGAGTGTGCAGTTCAAACCCTCGACTAGGGAGGTTTGAAGCAACAGCAATACCTGTTACTCTGCTACTCAACACTCATACAGCGGTATCCCAAAAAATTGTGTGTTTTGTTCAGACCTAAATAATATGCTGAGAGATATATCTCCACCGTACCACTCACCTGTGCTCTAGATTGTTATGGTATTTTTAAATGTTGTACACTGCACATTGCATTTTAATATTGCTTTGTATCTTTTGTATTGTATTGTGTATTTTTCTACTGTATATGTACAGCTCAATGTAACTTGTATCCTGTGTTTTTCAGTGGCCTCTAGAGTTTTCCTGTTTCCCATGGGTATTATAAAGAAACATTTGAAATGTAAGGGTGCTATGACAGCTCAATCATTAAGCTAGTGTAGTCTCCAGCAACGATCCTTGTTATTGGTTCTGAATTTGCATGTACTGCCTGTGTTTATGCAGGTTACATAACTTAGTTATGGACCATGACAGGATGTTTACCAGAAAGTGAGGTAAAGCAGAAAATACTATTACCCCAAATTCTGTTAAAATAGCACAATTAAAGGGTGAAGTAAATTTCCTCCCACGGCAATACGCACTGGCTTCACTTGGAGTGAATAGAGAACGGTGATTATTATGGATTATGGATGGGCTTTTGGGCGGCAAAGTCATCTGACCCATTGTTGAAAGGAAACAACACAAGAATCAGTGTTGGAGGGTCAACAACAGTTTCTTGTTGTCCCACGTATGTGAAATATATTTTCAATCCAACAAAGAATCATCTATCATGCAATAGAGGGTGTTTTGTCACAGAGCTTCCTGAACTGGCTGCAAGACAGCAGCAGGAGGCTAAAATAAGGGACATGGGGGAGTGAGAATGCCCCCTCTCTCCATTGGTGCATGAGATTTTGGTGTTCATTTGGTGTTTCACATCTGCTCAGAATGAACACAGTCAAATGCTTCTGCCACAGTTGCAGGGCAGTTGACAGGTGCTCAAGGGGACAGTAGGACAAACAGCAGTGTTGTACAGTACAAACAGCAGTGCTATACAGGGCAACAGTAGTGCAATTCAGGACAACAGCAGTGCAATTCAGGACAACAGCAGTGCCATACAGGACAAACAGCAGTGCTATACAGGACAAACAGCAGTGCTATACAGGACAACAGCAGTGCAATTCAGGACAACAGCAGTGCTATACAGGACAAACAGCAGTGCTATACAGGACAAACAGCAGTGCAATTCAGGACAACAGCAGTGCTATACAGGACAAACAGCAGTGCTATACAGGACAAACAGCAGTGCTATACAGGACAAACAGCAGTGCTATACAGGACAACAGCAGTGCTATACAGGACAAACAGCAGTGGAATTCAGGACAACAGCAGTGCCATACAGGAGAAACAGCAGTGGTATACAGGACAACAGCAGTGCCATACAGGACAAACAGCAGTGCTATACAGGACAAACAGCAGTGCTATACAGGACAAACAGCAGTGCCATACAGGAGAAACAGCAGTGCTATACAGGACAAACAGCAGTGCTATACAGGACAACAGCAGTGCCATACAGGAGAAACAGCAGTGCTATACAGGACAACAGCAGTGCTATACAGGACAAACAGCAGTGCTATACAGGACAAACAGCAGTGCTATACAGGACAAACAGCAGTGC
>JABFDZ020000039.1:6207819-6227546 GCA_019775955.2 Pollimyrus isidori
TCCGGTTTCCCCCCACAGTCCAAAAACATGCTGAGGCTGATTGGAGTTGCCAAATTGACCGTAGGTGTGCATGTGTGGGTGACTTGTGTGTGAGTGTGCCCTGCGATGGGCTGGCCCCCCATCCAGGGTTGCCTCGTGCCCGTTGCTTCCGGGATAGGCTCCGTGACCCAGTAAGGATAAGTGGTTTGGACAATGGATGGATGGATGGATAAGTCAGTAAACTGAGCAATTTCTACTAAAATGACCAAATGCATGGGTTGGGTCACATGATATGCAATGAATTACAACAAATTGTATTATGTAGGGCACAAAGCTTCTTTTGATTTAGTTTACAGCTCTGTACTCCTGGGTTTTTCAGGTACTTTGCAGATCGTTCTCAGTCTGTGGCCGTTGCTTTTTGCAAATAGTGGATCTGGACCCTGCGATGGGCTGGCCCCCCGTCCTGGGTTGTTCCCTGCCTCGTGCCCATAAGCTCTGGATCTGGATCTGGACCCAGCTGTATGCTTCATGCACGAATAGATGGTTATAACTAATGTGCCCTTTCACATAAATATTGTACTCTACGTTTTTATAATACAATTTTTAAAGCTATAGATATTTAAATAATATTTTAATGAATGGTCATAATTTATTACTACATGTCATTAAAACAAGATTCATTGGGAAATAAACTCGAGATTCTCGTCATTGCTCTGATCTACCCTTTCGCAAAGTGCTTACTCTTGCTAGCTTATTCCTGCCAGATAAGCCACCCTGTTGTTATATTAATTGTAACTTTATCTTAATTGTATTATACCAGATTTTATCAATCTAATAATAAGCAAACATTCAGATTAATACTATTCAAGTTGGATTTTTTGCTTTTTTGATCACAGGGGGGCTTTTTACTTATGACGATAGAAACCATCATGTTTGTTACTGCATTTATTTTCGATGCTGTGTTGTGTAAAAGGCAACTGTAATGCACTTCTGCTTCAGGGTGGGTTGAACATTCCGTTTTTTGGTTTACCAGAGTGAAATTATGTTGTATGGGATCAAGCGAACACTGGAACAAACGGGGTCCAATGTGGCACCACACCTAGTCTCCCACACAGGAAACTCAGTTCATGATGAGAACTCAGACTCACGGTACTGGAAGGAGAGATCCTGTAGATAGGGAAAAAAATATATTCTTGGAGGATTTTGTTTTGCAAATCAGAGTTACATATTTTTCAGAGTTCAGGCTGTCTGAATTATAACCCTGATCGTGACCCCTGTAAACAAATTTGTGCTTATTTAGCCAAAGACGTGCACCTCTGAAAAAAGCAGGCTCTCCCGTGGTTATTATTTATCACCCCCCACTCTCCCCCAACCCCCCCCACCCCTGCTGTTACACACAACACGGGTTTGTTTACGCCCTGGAGTTTCCTCTGCCCCTATTTGGCACCAAATTCCCATGCCATTCGTCATGCTAGCATCGTCCTTCTCAGGTCATCGATCAGGTCACACTCGATTGTCTGCGTTTATGTGAAGCATGCTCAGTCACCTCCACTGCTAGTTATACCGCACACTTCCTTTAGATGTCACTGTTGTTCTATTGCAACGACGCCAGGCATTTATTGGCAATGGGGCATCAATAGAGCTAAAGGCATCATAGTGACAATAGGACTCTTTGGTTAATTTCATTAAAAAAAAAAAACAAACAGCTGCCTGTGTTATAGCTTCAAGTAATGAATCCTTACATTCATGTAAATTGTCAAACATTAAAACGGCATCTGAATTACAGAAGACTCACTTTTTTAGTGAGTGAACGTCTGTCTCCATACTCAGTTTTTCTGTGCAGGACGTATAGCACTATTGTAATGCATCACATTCCCCTTTTCTCATTTTGGGAGAAGAAATTGGTATTTTCAGTAACATTTCCCTGTATATGGATTCTACAAAGTGTTTTGATAGCAGCAATGAATCAGGCGTAACATCAAGCTCACGTTTAGCAATATATAATATGTACGATGCTGTTCTCAATATTAATGTAACATGCAGTTCTAATGTTACACCACTATAAGCCATAAAACAGTTAACTCAACCATCATCCATTTCCAAACCATTCGAAAGAACAGCAAGAATGATATCAACAAATTTGCATTTTCATGTCCAAGCAAAATGCATCCCCGCTTTTCCTTTGTCACGTCAAGCTCTCTGAAAGCTGCCCTAAATACTGGGAATGTAAAGTTTAGCATTAACTAAATTTTGAATTTATTTAAAGAGCAGGCATTGAGGTTAAAGCTGCATGCTTGATCACAGTGCTGACAGCATAAGAGTAATTAGTTGGCCTAGCAAATTGGAGCTCATTTTTCTTGCCGCTGATGTTGTTGCAAATGACCTGGGGGTTCTGGGTAGAGATGGACAAGCAGGGGGCTGGCTGGAAAGCACAAATCCAGGGGTATCACAGCTCCTGGAAGCACAAGTAGACGTCCTGAGGTGACCCATACGGGCAGGGGAACATGAGGTGGTGCGGGATGCAAAACCAGGCTGTCCTGGTCACACCAGATGTTAGCTACCTGAAGGAGATTTAAAAAGCCCCATGAGGCTCTGGTGGGGCGGAACAGCAAGAGAGGGACACATGGAGGTAAAGTGAGTGAAATGATAAATGGGTCAGGGGAGTAGAACAAGAAAACAACAAAAGTCCACAATAGAGATGAGCAATGTAATTAAACTCTCAAAAATGACATCAATGCTGTCCTTTTTCATTCATTAATTTATTTATCATTTGTTGTAAAATGGTATAATTTTGCACAATTGAATGTTTGACTACTCATTAAATATGAATAATTCATAATATTATGCATGATGTCATATTAACATATAGCATATTACATATATCATATTATCGAGTTTCGAATCTGATTTATACTTGAATGCAATTGTTCGCTTTGGGGTTGGAATGGCGGCCTTCCTTAATGCGTGAATGGCGCCCCCCCCTGGGCGGACCGCGTGGGGGTGGGTGAGAAGTCGTGTATAAATCCTCCCCAGGGTAAGCGCTGGTGCTCAGTGACATGGTCACTGGACCGTGCAGGCGCTTCACCTTCCCCTCTGCTTGCACGATCTCCCCCCCCATGTGTGGGATGGCCGCGGCGGGAGCCCCCTCCCACCTGCGGCCGTGTGAATTATTCATTTGCCCGTCGTCTCGGCAACCTTCACCCAGAAGATCTGTCTTGTTCAGCCGCCGGCGGCGTCTGCGTTTTCCGTGCCCCCCCATCCCAATCCGCGTGCTGTCAGACGCTGTCGAGGGGGGGGGGGAATGTCAGCACCCTTTTTCACATCAAAGGGGCTTCGGGGTAACGTGAGGGGAATTAAAGCTGTACCCTCTTGCAGGGACTGATCATGGATGGAGATTCGAGACACTTCAGGCTTGGCCACGGAGACTCATATCTATTCGAGTGAATGACAATAGAAAAGAAGTCTGGAAGCAAGAAGCAGAGACTCAACATTTCACACGGCGTTCAGGTTCAGATTTACTGCCACCTTAGGTGCCTGCTGCCTTCTGCAGAATGATCGCTATCGGCACATTAAGAGAGTGGCAGTATCAGTCGACAGTGGCGACAGGGCTGGTAAATCAGGCAGGCAATAGATAACACTGCAAATTAAACAGCGCGCACCAATAACACAAGGGTTTCACCGGGAGAATCAAACAGCAAGCCTGGGGTGGTGATCAATAGGTGTGCATATGAACAATATAAATGTAATGTATGATCATATGATGCCAATTCCTGTATATGCTTATTATATGTATATCTGTTTCTGTATGTGTGTGTGCGTGTGTGTGTATTTTTTTTTTTAAGTATGGAAAAACTGAAACGTAGAGGCATGAAGAATGGAGAACGGTATCATACACAAACAAAGCACAGCTCAGTCTGTTTATGTTTGACCAAACCCACCAATAAAGAAATAATCGAGTTATTATTAGCGAATGCTAAGTAGAATGTTTACCACTGCGATGATGGAGTAATTTGTTATAGAACAAATCTTTATAACAATAACAGCACACATCAAATACATTCTAAGAATATACTATATACAGCTGGAGGAGTGTCCATCCATAAATTTTCCCTAACTGTCTGTCCAGGACAGGATAATGGAGCCCTGATCCAATCCCAAGAAGGACGGAAGGTAGTAGGGATGCTAGCTCCCCAAAGTATGGTATTACTTCCAGTCACTTCATGTATGAATCATGTTCCATGTATGATTCATACCAGTTACTGTGAAATGGTATGAAAAAAACAACTATGTATACAACTGATCCTACAGTAGAAAAATGTGGTGATATGCAAGGTCAGCCAAAGCGAGCTGGGGAAATTTCTGGAAGCGTGTCAGACGCTGAGGATCTCCTGGATATTTTAATTGGCCTTCATCCTCACAGTTGAATTACTGGCAAAAAGAGTGGGGCTGCAAACTGGCATACGTGTGTGTGTGGCGTGTGTTATCCAGGGTATTCCCCTGCCTCCTGCCCTGTGCTTCCGGGGATAGACAGGCTCTCTATAGCCGAGAAATAGATAGGTGGTTGAAAGATGGATGGATAAATAGATCTAGCACTCAAAGACCTGCTACCTTATGGCTCATTCCTTCTGTTTCTTTACGATGCAGATTCACACTTCATGCAGAGGGTTTCAGTTGAGGCAGGTCAGGTTAGGTACCTTACTCAAGAGAACCACAGGGTCAGGAATTGTTCTTTCAGATGAATATCCAGCCCCTAAAGCATCATCTCACCTGCAGCGATGGGCAGGTTATAATGCATCCAGTACAGAAAGAAAAAGGGCCGAGATGAAATCCTACTTTTACATTTCATCACTTCATAGTGCATATTTCAGGTATTCCCATTTCATGTGTGCCATCAACTAAAAGAAACACTAAAACACTCAAACATGTCAGTTTTTGAAGGTTTGCATGCCTTTTCAAATTCCTGACAGTGCATTTCGTGAATATATCAAATGCTTTTTATTGCATTGTGTAGGACTGGTTGTCGGTGTCGTTTTCATAATATATTTAAAAAGGCCTAAGGACTCTGAAATGTATTAGTGTTATGGCATAGATATCATGTTGCCTTTACTGACAGTTTCTTGTTAAAATAGTTTTGCCTTAGGACAAAACAAATTGTGCTTTGATAACAGCTTTTCCATTACTACAATATTTTTGCATTATATCTTTTGAAATAATGCAAAAAACATTTCAATCTCAGTGCATGAATGAGAAATCTGTCAACAGAGGTGAGGGCATCCCTTATACTAAGCCCTGAGAGAGCAAGAGCCTGGCATTTTTAGATATTTATTTTGTTTTTATGACAGACTTGCTTGACTCCTCCTGTTACAATCATCCCCATGACACATCAGCCCATACCTGCCTTAGGAGTAAACACACATCATGTTCAAGAACCTATTTAGAATATCACTTCAACAGTTTAAAGATAAAACCAGTCACAACATTATGCATGACAGTAATTTAAATGATCGATTTGATATATTAAATCATGTACAACTGAAATCTATTTTAATGACCACTAGTAGAAACCCACATATTTAAACAGCCGATTTCAACTACAACTGCAAGTTCCTTCTTACTAGGAAAACGGTAACCATGGTGATGAAAGTCATAAACTCATATGAACTTCAGAGGACTTCTGGAGTGAAGTCTGATACGCACAGTATTAGAACTTCCTTTCCTAATGTATTTTAGTTCAAAAACTATATAACAGCGGCTGTGTATTTACATGTGTTGTACCCTATTTTGGTCTTTCATACCTTCATTCCTGAGTGTGGCGTGATGGCTCAGGGCAGCCTGGTCTTCTAACCCCTCCATAGCTGGTGGTTTGAATCCTGCTCTGTTTCTGTGTGGGTTTTACATGCCTATGTTCTGCCACTTTCCTCCCACGGTCCACAGGCATGCAGTTAAATCAGTCGGTGTCTCTAATGTAACCCGTACTTTGTGACTACGGCACAAGAATTTCATCATGTTTCTCAGAAAAGCGTATGACAATAAAACTTAAATAAGCAGATTGATTTCTTCTATTATTTTGGGTTCCGTTATTTGCATTATTTTCCTAGATGCTGCGAAAGAAATACTTTATTCTGTCAATTAGTGCTGAATATTGGCACCCCGTACTGGGTTGTTCCCTCCCTTGCACCTGTAGTTTCCAGGATAGGCTCCAGACCCCCACATTTCTACTCAGGACAAGCAAGTATGGAAAATGGATGGATAGATGAATGAAATTTGTCTTGAAAATATGAAATTAATTGTTTGGCTTTATTCCCAATTCCCAGTATAAAGGGTTGTAGGATAAATTGAGCTTATCATGCACAGCATTGGATGTGATAAATCCTGGAGTCTATTTCTAACCTGCACCAGCACAGGAGAGGAAAGAGATCAGGAAACAGTGACAAAATGGTGATGTTTGGATTGGCTTTTTAAATGGCTGGATCATATAGCCAAAGTATGCGCCTTTGACAAGTGAGCAGTTGCTGTCGGACAAGAGTTTTAGGCTGGAAAAGCAAAAAAGTGGCCCCTTTCATCCACAAATTTGTGTGAAATAATTTACCCAGTATACTTTAACCCCATGGCATTTAATCGAACCAGCACAGAAGTCAGTCTACGGGACGTTTCATTACTTGATGGCCCGAATTACGATACTTCAGGCTAATTAACTCGCAGGCGTATCAAATGAGGGAACCTGTGGCAGTTATGCTATCGTGAGCTGACAGAGGCCTGCCTGCGTCTCGGGGTTTACGGAGATGAAGATAGCCAGGGGACATTTCACAGCGGGCCGGCTTTAACAGTCGAGCAATAGGGCAACACAGAAAGAGGGAGGCTCGTGCCTAGTTACTGCCAAATCAATTTGGGTGGAGTTTTAATGGCCTGGCAACTTTCTTCAAATTGCCAGTAGAGGGAGGGAGGCAATCAAGGAGGGAAATTATTCAGTGGACAGCACAGGGGTCAACATTTCAGCTGCCATATAGGAGAAGATGGGGCGTGTGGGAAATCTTATTAAAATATCCAATTGAAGAACGATGAATAAATGTGTATGTTAATCCTGCGGCGGGGGGGTATTAAGTATTTTTGTATCTAAAAATGTGACATAAATGGACCCTGTGATTATTATTCTTCACATATATACTACATAGGATACCTTCAAACACAACAAACAATAAAATCTCAGGCATCATTTTTATAATTAGAATAATCATGCATCGATAATAACAATGACTTCAGTGAATCTCATCCCTACAGCATCATTATGGTTGAACCCACGCAGTGAAAATGAATGTAATTTGCATCGCTTCATTTTATTTTTATGTACATGATTTATTATACTGTCTTGATTATCTTTGATTATTTTGCACAACACCCCAATCTAATTTCCTTGTGTGTAAAAAGTACTGGGCCATAACTAAATGATTCCCATTGTGATAATGATCGCCATGCCGACACGAGTAACAGACCCCTTTACCTCTCCGGTCAGAGTGTTTCCATGACGCCCTTATCGCAAAAAGTGCGAAAAGCAGACACCAGTTCAAGCACAGAAATTAAAGCACCTGTTAAATTTGTATGAACCAAAGATAAAAATCAGTGCCCATCAGTCCAAAAATACTAATTTAATGTTCTACCAGCTTTATTTAAATGTTTGGTTTGGATCACAATATAATGTTCATAGTCTGGGGTAAAGTTTATTGTCCATGATATTCTTAGTGCATAATTAATAACAGACTTCTCAAGGTCACATCCAGTCCAAGTTCTGCCTCACAGGTTATCTACCCAGTATATGCCTTTGTTTTTGTTAATATGTATTCTTTCCCAGAGCTGTGCATGAATGAACCTCAGAATATTTATGCAAGATACTTCTATGGAATATCACAGAATGTCTTAGTGTGTGTCATGTTATTGTGTCATGCAAACGTGCTGCCTTATTTTGCACTGCCGTCAGTTTTTTAGGCTTCTTTGGAAATGCACGATAATTGTCTCAAACTTGGAAATTCCAGTGATGCTTCTGAGTGGTAGTCATGTACATATATACAGTCGGGGCAAGCATGTGAAGTAAACATCTACATTACTGCATACAGTATGTGCCAATGAATCCTAGAAAACAGATCCCTTGTGTTAAATATGACTATCACGTGATGACAGTTATTTGGGAGCTGCGTGGCTGCATCTTCCCCACCGCCCCCTCAACCCTCCGCTGAGAGGTGACATTCAGAGCTTCCATAACTATACCTGTTTTTGTGTTCCGACTCCTCGCACAATAAATAAATAACTAAAGCCAAAAAATATATATAATTCAATAAATAATGAAGCATACCGACATACATAATATAATAAGTCATGGGACATTTCTGTGTTTGCAGCTCTAGGTGCCGCCAAGAAGCTGGTAAAGAGACCAGGTTCTCTGGCAGTTATTTTCTAGATTCTGTTTTATTTTTGCTATCCATTCTATGCTCTCTGAATTTCTGTCATATCTGCACAGATGTAGGTAAACATTCAAGGGACAAACTTACTGTTAAAATTTTTACAGTGAGCTCTGTTACTTGGCATTTTTCCTTCCAGCTTCTGAATTTAATAATGCATTTTTCAGCAGTAAATGTTTATT
The DNA here is from genome assembly GCA_019775955.2 of Pollimyrus isidori. Classification (NCBI taxonomy): domain Eukaryota; kingdom Metazoa; phylum Chordata; class Actinopteri; order Osteoglossiformes; family Mormyridae; genus Pollimyrus; species Pollimyrus isidori. The sequence goes on from JABFDZ020000039.1 coordinate 6,216,431, forward strand.
TTATTTTATCTTCCAGAATGGCTTCTACGCATCCCCTGCCCTGGGAATATGGGTCAAGCTACTGAACAGCATCACATCAATTTTCGCATGTTTTTTTCTGCTGAAAAGTAGTGTGTGTTTCTCTTTGATGCCGTTCAGTAATTCGAGGTTCCTTAGAACTATTAGAACCCCCAGTCCTTGATTTTTTTTTTGTCTGTCTTTGATCACTGTTTCGGTTACCTGTTTTTTTCTTCGTTGTTTAGTTTGTCATTCCCCAGTAGAATCGCCAATAATAATGTCTGGGCTGACCTTATCAAATTCTCTGTGTAATTCACTTTTGGTCTTAAGCTCAGCAGGCTTTGTCATCCACGTGTTGACAAAAAGCTTGTTAAAAGAGTGCTGATGTGGGATTTCTTTCAGGGACAATGACAGGTACCTCATATCGAGACCGAATCTCTATGACATAATAAGGACAGAGAGAGTATCTATTAATAACATTATCATGGAAAACTGACAATCTCATTTTTATCATCCAAATGAGCTTCAGAGAGAAAATATCCTGTAAAGCTCTTTGAGCACACTTAAACCAGAATGAAACTTTTTTTCCCCAGACATTGTAGTTTTATGTTTTTATTACAATTTTATTTATTCTAGAAGTTACATTGACATTAGCAACATTCTTCAATCTATTACAAAGGCTGGGGGAATCTAGCATTTTTTTGGTAGGCAGATTGTGGAAAATATCACCAAAATCAAAGGCGTCAAAAAGACAACATTAACTTGGCAATAAAAGATTCCTTCACTGCACACATTCATATTATTGCATGCAACAAATATGCAGATTAATGGCAAATAGTAGGAACATTATCATGCAAAAATATAATTTATTATACTATGTGCCTGTTTTATATAGTTAACAAATGACGGAGCTGTTTAGTGTCACACAAGAGACCCGGATACTTGTTGCACAGAGGAGACATGGACAGCAATGCAGCCAGATGGCAGACAGAAAGGCTAGGAGGTGGACATCTTAGACATACATTTGCATGTAAAGGACTTGTGAAAGATCCCTCATATCTTTATGCAAATACATTCTGTGACATAAGAGAATAATGCATATCTGAATATATCCTAATATTAGGAGAGATATATCCGATCATAATACATTAATGCAAAGACATGCACAGTCCTTGATTGAGTCATCAGTTGTTTAGTTCACACTGCTTGCACTGAGGAACGCAATATACCACCTTAATCCTTCCAAATGTAAACAGTAGCCCTTATGTATTCTAAAGTAGGAAAGGGCAGTGAATAGGTTTAGGGATGTCTGTCACTCAGGGAAGATATTCACCGTTACTTATAATGAGACATTATACTTACATGACGGCAGATAAACTAGAATGTCACTGTTGCAAGACTTAAAGAAAGTGACAAGAACTCAATAGGTTTGCACAATTAATCATTTTGCTAAAACCTGATTGTCATCCAAAAGCATTAAAAACAGTGTCTTAAACATGTCAGAACATGTGCCAGTTATGGCTATTTAGTTGTTATATTTAAGACATAAACGTAAAATTGGGTACAAATCAACAGATAGAAAATCATTATGACAGGTAAACGCATTTCGACTATAACTTATGACGTAGCGCGTTACGAAGGCTTCAGGAATCTCACCCCAGACCAATTTGTGTAACGTTCATTCATATATATTATGAATCCTTTATACAAAACTGAAGTAACTTAAATTATTTTCACTTATGATCAATTGTTTAGCATTTGAAAAAAACTGGAACAATATTCATGCGGCATTACGAAAAAGCCATGATGACTTTCTTGTCTATGACTCAGTGAACTGAAGGTACACTGGTGCCGAACAGGCCAGGATGGCTGCTGAATCCAGGCAATCAAAACTGCTGCACTGACAGGAAGATTACCGAAGCGGAAAAAAGAAGAAAAAAAAAAAACGCCATTGCTGCCTGGGATTTTTGTTTTATTCTAATACCTTTTCTTTTCATTCACTAGCAAGAGAGGAAAACAAACACCAAGGATGTCTGTAATGTTTGGATCTCGCTAGACATTTGCTTTGCAAATTTATTTTTCTGCAAGAATTCACCCAGGCGTATTAGAATTAAATTGACAAATATTCTCTAGATAAGCCTGTAGTCAAACCCTGCAGTCAGATCTGAATATGTACTTATACACCCAGAGGAAGATGAATTCTGCCCATAAATATGCACCAGCAAGCATTAAGGTAAGGAAATGGTCCTATCCCACAGCACATTTGGTGTTGCTTAGTATATGCAAAGGCTGTAAGCTGACCTCATCCTAAGCATTAAAAAGTCTTTTAAAACTTAATCTAAATGAAAAATGAGTCTTGGAGTAGGATAATGGAGGTTAGGGTACAAAGAGGTCAAACCTTACACCATGGCTTGCTGTTAATGTTGATGTGAGCAGCAAAAAGCCAAATGTCTTATAGTGAAATTTAGGTTTCATTAAAAATGCTGTTTCCAGCACACCTACATTTAACTCATCTCAAGTAAAAATAGTGAGAAATATGACAGTGTTGTAACAACACATTGTGTAATAACATCGCATTTTATGTAATAAATAATTTTCATCACATAATGTTGTGTAATATCTGTGTGAGTATGTGTGGGGGGGGGAGGTGGCCAGATATGGAAAATTTGGGGGTCCTCTGGAGAAATAGTAAAACAGGAGTACAGTAGGAGTAGAGTTGGGGGCGGCTAGGCAGCATGCAGCTCAGCGGGCTAACCCTGTGATCAGAAGGTCAAAAGGTTCAAGCCCAGCTTTAGCATGTCTGCAGGTCCTTGAGCAAGGCCTTTAACTCCCAGTTCCCTGGGTGCTGCTATGGGCAGCTGCCTTTGGGGGAGCCCCAAAAAGGATTTCCCCACTGAGGTCAATACAGTATCAATTATTATTATTATATCAGGGGCGCTGACAGGTAGGGTTTTAGTGCACTATGTGCACAGGTCAATGCAGCTTAACGCACTTAAATTTGTGAATGTCAAGTAACTATTTTAGAGTAGGGCTAAACTTCAGGCCTTATAGGAATGTGTTACGATCCTCAGTGTAGGGTTGGGGATCGCCGGAAAGATAAGGGAAAGGGAGAGGGGAAGTCGGGATAAGCGGGGAATAAGGAAATGGCAACACGGGAAACAATCACCAGGGGTAACAGACTTTCGGGAGTGACAAGGCCAAAACAACAAACAAAACGCCGCTACCGAACGAATCCAGTCCAAATAAACAAAGTGTAAACAAACCAACAATGCTACCACCTACCCGCTTAGAGGCTTCAGCGGGGACCAGAACATTAAAGAACTCTGCTATGCTAAGCAGATCGTTCTTAATGAACTGTTCGAGTGTGGGGTAAAGAGTGAAGCCAACGAGGTCAAACTGGGCCATTTTCACTACACACACACCATACAGATCCTGATTGTTTTTAGTCTCATTTTTAAGGCTGTAAGTTTGTGGTGCAGTGGCTATATCCCAAGTGCAGATCTTCTTCTGTGAACTTTGACTTTAAATTGCTGTCGCTGGTGCAGCTTGTTCACATATGGAGTACTGTGTCATAGTGTTCAACAATGTTCTCTCATATAAAACAAGTGTTTTCTATAATTTGATCTCTTTTAAACTCTAATTTCCTTCATGATTTATGCGGAAGGAAACACACAAAATTCCAAAAGTTTTTTTCCAGCTGATATCCAGAAGACTGGAAAAAAACTCATTATGACTCACCTATGTGGCTGGCAGTGAGAATTGCTGTGATTTAGTGACTGCAATACTTCATGTGCTGTCTTCTGTTATCTGTCCCCAAGCACCTCACTGTGTGTGTCTTAATTACTACAGACAATAGATGAAAATGGCTTTCATTGTTATTCAGACTTTAAATTGAGCACTGCCTCAAAGTACAATAGTGGCATCGACTGGGAATGAAGTTTGATTATTATTATTTATTAAAAGTATTGAAAATGATCAGAGGTGTAAAACTAGTGCTGTAGCCCTTTGTACATTAATAATCATTTGTCATTCCTGTAAGGGGGGTGGGGGTAATGCACTCTGATGGTAATGTGCTGCCAGTAAGGCCAGGTAACCATGCAGGACCGCCTTCTGCATTTACCTGCATGAGGTCCTTCCGCACCAATCAGTCACACATCATGATCCAATTTAAGGGTTACAATGGCTCTGCAGAGCTATTCCATCCCTAACCCCCCCCCCCCCCAATTTGCTTGTTGCAGCTAGGCTAATGTCAGTTATTTGAAAACAGACCATTAAAAAAAATTAAAACAAAATAGCAAAGATATTTAGAAGAAAGGAACAGAAATATTCTCAGCTATATACAAATTTGGTAAAGATGCAGTTCCTAAAACCCCCAAGGGTTCTGGTGGACTACTAAGGAGCAGGATAACCACCAGATTAATTCCCATTAAACTGTGGATCGGAGACCTTGATTACAGCCTATACAGCACAATGTCTTTATTAAGTTGCAGTAATTTTCACACATCCTAGTAAATTGCGTGGCCAATTTCCTGTGAATGTTGGGGTGGGAGGACAGAAACTTTACATTTAATATGTTTTCATTACTTGGAGGTTTATGATATGCTAATCACTTAAACCTGCCAGCAAGCAGTATTCACTGGAGAGATGTTTATCACTGAATAAATGAGCACATTACACAACAACATACAAAGACATGTTGATTTAGAAACTATTTACCTGCTAACGGGTAGTATACCTGTAATATATTTGCTGACAACAAAACACAAATTCTAAAGTGAAATTGCTTGTTTTCCAAGGAGAGTTGTATTTACATCTGTAATAGCTTCTTAATTGAGGTCAATCGCAGTCAAAAGCTTTCAAACACTCTGAATAGCAGCCAAGCAATAGTATTCCAGCTTCTTCAAAAACTAATACAGAAAGTGACGAAATGAGACCCTGGCATCAGGGACGGATTAATTTATCTGGCGGCCCTAGGCTGGCATCAGCACGGACAATCAGGTGTTGCCGATTTAACTAAGTTCCATTTTTCCTGAGGTGTGCTGGGGCCTTGGGCTATAGCCTAGGACAGCCTATGTATTAATCCCCCCTACCAGGCATCCCTGAAAATGAGGAGTAATTTCCCACCCTAAATCCAGGGTGGCATGGCCTGGTAGCAGAACTCCACAGGCAAATAGGAGATTTGAGTAATGTATGCCAATACACATCTATTGTGACTAGGAGATAATACACTACAACAGACCATAAGAAGAGGGAAACAGGACAACCAGTCTTTACTGAACAGATGTATTGAACATGGTTTTAAATATCAAGGCAGTTTACCCTGTCAATAGCAGCAGCGTCTGCCAACACTAAAATGGCACATGTGGGTGAGGGCCCCTGATGGCCATAAACAGTCACTACACTAGATATTAAATAAACTATCTTTATTTTGTAGATGCTGAAGCAGCATCTAATGTTAACCAGCTGGCTGGCTATGATCTTATAAATGTACTCGCTATTGATTATTGAAATGTCTGGAAATGGCCGCCCCCTGGCTGTCAGTGCATTTGGTCTCCTGAAAAAGTCCGGTAAGTAGCGTGCAAGAAAGAATCCCTGCAGTGATGCTGTTAAATACAGGGTAGCTGACTACCAGAAAAGTACCGGGGTTATCAAATAGCTGTAGCAGTTTGGTGACACACACTAGGAGTTTCTGCGGTGGACATGTCAAAGACTGAATCTAGTTCCTGGGCAGAAAAAGAGCAAATCAAATGAGTAGCACTGGAGAAAGTGTACAGGGGACTATCTTCAGATCACAGTCATTAGCAATGCTTATGTACTTGGCGGCTTGGCGATGGAATGGTGAAGAGCTGTACATGTCAACGGCAAGACGGTGATTAGTTAATAATATAGCTGACAGGTAACGATGCAGGAAATGGCTGAGAGAGAAGAAGCCGTAAAGGAAGATTAATTAAGTTCAGGGCTTCCCAGTCCGGTCCTCGGGGACCTCGAAACTCAGAGAAAATGTAGACTGTCTGTGAGGGAGCAAGAACGCAGACTATCTGGGCTCGCCGAGGACCAGGTTAGGGAAATGCTGATCAAGCAACTTTATTGTTATGCATTCATAGTCGGGTCCAGTGAAGCAAACGGCCATGAACAGATCTGAAGGTGAAGAGCAGGTTTGGATGCTTTTTGGAAATACCAACCTTATGCATTATCAAACTCAGAGATTAATGCTACTAACAACATGCAATATATCACAGAGATTCCAATTCCTTGGCTAAATGTCCCGGAATAATAAGAAAAAATGATCATTTAATATACAAAGTGCCATCCCATTTTCTGTGGCTTGACCTTTTAAAGGCTCGTAATGATGAATTGAGCAAACAAGGTTCCTTCTTCTTTACTATGTCTGTGATGTTAATACGGTTTTCTTCACAGCTATTTGTCAAGAAAAGATGCAGAACTTGACGATGTTGGGATGTCAGGACAGGAGGTGACATTATTTTAAAGAGGGTAATATAACTGCAATTCCTCTTCTGCTAGGTAGTCTTTCTGAATTTTCACTCCGGTGTGAGAGACTATTAATGCATAGCTCACTGTGTCCACCCCAAAAACCACATGAAAGATATGTCAAAACAATGCTTAAAAGTTTTCCCAAAATATTTCATTAAAGGTCTTTAAACAATAGTATCATATAGAACATTCATTCTTTCATTTTGTTTTTGAGTGTGACACTGACCTATAGGAACTGTATGGGGGAGTCTGAAAACAAGCACTGTCTTTATAATTTCCTGGTGTGTCCTATTGTCCATTACCCTTGTGGTATATTCACTGTATGTTCATTATTATATAGGAATCAGCTGACAGTCACATATTTCATGCAGTGCTTTATTTTTGGTGTAAAAACACCGGTCAGTAGATTTTCCTCCCCCACACAGCAGCTTTCATGCTTAAACTACTTCCTCCACAGTTCATTTATTTTGTTTGATAAGAAGAGAGACACAGAGTTATGGCACACAGGGTTAAAAGGAGCAAGATGACAGGGCTACACCATTCTGGTTTTAGTGTATGAGTAATGTTATTTTTCCAAGCTGCCATATTGCCAAACTTTGATATCCGTCCATCTGTCTGTCCTTCTATCCATCCATCTTCCCCTTATCAGCTGAAGTTAGCAGGGTGTTCTTTATATGTGTATTAATAATCATGCCTTACATTTAAATGATAGATTTTTAAATGATAGACATTTAAATGATAGAAGATACAATAGTGTGCACTAAGCCTGATAACTGCCCTCAAACTGTTCTGCTGTGGCAGGAAAAAGGGGACGATCCACTTATGGCTCAAGTAAAACAAAACAGATCAAACAAACAGAATAAATAAAAACAACAAGGATGAAGAACAGGCAAGGGGACAGAACTTGCAAAACACAGTTGGGCAGCCGCTAATGGTTGTTTTTCTGTTGTTTAGTTTATCGACTGTTGTCTGGATTAATCGATTAATCAAAACGATTAATTTTCCACCAGATAATCAGTTTGACCATTTTGTTTAAGCTAATTCACAAGAAGAAACTGTAAGCCATTACAGGGCTTTAGATAATGTTTTCTGCACTATGTGAAAACATATATGAATTTTCACCCACAATTCAATAAGCAGATTAGCAGTATGCCTAAAAATATTAATGAGGCGCATATTGTGATGCCTGATATTTTCACAAACACTTATTCAGTGCAGATTCTAAAATAGCAGGCAGATAACTTTATGGCTTTAATATAATGAGTGTTTTTGTAGCTACAAAAACAAAAGATATTAAAAAGCTGTGCATACTAATGATATTTTAATAAAAATTCGCCGGTCTAGAATGGCACCTGTATGTGTGTTTTCTCTTCAGGCACTCATGCTTAGGAATAGTACTGCTGTGGTACGCCATCGCACTTTGCACAATATATAACCTTTTTGTTTTGTGAAAATTTGAACTACTTCCATAATTACAAAATGATATTAAATAAAAATTAAAATGAAAAAAAAATATTGAAGTGAAACGTTAATTAGAAGTCATAAAGGTAATTTTATAAAAATGTAAAAAACGCGTCGACTTTAAATATTGATGTCAATGCATTTTCAGCGTCAATGTCATTAACTACGTCGACTAACCGTGGCAGTCCGAATCCACAGCAACACAAACCTAATAATTGACTGGAGAACAGAATGTTGCGTACGCCGGTGGTGCGAGCGGCGAAGGAGGGAGATCCAAGCAGGAGTAAGGGCAAACGAAGGTTTATTGTGAACACCGACATAAAACAACATTAATGCCGCGTCGACCAGAAGAGACGCAGACGCAGACCTAAATACACGGGACAGGCACAAAACAGGCGTGCGGCAACGCCACACAGGTGAACACAATTGGCGATCGCAAGAGGTAACGAGGTGGGCGTGGCACACAGGAGGAGTGGAAGGAGCTTGGACGCAACATAACCCCCCCCCAGAGGCGCTTAGACTGAAACATAAAACAAGCACAAAGACAGGACCCAGGACAGAACCCAACAAAGAACAGGGAACGCAGACACACAAACCAGAAACGGAGAGGCAGAAGCAAGAACAGAGGGGCCAGGAGGGAACGTAGGAACAAAAGGGCCGGAAGTGAACGGAGGGACAAACGGAGGCGGAAAACAAAAGGAGGAGGAGCGGGCAGGAGAGGGACAGAAAGCCCACCGGGTGCCCAAAGCCACCCAGGACGGGACCGCAGGCAAGGGGGAGTCAGGAACAAGAGGGGGCCATGCAGGGGTCAAGGGAATGGGCCGAGGGAACACAGGAGGGGACAAGGAGGGAGCTGGAGGGAACACCGGCGCTGGCGGGCAGGAGAGGGAAGCTGGCCAAGACGCTGTCCGACGCCCAGGCGGAGCAGGGGCGCCCCAAAGGCGGCCAACGAGGAGCTGGAGGCGGGACGGAGGACCGGCCCCAAGGAACCGGAGAGGAGCCCGGTGGCGACCGGCGACCAAGAGCCGGAGAACCCGCAGGCAGCCAGCGGATGATGGCCAGGGGCCGCACGGTCGCGGCAGAGGGAGGGACCCGGACCCTCCACAGGTGCCCCCTTCCCTTCCGGGAGATGGAGTGGCGGGGACCCCGTTGGGCTCCCCCCCCTCTGGGGCACTGGCGGTTGTCCCGGGTGTCCTCCTGGGTCCGGGGAACCCAGCAACCGGCTCCCCGAGGGGTCCCACTCAAGCTGCTCCTCCTCTGCCACGAGGGGAGGAGTGATGGTGTTGTCCGGGACTTCCTTGGGGACACGGTGTCCTGGGCTGGATAGGTCCCGGGCCGCTGTGGCTGTAGCTTCGAGCTGATCAGGAACAGGTAGGGCCGTGGGCGGGGCCGCGTGATGAGCAGGAACAGGCAAGACCGCGGACGGGGCCGCGGGACAGTCCGGAAAAGGAGGGACCGCAGGCGGGGCCGTGAGCTGTTCTGTAGGGGGCCACAACCCCCCTCAAAGGCGTGCACTCCGGGCGCGCCCCAAGAGGGGTGTGGCGTAGCAGCCTAGGGAGCTGCATGTGAAGCAGCGGGCGTGGCAGCCTTGGGAGAGGCAGCTGCAGGTGTGGGTGCAGGAGTGGCAGCTGCGAGCTTGGACCTTCTCCGCCTCGGCCTGCTGCTCCGTGCTTTTGGGGAGACGCGGCATTCTGTTGCATACGCCGGTGGTGTTAGCCACGCAAGAGAGAGATCCAAGCAGGAGTGAGGGCAAACGAAGGTTTATTGTGGAACACCGACATAAAACAATGCCGCATCTGCCGGAAGAGACGCAGACCTAAATACACGGGACAGGCACAAGACAGGCGTGCAGCAACGCCACACAGGTGAACACAGTTGGCGATCACAAGAGGTAACGAGGTGGGCGTGGCACACAGGACAAGCGGAAGGAGCTTGGACGCAACACAGAGCAGAGCAAGCATTTAGATGCACATAGAAAACTGAAGCAAACAAGGAACACGTCTGAAACATAATCTGTAAACTAATCAACTGAGGTAGACATCTGAGGTATATATCTGCAATTTGTTTAACATATAAACACAACACCAAACTGCCTCATGATTCCCAAGACTGGACTAGATAAGCACTTATGGGAAATGGATTAATTATATATGAATCATATTTAATTAAAATCTAATATTCAGCTTCTGGAAAATGAGCATTCCCACGCCTTGCACAGTGCGTGTCGAGTTATTTCATCACTAAAATGATGACAATTTGAATAAATTAAAATTCATGAAAATTCCGTTCTTCGTTTAGGTGTTTCCTCAGTGGTGAGGCTGCACTTTAGAAGATGAAGCATCGCCAAGTAGTCCTCCGCCATAATCACGGAGAAATGAGCCAGGCACAAGACCGCCATTATCCCTGCCTGTCTCTACTGTGCCCCCTCAGTAGCTTGGCTGTAAATCTCCCCTCCTCTTAATAAGACAGCATTAGGTGCTAAAACATTTCCACAGCAGTGCAAAGCCACTAATAATTGGATATATAACAAGATTGAAGAGCCAGCTTGTTAGCAGGCCTGACGTTAATAGTCACCCCTCCCCCCGCATCTAAGTGAACCTACTTGATTTATGCTGCGTGCTATTAGCCACTGAACCAGGAGGGTTCCATCGCAAAATGCCCGAATGACTGAACCCCAGCTTACCAGAGTCAAAACACCCGTGGTAATATAATTTTGACCCTACTTACAGCTACAAGAGATATGACCCTTTATTCATTGAATTTGCAAAAAGACTTTCCTCGTTTGCTACTGCCAATGTCACAGGCATTGATTTTCAGCTCTGCCAACAGGTGTCGTTACCAGGTCCCAGGGCCAGGCGTTCATTAGGAGAAGAGTTGAGTCAGAACGGGAACAGGACATCAAAATCTCAAGTTTTACCAATTTTATTACTGTAAGCTACTAAACAGATATATATATAAAGGATACACAACAAAAATAATATGCTGTTCGCTCTCGTTTTTCCATCTCACAATAGAATGAACCAGCGAATGTGCTACATCAAAATGCAGAGCTGTTGTAACACCAGGGGCCTGTTTCACAAAGCAGGATCACTTGCTTAGCCAGATAACTTGCCAGATTTAAGGTAGTCTGGGCTAAATATAAGTTGATGAAAATAAGGTCTATTCA
>JABFDZ020000039.1:6230594-6243594 GCA_019775955.2 Pollimyrus isidori
CTTGTATGTAAGCGCTTTGAGTGCCTAGAAAAGCGCTATATAAATGTAATGAATTATTATTATTATTATTATTATTAACAACCCTGCCCAGCACCCAGTCCATGCAAGCATTGAACACAAGAACACACATCTGATGAATCCCAGAATTCACCTGGAACAACACAGAGGTTCAGCCTTCAATCTGCACAGCACTCAAAGTACTGGTGTACAGGCCGGTCATGATGTCCAGCAACTTTGTGGAGTTGCCACAAAGTCTCAGGATGTGGCTGGATCAAATTAGTTTAAAGCTTCATGAAAACCAGCAAAGGCTGCATGGAAACCCTGCCAATAATATGCTGTGTTTCATGAGAACCCTCAGTGTCAGGATATGGTCAATGGTCATTTTCTTGTGTGTTTTTTGGGTGTAAAACTGGGACGGGAGCAAGTGATCACAAATCCTGTTGAGGATGACCCTAGCAAGGACCTTGCCCAGCACAGACTGCAGTGTTATCCCCTTGTAGATGTTGCAATCCAGGTGATCACCTGGCCCCTGACTCTCAAATGGAAGCAAACATTGCTTATAACTCCAGAAGGACAGCCGTTCCACCAGCTTGAAGAATTTCATCCTGGATACCACAGATCCGTGTGGCTTTCTGTACGCTAAACCGGTTTACCGCCTGCGCAGTTCCAGTGAGATTGGGTGGTTCACAGCAAATCAGAGACTCAGCCCCAAGAAATGTGGACCCAGAGAAGTCTAACATCCTAGCTGGCTGATCAGCACATCTGCTCAAATGAGCCAGCACTGCAGGTCATAACTTTGGTGTCATCTGTAAGGACTGTTCCATTACCTGCCTTGACAGCAAATCTGAGGAACCGATTTGGATGTGAATAATGCTTTGATTCCTCTATAAGCAGGACGTGACTCAGTAGACGTGAGATCCTCACTGCCCTCATAGTCATTCTTCTCTGTTCTCGGTACAGACCAGAGTTTCCATCAATCTATGAGAATTCACAAACTGGACACATATGTAAGCCCTATAGTAGCCTCCAGCATCTTCTCACAAGGGTGTGACTGACCTCCTTCAATGCACCACCTGTTTTGGAGTAGAAAGTCCAATGATGTGGCTCAGGGCACTGGAACCAGCATCCAGCGGCCCACAGATCCCGATCATTTGCAAAGTCAAAAAACAGGGAGCCACTTTTACCACATTGGTCAGAGCCATGGGGAGCCATCATAGCCAGCCCTGTTAATGCCAGCAGCTGCTCTGAAGACATAAACAAAGTACATGTGTCTATTTTCATGGACCAGCTATTACATATATTATAGCTAAAGTGTGCAGCATGAGATGAGACCTTCCAGAGGAAACCATATGCCCTGTATATACAGGAGATGGTGCAGGATATCAAAACATTGAAAACAAAAAGTCAACCTGCAGGAAGAAGCCATCGCCTAGCTGAGGTCCATTGTTGTGCAGGGCCATCAACAACAACAACAACAACAATAATAATAATAATAATAACAACAGTACACCTTAGGTGTGCATGTGCGAGTGACTGGTGTGTGACTGTGCCCTGCGATGGGCTGGCCCCCCATCCAAGGTTGTTCCCTGCCCCATGCCCATTGCTTCCGGGATAGGCTCCGGATCCCCCAGTAGGATACGCGGGTTGGAAAATGGATGGATGGATAATACACCTATTAAAATGTTAGTGAGCCATATAAAAATGTATACAACAAAGAAAGGACTTAAGGACTTTATTAAATATATTTAATAACAGATTCCTTCAGATTAGGTTTAACTTAAGTGTGATTGCACTAAGTACAAGTACTCAGACAAAGAAATGCAGTTTGCCGTCTAGACTGAATGTGCAAAATAGCATAATAGTGCTACAATATACAGTATACATGTCCATCCATCCATCTTCTGTACCTGCTTGTTCTGTTCAGGGTCACGGGGGTCCAGAACCTTACCTGGAAGCACACACCATTCACACCTGTGGAGTTCTTGGACTGTGAGGGGAAATCACACTACCTGGAGGACACAATACATGCATGTGTGATTAACAAATATAAAATATTCTTCTACCCCTATAGTGGTATTCACAGTTAGTGGTGTGGACAGCTAACCGCAAATCTGCTAACTCCAAAATTTAATCTGATGACGTCAAACGGATAAACCACTAAAAATGTAGTGGAACCTAATAATAACCACTATCTTTTATTATGCTAATTTAGCTTCAGTTTCTGAAACCCTTAAAACCATAACTAGAGGGCTAAAATTTCAACCCTTTTAGTACTGAAGTTCCATCTGTCATACTAGAGTGATTTCCAGGGGATGTTTACAATTAACCAATTGGGTATTGTTGGATTCTTTAGAATCTCTGGAATAATACTGCATTAATAATACCTTTGCCAGAGAAGCCCTATTTTGCACCTAGCCCACACTGCCACTGTGCTTCCACTGAACCCTTAAATCCGACAAGTTATCCGGCTAGGCAAGAAATCCAGCTTTGTGATACAGGCCCCTGTTTTCTGCTCAGTTGAGGGTATCCTAGTTTAAATTTACTTTGTCTTCATCCACTCACATTTAACCCGTCTTGTGTTTACATGTAGTTAGCCAATAGCATGTCAAATAGACTGCTGCAGAAACGCTCACAACAAACAGGAACAAATATGTATCATTTAGAGTTTACAAAAGTTTTTGACCATAAAACTTTATTCACTTCACCTGAGAAAAAATTGTTAGCAGATTTACAGATAGCTTAACTAAATTTAGAAGAAACTAATTGGTATGCTAATTGTTTTCAATGTTAGTGGAAATTATAATTCACTAATCAGTGCTTAGCAGATTCAAGTAACCCTGCCCATCACTGTACGTGGTATACATGGTATAATGTAGTATAATAATGTGGTATAATTATAATGTGGTATATACAGCATCTGTGATTGTAATACAGAACAATGAGAGCTCTATACAATGTATAAATATGCAGTATATGTATAAATACAGTGTATTTAAATAATTATGAAGTGGCAGGGGGGATATGGGGGGGGTGTTACAGGTGAAGATTAACGGTGGTGTTGAGAGCTCAGCAGGGGAGAGGCTATGGGGAAGACAGTGTTCTTCAGCCTGCTAGTGTGGGAGCAGATACAAACACCAGTGGAGTTGATTAAAAATGCCAGTAATGATGCGCCATTTGGAATTATCAAGGGAATGTTTGCCAGTTGAAAGCTAAGCAGGGACTTCTGAGAGATGCATATCAGCTTTTACCTACAGATGATATATTTAAACAAGCTTGGCATTTTAATCTGTCATGGTGTGGTCTTCACTTTTGCATTAAGAATTTAAATTCTTGAACATCGAGAGCCTAATGAATTCCTACTGACTTCCTCAGTAGTAGTGTCAGGCACAAGAACATTCCGTAATTTTCTGCGTTGAGGTTGCAGTTATAACCCGCAGTAACGCAGACATTAATATGTTCAGATCTATAATAGATTCAGATCTACGCCTTGACTTTAAGCCACGTAACACATCACTGAGGCTGATTGTGCGGTTTTCCAGTCTGACAGTTTGAGAGTGATTCTATCTTCCCAGGCACTTCTTAGTAAGACACACAGTCATCTAACTTTAATACGGGGCGATCCTGTGTGACTATCCTGTGCAGTGAGAGATAATTATAAATGTCATCAGTATACTTGACTTGCTGATGACTGGTTTGGAATATAAAGTGAGGGCCATCTGAGTTCCTTCCTTTATTTATTTACCATTAGCCAGACAGAGGCCCCTAAGTCTCCCTCCATCTGGCTCAGTTCACTAAACTTACATGCTCATCATTCTTCTTTGATCATGTTTTGATGGAGATGCAGAGAAAGAAACCAAGTCTCTAGTCTCAATGCTTAAATACGAAAGGTCACCATGGGTAAGCTGGGCACTGGGTCCTGCTGCCTGTAAATAAGGACAACTGCATTTTTTAAAATATTTTTTTACACACATTAGCAGTTCTTCTTGCTACAATTACTGCAGACCCTTTACCAACTGGACTTTGTTTCTCTCAGGAAAAATACATTACTGTACTTGTAATACCCATTTTATACTGAAACAAAACATGTAAATAATTGTTGCCACAGTGATGATGACAGAAGTTTATGTAGTTTGGCTATAATAAAGAACATGTTCTTAGTCATGTGTCCTGTCCTTTAGTTTATATGAAATTCTTGTTTAATCTCCTCCCCAATGTTTCCAAACCTTGAGGTTCAGTTGCAGCCAAGACACAGTTAGAATTTTCTGTGAGAATTTACAGCATAAGCTATGCAGAGAGATCAGTTTGTGCCCTACCCCATATCAGGCCCTTTATGTGGGTGTAGTGGAAAAAAACATGACAGTTCCTAGGCCTTATGAACAAGGCGAATGACCAGATTGACCCTAAAAACCACAGCCAAATCTTCAAAGCATGATATGGCTTGCAGACCACCTGTTAGTGTAGATTGTTTACTGTTCATATGCCTTCTGGAGAAGTTTTACCTCTGTTATAATACAAGACCAAGATGATGGGATCAGCACCTTTGCTGCAGGGAACAGACTCACTATAATGTAGCTAAAAGCCATTTTTGTTTTAAAATAGACAAAACAAACAAACTCTGAGCTGCACACAAATGGTGCTATTAAATATTAAATTAATTTGTTTGTTTGTTGGTCTGTCAACCTACCTAAGGAAATTCCAAAATGTAATGAAGGTTGCAACCATTTCAGAACAGCTGTCCTATCCCATTTGAAGACCCACACATCCCATAATTTAACTGGCTTTCCATCAGTGAGCCTACATTCACCTACATCACATGCGCATGAATTATTTTCCCGCAGCACTTAAGCGTGAATTTCTTCAGGGGGTCAGAATCAATTATGGGGTTACAATTTTTATTCCTCCTTTTTTAACAGATAATGGAATAATTTTGTCCTCATATAGCCCAAAAATGCTGTTTACTCTGCCGGCTGTCTGAATGAGTCGTGCCAGGTAAACAGGGACTGTTCATTCATTATGAGGCTCAGGCTGTCTCTATCTGTACCCAAATCCATTTGTCGCCACGGACACAGGGAAAGGCAAGTTGTCAGATGGCATCACACTTATTCTGAGCTCTGGGGCCTGTTCCTTTCATGCCTTCCACTGGCAGGTGCTTTTGTAGACCTTTAAAGTGGGCTGTGACCTGTTTCCTCTTTTACTGATGCTGCATGCCCAAGACACTACTAGTCAACCCATTAGGTGACATAGGAGACACCCAGGGTGCCAGTTTCTGAGGGGAGCCAATTTCACTTTGTCTCGGATTGAGGGTGCTGGCGGATAGGCTTGCCTAGGCTGCCACACTTCTTCGATCGCTACTGAATGAAGACAATGGTCTGTTTGTGATGATAGTTTGTACCTCATCACTGATGTTTTACCTGGACACATTCTGTGCATTATTGTGATTATTTGCTTATTTTAATGATTGTTGTAGTAAAAAAAAAAGCTCTAGATATGACAACGTTGCATGAATCAAATCGCTTTTTGCTCTTTTCCTTGTGAAACATTTCTTTGCATCTATAACACGAGCCAAAATGAAATGCATGCGCTTTGAAATTGCTTGTATTGATCCAGCCGGAGCAGTTTCTCCGTGTTTAAGTCAGCAGAGAAGGGAATGGAGAGGAGCAGTAACAATCAATTCTATGTTACAGGCCAAGTCAAAGAACCATTAATGCCCGAACACTTAAGGCAAAAGTTACCACTTCTGACCTATGGATGGCAGTAGAGGATCTTGAACAAAGTCAGGCAGTCAAGGTTAGAATAAAGTGTATCAACTGGTTGAGAGTATTTGCAACAAAACCAAACAAAACATACAGGATTGTCTTGAGACATTTGAGGTATTTAACCTGCGCTAAATGGGGGAAATTTGACCACAGAAAGAAGGGTGCGGACTGAGGACTACAGCTTCTGCTGATGATTTCATATTTTGAAAACACCAAGATGCACTGTATCTTAGCTAGAAATACCCCCACACCGCCAATAATAACCAGAGGGGACCCCAAACAGCTGAATGACAAAGGTCAAGCTCAGAAATGGAAAGTTTGGAAAGTACAAATCCAGTCAAGATTTTGTTTCGACCAACCAGTTGAGTATAAAGAGTCACAGTTGCGGAATAATCAATTGGTTGGTTGAAACAAAATGACCTGAAGTTTCCACCTCTAGGTGAATTTCAACTATATGCCTGTGGTTTTACTAGCAGCAGACCACCAGAGTGCTGGCAAGAATATACATTTTTTTTGCTTTTCTTATTTGTCTGTCTATTAAGTGTGAGAAACAGAACTATAACAGGATTAAAAACTGACATGCCAGGTGGTCCATACAAGTTTGAATTCTTTTAAAATTACATTGCAGCTTAATGAATACTTAATTATATTCATAAAAGTATATGAATATTGGCAAACTGACAAACAATTATAAATGACATGCCAACTGTACAGTGAGGAGGATAATGAAACATGAGGCATAACATTTATGTATTTTCCTAAATGAATTTGTTAGAGTGCTGGCGCAGTAGGTTAAAATAGGCTTTCCAATGCAATGAATGAAAATCAATAGAGCTGTGGATATAAGCAAGCGCTCCACCATTCCTGCCTTTCTTTCTGGGCTCTGAACAGCCTCACGACACACATCCCCATTTGAAATGTCCCAGCTATTACTGGTGCTGGACAAAAGAAAGCCAGAAACCAGCAAGCAAGCCTCTATGATGTCGGTAACAGATCCCCTCTGTTCTGTTTGTCCATAATCACTAGAGCAAGACAGCTATGTCTTATTGGGACAGGTTTTGACCTGTGACCCTTTGATCTGTCCAATGACTCATGTGCCAAAACCTTACTGACCCGACCTCATGATAACATTTGTTACTTTTTAGATTGTGTTATACAAAGTATTAAAATGAGAGGAATTAAGGATAATAATAAAGGAAGGGCATCCTAATTCTAGACTGAATTAGCCAGCTATTACGGAAGCAGAGAAATAATTCCAGGCGTAACGGTATCGGAAGCACCATTTACAGACGTGAGCAGGGAACAATGGCAGACTTGCAGCCTCTAATGCAGAGCTCTGGAGTAGCACAGTGTCCCCACAAATGTGCCTGCATTTGATCTGAGAGAATGTGTCTAGAAGGAAAGGTGTGTCTCTCCATGACACTGAGCGGAGGATTTCCACTCAGGGTTGATTACGGTATGATATAAATACGTGGATTTATTTGCCATGTGCGAGGTAGCAGGGGTGTGGCTCGAATAGGATTAGCTATATGAGGGTAACAGGGATTCAGATAATAATGTGTTATTGCTCTTTTGGATGTAGGTGGAATTTCATTTTTCCCCCATCCAGTAATTCTCTGGCTAGGAGCATTAAAGCAGACAGTATCCAGCGGTGTTTCCAGGGCTGACCATAGAGTTCCTCGCCCTGATTTCAGACCAGTGTCTTGCTGGTAATGCGTAGCTGAACTTTCAAGCCCCCTATCTGCTGTTCATTTCGGGATATAGATCGATCGATTATATGTTGGCAGATGTTATTTGGTGCAAAGAGGGAGGGAAGGTGGAGGTTTTATGCTGCTCTTTTACAATTATTTTATTTTATATTATCAGTATCAGTATGTTCAAGATGAGTCAGATATAACTGCCATGCTCTCTAATTGATTTCTTAGAAAGGGACGGATTCAGCAAATGAATAAAAATCTAGACCATTAAGTCGGATATCTGACAGACAACGGCAATATATAAGCTAGTTAAGGACTGTTTTACTCTGCTCATATTCAGAAAATGGTTTGGACAGAGTTCACATAAATAATGGAGAAGATCAGACAGGGAAGAAAAAAAGAAACAGGAGCGACAGACGAAGGCGGTGGTTGGCGGAGCCTAGCGCAGGTCATGGGCGCAAAGGTGGAAGGCCAGGCCAGATGCTGCTACGGTTTGTGCTCATTAACCAATCACGCAGCAGCGATGCAGTCAGAGTTCAGTGCCCGTCTTGTGTTGATGCCAGCAGCCGGTTTCGCTTTGTCTCTTCGGGATTAGATTTGGCAAGCCGTAACTGAACGGGCTTCAGCTAATTCCCTGCTCAGTGCCAGCCGGCCCCCTGCCCTTCTCCACAACACATTCACAGTCGCCCTTTCCAACTGGGATCATCAGGACCCAGTCAGTAAACAGTACCAAGCTAAAGCAAACCAATGTATGACAATACATTCTGTATCCTGAACATCACGAACGTGTCTTTAACAATGTGCATCTAGCTGGCATTAATATCGATTATATTGCATTCATTTATGTAGTACACACTTTTATCCAAAGCAACACACTCCTGATAGAGTGGGATCAACCAGTCCCTGGAAAAACTGGATTTAAGGGCCTTTTCCAAGGGTCCAACAGTGAAATTACTTGACCACAGGACTTTAACCGGCAACCTTCTGATCACAGGCTTCATGTTCTATGCTAATCAGTGATTGTTGTTATGTGTGTTAATGTATGTTATGGAGAATCAGATTAATATTATGTTTGTAAAGTACGAAGCGAGGTCACTGAAATACCTGCCTAAACAAACATTTAATTATATGCAAGTTGGAAGCAAGATGCTTCTGGGTGCCTTGGATGTGGGAACATGCATATTTTTTCTGTGACGGACGGTGTGTTTCCCTGCCTTGTGATCCTTGTGTTCTGGGTTAGAATGAATCTTCTCCTTGGCCTTGTAAGATTCTTGGAAGGTCAATTGATGAACATGTACATCTTTTCGGTGTTAGGCATTTCTTCTACTTCATCAGTTTCTTATTTTAATACGAGATGGGTGTGTTTCACATTACATGGTCTTATGCACGCAGTAAAAGCCAAATGACAGAATCCAGCTGAAAAATGTTCAGACAAAACTCATCTCACTTAGAATTTTTCTGCATAGTTAAACCTGTTATGGCATCTGCTATGGCTCCATTGCAGTTCCTTGAAGCTGAGCTCAAGTTTAGGAGTGCCCTGTAAACATTTGAAGCAATTACAGTGGAAAACATGACGTGCCAAAACTGCAGCAGATTCACAGCCAAATTAAGTTTCTAGGCACCCAGATTCTCCTAGGCCGTTTACAGTGCTGTGGCAGTTGCATAGGCAGTTGCATAATAGAACAAACATTTGGGTTGGCTCGTGTTCTGGCCAATCGGAGAATTGCAATACTCAAAAATGCAAAATAGGGAAAAGTGTTGCATAGTCCCAGTGTGGCATGTGACTGATGTTGACAAAGATCTTTGTTTCTTGCACATTTAAATGCAGCACCTCTAGTTATGTTTTCAGATAATTCACTGGCTTTGATCCCGAGATGGGCTGACAAATTAGCACATGCATTTCAATGAAGCGGACTGGAAAAACGCACAAAAGCACACCTTCAGCCACATTGAAAGTCTGTGTAATGACACCTTTTTAAAAAGCGTTTGAAGGCCCGAAACCCCCAGATACTGAACTCAGGACTGTATAATCATTATGTAATACATTATCATAAAATTAATGGATTCACGGTCCCCATGTTACTCAAAAGAATTCAGTATTTCTCTTGATATCGATATAGGTATAAATATCTGTAATACATATGCAACAACAGACAACAATACTGTGGCTTTTCAAAACTTTTCAGTATTAACTTATAAATTGTAATTTAATGTACATGTACGTAGCAGGAAAGGAACACAAATGTATTAATTATTATTCAGTATTTCAGGCAGACTGTGAAGGGCTGGTGCCCCACCCTTGTGACCATGGCTTCAGGAATAGGCTTCAGACCCCCACAACCCTGCAATAAAGTAATAAAGAAAATGTACTGATTGAGGGATATTTCATGCAGATTAATAGCCTACAATTGTGTACAATCCCAGGTATTAATGACACTATTTTCTACATATCCCACATCTCCTCTATTTTTACTTTTTATTTCTGAGGAGGTTATTAGGAGACCGGAGCAGATGGCCAGGTGTGATCTGTTCTCTGCTGATCTTCTCACCAATCATCTTCTCACACCACAAATGCCAAACATGCTACCATCATCTCAAAACCGCAGCCTACTCAATAAACACACTAAATATCACAAATACAGCAGACACTACCCTACAAATGCTGGTCTCCTCCCAAAAAAATTGTGGAAATTTCCCACATTTTAAATTTACCAAAAGTTTTCCGCTCTGAGTCCAACACAGAGCTCTGACCTCAATCCAGCAAAGCATAATTTGGTCAAATTAGAACAAAGAATTAGGACAAGGTCAAGACACTATTTAATGTGGTGGGTGTGCATATTAAAGCTTTATTAGAGTGGCAGAATTGTGTTTTCTACCAGAAATTTGTAAAAATGGTCTAGTTTTCAGAATTAGTTTATAAGGCTAAAGCAAAATCCAAAAATGTGCCGTTATATATGCTTGTGCCCAATACATATTTTACATGTGTATCCTCTGATAGTGTGCATATTAAATCTAATGCTCAGTATCTCTTGTGTTTTCACTGCTTGTGGCTTCAGAAAGTATGCTGCATATTATTTAAAATGTAAAAACATTAAAAATGGATGTCATCTGACTAGCAGGACAGGTTTGTAAAGGTCTGCCTTGTTTGTGTGGCTGTCATACACAAATCTGTGCATGCTGCTTAAAATGCCGGAATTTTCTTTTCCCTTGCTATTACTCGGAGTATAGTTGTAGCCCTTGTTATCTTTTATGGTCCTTTCATATCGTTTCGATTGCCTCATTATGACAGTATTTCCTGACCCGGTCCTTGGGGACCCACAGCCAGTCCATGCTTTTGCTCCCGCTCAGCTCGTGTCAGGCAGCCCGTATTGGACTGTCTAGCAACGTGGACAGTTTGTCGGTCCCTGAGAACCAGATTGGAAAACACTGCGCTATGATGATTTCAGATATGTCTGCGATCATTTTGCAATGCAACAGAACGTAGAACAGGAAAATTTCCTCTTCCCGGTACCCATTACTTATTTCCATTTCCATAGTCCAGCCCATACATAATGACATTTCCTTATTATTTATTGTACATATAACAAAACTTTGAAAAACTCTGTAAAGTCCTTTTGTAATATTTAAATGCCCTACTTTCTATTACACCATCATCCTCTGAAATCAGTTTCTGTATTGCTAAGGTGTAGTAAATCCCCGCTCAATGTAAAACCGAGTAACGTTTTTCTCTACAAATCCATATTTATTTAGTTTCTTCCTCCCAGCATCTGCCCAAAGAGAGCCGCTGAAATACGTGCATATTTTAAACGTTGGGACCATTGAAAACTACAAACAATGAGTCACATCTATCTATCTATCTGCCTGCCTGTCTATTCAGTAATTAAACACCTAGACAATACATACTGAACTGATATGTTGAAGGTACATTGACTCATTTCGCCTGCCCTTCGTTGGACACAATACTATCACACATCTTACTTCCTGCTAATTTCCATTGTGGTTATAATGTGATTATATAATAATGATAAATAATCTATGCTATCCCTCTGAAATTTTTATTTATCTGCTCATTCGCTCTATGTGTCTGACTGTACATGCCAAGTTTTGTGAACATTTAATGACAGACTGTGAACATAATCTGTGAAGTAAAAAAATATTAAACCTGTTAGACTGGACCTGCAGTTGAGGTCTGATTTAAGCCCAAGTTTCCATGAGGAACAGGGCATTGTTTGCATTGTCTACGACAGGGAGCGAGATCACTCATTCTGTTTGTTACTGATACAGACAGGTAGGTCATGACTAAAAATAGCAAACGGCATTAATGCTATACTGAAAAAAGGAATCTATGTATGGTACATTTGCATGTGACCAGTAAAATCAAATGGCACATTTATAGCTAAATTTTGTTGGTTCGGTAGGTAGCACAGCTACTTCATACCGCCAGGGTTTGTGGTTGGAATACCACATGACACAGGTCGACGCCCTGTCCATTGTGTCTTATATGTCCCATGCTGTTCCCTCTTCTGTCATGTAGTCCCCCCATAGACACTAGTATGTGTGCATTGTTCTGTGAATGTTTCCCTGCCCTTTTATCATATCCTGGTCTCTGTATTACTTGTTTCCCTGTGTAGGTTTTTTTATTCTTTAGTTTGCAGTGTTTTCCACTTTTTATCCCCAAATAAACCCCTGTTGTCTCTTTGAGTCAGACGTTTATCGCCAGATTTTTTTCCCCACCTGCGCCATCTCGGGCCGTAACATATTGTCATCATTATTTTCTTTGTCAAATATGGGTATGGGTTTTTTACAGTTTAAAATACATTTTGGATCAATCAAAATGCATTTGAATATTTAACCAAATTGCCAGTAAAATTGGCAACATTTTTAATAAAAAATAATTATGTCTCCATGTGACTGAGAGAAAAGTCATGTGCATACTTAGGCAGACGTTTGTTAGCCAAGCTAGAAAACTGCCCACAGACAGAAATCCCAATGTCAAGCAAGCTGCACTGAAGCTAATGTCAATGTTTGGATCCGCTTATGTCCACGAATCCGTTTTTTCTAAACTAAAACAAGGTAAGTCAAAACATTGCTCTGTTCTTATTGACATATGTGAAAGACCAGCCTACAGCGGCCACAACTGAGTACAAGCCAGACCTGAGAAGGACTGCAGAAAACAAAGGCTGCCAGGTTTCCCACTGAGTAAACAGAGGTAAGAATCGACCTATGAAAACTATATGGTTACGCAGTGCCATTAGCCATGTGTTACTGCACGCATTTGCTAAGCGGCTCTTTGCAACGCTGTGGGTTTTTTGGCTCTTAATGCTGGACTGGTTGGACACCCCTGATTAATACAGGATTTTGCTACCTTGGCTTAAATGTGCCAAAGCAATGTCAGTAACACTTTCTAAGAATGCCATGTCTATAATAATCTATAAACGCAATCATCCATCCATCCATTATCCAAACCGCCTATCCAATCGGGTCGCGGGGGGTCCGGAGCCTATCCCGGAAGCAATGGGCACGAGGCAGGGAACAACCCTGGATGGG
>JABFDZ020000039.1:6251919-6264684 GCA_019775955.2 Pollimyrus isidori
AAGCAAGTACACATTCATCTTTAAAAGCGATACGTGCGGCAATTGATTGTTGTACTTATTTTATGCGCGTTTGCGCCAATATGACGTACAAGAAATCAATGTGTATTTTAACCTCTATAAATCAAAATCCACAATATTTCTTGTCATATCAGTGCAAATGCCCATAAAATAAGTACGCATTACACTGTTACCACAATCGATTTCCACATGTATTGCTTTCAAAGGTCAATGCGTAATTGCATACCAGTTATGTCAATCCCTGCTTATAACGATGCTTTTTTATTTCTATAAAGCTTTTGTTTCCTACATTTCTTATTGTCCAGTGTACAGTCCCAGTGTACAGGGGTGTAAAAAAAATGCCATGTGCTAGGATGAGTCATTCCGTAAACACATGGCATGTTGCTTAAGGCCAGGCGAAAGTATCAAGCTCACCTCATGACGTTTTGTGTAACAAAACTGATTATGATACAGAACATATATCACATTCACACAGATTATTCAGTAGGCAAAATTTTGTTCTCTTTATTTTTCTGAACAATTTCACTTTTTTTTATTAAAGTCCTACATTTTGTGATTTTCATCCATGCAGTTTCTGTCATTTGAAAGCACACATGTTGGATTTTAATGAACATTCACACATACATTGAGGTATGGCGGGTGATACTCAGCTCAGATCTCAGGGGTTTGCATCTTCTCGCTGTGTTCGGTTGTAAAGTCCCCACAGTGCATCTATGCCTGTCCGTCCTCTAAGAGGCTGGCCTTATGCTTTCAGTGATAGATACAGGCCCACTGTCATTCACAGTTACATGATATCTGAGATGCCAAGTGTGAGTGCGCTGTCAATTTAATCTTGATTAATCTTTAAGAAGTATCTATATAAAAACAATACGGTAAAATCATGATTGTGATAGCAAGAATACACATTCTATAAATGAACATTATCTAAACCAAAGATACTGGTTATGTGTTGAGATTGAATTTGTATGTATGCTACAATAAATAAGGCGAGGCAGGACATACGATTCAAAGAACAGGATACACACAGCAATCTGGGCTCCACGTGTCCGTTTCACTTGTTATGATATTTATGAAAATGGCAGGATTATGAGGATTCAATGCAAAGGCAAGAAAATCAGTATTTGGAAAAAACACAGAGACACTCACCACATATAAATGTGTACCTTTGCTTCAGGCAACATTACATACACAAGCAAAGGCTTTTCCATATGATAACATAATAACAAGCTATATTGGAATGAAGTAATATAAAGTACTTGCACATTTATCGTTGGCAAGGACTGCATCTGACACAGACATTAAACTGCCACTGTTATGAGTTTGTGGTGCAGCCTTTTCTTTCTTGGAGGTAAATCGAAGAACATCCATTAGCTTGTCCTTCAGGATAATCTGCCTGTTCCATCATTAGCTGACAGTCACCTTTGCTTAGCAGATACATCATGAATGAGTAATGAGGTTTCTGCTATGATATAAGCCATCTAGTTCTCCAGAAGAGTACTAAGTGCCCCCAGTATGCAGTCGTCTTCCTTTTGGTGGTACAGTCATGTATTGCAGTATCCGGTACACATTTTTTTTTCCTTGGGGAAAGGAGGGAGCCAATCCTGGACAGCATAGGGCACAGCGAGGGGGTATACCCTGGGATGGATGTTAGCCCATCACAGGGAACACGCACGCAAAATCACACATTGCAGGGAGTTTAATGACACCAATTAGCCTCACTGCATGTGTTTGGACTGTGGGAGGAAAATGGAATACCCTGAGGGATACTGTGTGACAACTGAAGAACATGAACACACACATACACACACACAGGCAAGTAATTATATCTTAGTGGGGACTCTCTATTTATTTCTATGGGGAAAACTGTTATTTTTAGTTTTTTCATTGCATTCACAGATCTTGTGGGGACGTGAAAAACGGTCCCCACTTCAAAATAATGGGTTTATTATTATTATTATTATTATTATTATTAGTAGTAGTAGTAGTAATAGTAGTAGTAGTAGTAGTATAAATACTACTACTACCACTGAACAATTTGCTGGTCAGGCACTGTGATGCCCCTCTGATAAGTAAAATATCTGATCTAACACGGCCAAATTCCTACTGACAAGATGAGTTAAGAATTTATCTAGATCAATTGCCACGCGATTGCATTTCACACCTGTGAAAATGCAGATTATGTTACTTTGTACTGAAGCTCTGCAAATGAGTGCTGGGACACACTGAAATGCCCAGACTCCTCTGAGGGACTGACTGACGGGCCCTAGCACTGTGGCTAGCATTTCTGAGCGCTCTATCCATTAAAATGACAAAATTATTCTGCCTCTTCGCAGATCAGTACTTCACCCAAGGACAATCCCTGTCCCAGTTAATTAAATGACAACAAACTAATTATAGATTCTGTAACAGGCAGTGTCCTTCACAAAAAACAGGCTTTATCATCGAACTGTCAAGTCACTTACCCTCCAAAACATTGTAATGATCAATTCAATTAGCATAATTCTAAGAAATACAAAGCGCTCACTTGTATATTTAATTGTGTTCTTCTTATCGTATTTTATTAGCCATTCAGGATTTTATTACTGCAAAATATATCGCCTACTTGACCCGAAGATCAAGAGAAGGACTTGACTCCCGATGACTAAGAATGTGCCTTCATTAAACAGAAAGAAAACCGATAACCTCATGCAGGCATCATTCAAACATGCTGAAATGGACGCAAGTATATACCTGTGTGGCCAAGACTGAGCTTAATGATTGTAAAACAGGATAAGGATTTAAAATAAAAACTGTGTGAGAGGCGGCACACTGCCACAATAGTTAGCACTGTTGCCTCACACCTTCAAGTCTCCAGCCTGGTTTTATGTGTGTGCTGTTAATATGTTCACCCTGTGTTATCGTCAGGTTGCCTGCCATCCAAAAACATCCATCCATTATCCAAACCGCTTATCCTATCGGGTCGCGGGGGGTCCGGAGCCTATCCCAGAAGCAACGGGCACGAGGCAGGGAACAACCCTGGACGGGGGGCCAGCCCATCGCAGGGCACACTCACACACCAAGCACTCCTTCCAAAAACATGCTAAGGTGAA
This sequence comes from Pollimyrus isidori, assembly GCA_019775955.2. NCBI lineage: Eukaryota > Metazoa > Chordata > Actinopteri > Osteoglossiformes > Mormyridae > Pollimyrus > Pollimyrus isidori. The sequence continues at coordinate 6,255,027 of JABFDZ020000039.1, forward strand.
ATGTTGCCAAAATGTCCACATGTGGCTCTGTGATGGGTTGGCAGTCTGTTCTGAAATATTCCATGCCTTGTTCCTGTTGCTTCTGGGATAGGCTCCAGAGCCCCATGACTCTACGTAGGATAAGTGGGTATGGAATGATTTATAAATGATTTACATATTTTCTGTTTTACTAGAGTATTCCTCCCTGCAGATGTAACACCAAGGGCTGTATTTTTACTTTAATGTCATTTTACACTATAGGACGACGCTTACATAACCATTAACAATTCTTTATTTTCCACACATGTATTCCTTTCAGCTCTATCTTAGGTTGGCTCCTTCTACAACGCTGTCTGTAGGTATAACAGCTTAAAGGTGCCTCACCGAGTGCATCAGTTGAGTTGTGATGTGATGGCAGATTATACATATCTATCATTGTTTTCTTTGCTTAATCACCCCTCCATTCCTCCATCCACACACCCATGGCTCTCCTGGACCTCTGCATGACAAAAACAACAGTCGCTCACAAACAGACAGAGAGAAAATATATACAAATAAAGTTATTAGTTTGGAATTTGCAAAAGGCCGTGTAATCCATCCAAAATGACCAGATCTGAAAGAAGAAAAATTGGAAAAAAGAAGCAATGTGAAGGAATTGACAGGGAAAGAAAAGGATAGTATTGAAATAAACTTGAGTTCATTCATTCATTCATTTACTGATGCAGATGTTCTTTGTGATTCATTCTGCATTTGCTAACGCAGTTCTGATCATTCATTCATTAATTCATTCATTCAAGTCATTATTTCATTCATTTATTCAAGTTATCATACTTGTGATTAGTGTTTTGTAAAAGAATACCTCTACGAAAATGTTATCAAGGCTCTGTTAGGAAAACAGCTCACCCGAGACCAAACAATAAGGTTATTTGAGGTCAGCTCCCTGTGAGAGCTTACTTGTGTTTTGGGAGGGAGGTGGTCATATCAGTCAACTTTGTTTCTTTTTAAATAAAATCATTACAAAGTACAGCAGTTGTCTCTACTTTGGTCTCCAGCCCCAGGGTGTTTCTATGTACTCTACACCTCAGTGAGTACAAATACCACTACAGGGGAAGCTTCAATATACACAAAATAAACAAGCAATAAATCACAGGCAACACATACATATAGGGCCACATGCACATATTTCAGAAGAATGAACTCATTCAATATGTCCCCACATTGATGTTTGTAGTATATGAGACATGAAAGGGGTTCATAAACAAGTTCATAAAGAGTAAATGCAACATTTGATCATAAAATGGTTTATTTTCTAAAATAAACCTATACCTGCAGGACTAGGTGAACAATAATTACACGAAATAAAAACAAATGGGGAGTCTACTGCACTTACAAATCTGAAAGCAATTTTGATGTTTTGGAAATAGCAGACTTTGTAGTCAATAATGACATGAAGATATTGTGTTTTATGTTTTGGAAAAGACTGGGTATGGCACTTATATGGATGAATAACACATGGTTCATAAATTAAATTGATCAGTTCTTTTTCTCAACATATCACTGTACCTAAAATGGACGCTCTATGTTCTGCGGTTGCATTGAATAAAACCTCAGACCAGGACCTGTTAGACTAGGGGTGAGGAACCTTATCTGCAAAGGGCCAGTGTATATGCAGAGTTCAGATTTTTGGCATAACCCGTAGGTCAGATGTTCAAACCCAGGGGTGAGGACTCTTCAGCCAATCAGTCCTCTAATTACTAATCTAATTAGGGAGTAACAATGAAAAATCGAATACACAGTGGCCCTTTCTGGGTAAGCCTGGTCACCCCTGTATTACACCAAAACCTCCACACTGCAAGCCTCCTTGGTGTGTGATTTTTTCTGCTCTGCTGAAACAGAAATTTGCATGTCGTCTTTTCAGACTTTTGTTACTTAACTTCCATTGAGCCCCTATTCACTTATGAATGTGTTTTTTTTCACTGACCTATTTGAATGATACAGTGAAATTGTCTGTGTGAGTTATTATGATAATAAAATGAATTCAAGATAGTTTTACTATACAAAATACATGTTAAAATTATTCTAATTCTTGAAATATGCAGCTTATGTACAGGTAGGTGTGATTTCCTCAATGCAGGTACTGCTGAGTATGTAAGTGGAACATATGCAGTTCCAGAGGGTCTGCACCGTGATCACTCAACCTAAAACTCTGCTTTCCACATCTAAAAATTCATACTGCCCGCCCATTATATGAAAAACTTAAGACTGGCTTTCCATTTTCTCAACTTTATTAAAGAGAAGAAAAATGTTCTTTAGAGAAGCACTTTACAGGGCTGAAATGAACTTTGACCAAATGATCACCTTGAACTGAGTATATCTTTCCAGTCAAAGATCCGCTAAGATCCTCTGGCCCAGTAAACTCTCAAGACAGTATGATGTCATTTTTCCAAACATATCTAAAACTGTAAGATTCATATCAGTCTTCATATTTCCTGTGTATTGATCCTGTCCTGTAATTGTTTCTTCTTAATGACCTTCCCTGACACTGTAATTGTTGTTGTTTGTTTCATGGCACCAAGGGATAGCAGCCAGCTCTCGCTAAACAACCGTGGCCAAAAGTTTTGAGAGTGACACATATATTAATTTTCACAAAGTTTGCTGCCGAGGTTTTTATGATTTCAATTTGCATACACTCCAGAATGTCATGAAGAGTCCCCCTTTGCCATAAAAATGAACTTAATCCCAAAAAACCCATTTACACTGCTTTTCAGTCCTGCCACAAAAAGCCCTGCTGACATAATTTCAATGATTCTCTAATTAACACAGGTGACAGTGTTGATGAGGATAAGGCTGGAGATCACTGTGTCATGTTGATTGAGTTAGAATAACAGACTGGATGTGTTAAATGGGGGATTGTGCTTGAAATCATTCTTATTCCTCCATTAACCATGGTTACCTGTAAGGAGACACATGCAGTCATCATTGCTTTATACAAAAAGGAAAGGATATTGCTGCTAGTAAGATGGCATCTAAATCAACCATTTATCAGATCATCAAGAGCTTCAAGGAGACACGTTCAATTGTTGTGAAGAAGGCTTCAGAGCACCCAAGAAAGTCCAGCAAGCACCAGGATCATCTCTTAAAGTTGATTCATCTGCGGGATCTGGGCACCACCAGTGCATAGTTTGCTCAGGAATTGCAGCAGGCTGGTGTGAGTGCAGACTTTGGAGGATGACCTGGTATCAAGAAGGGCAGCAAAGAAACCACTTTTTCTCCAAGAAAAACATCAGGGACAGACTGATATTCAACAAAAGGTACAGGGATTGGACTACAGAAGAGTGGGGTAAAGTTATTTTCTGTGATGAATTATTTTTGCAATTGTCTGAGGCATCTGGAAGAAAGATTGTCTGGAGAAGAAAAGGTGAGCACTGCCATCAGTCCTGTGTCATGCCAACAGTAAAGCATCGTGAGACCATTCATGCGTGGGGATGCTTCTCAGCCAAGGGAGTGGAATCACTCAGAATTTTGTCTAAGAACACATTCATGAATAAAGAATGGTACCAAAACATCCTCCAAGAGCAACTTCTCCCAACCATCCATGAACAGCTGGTGATGAACAATACCTTTTCCAGCATGATGAAGCACCGTGCCATAAGGCAGAAGTGATAACCAAGTAGCTCAGGGAACAAAATATTGACATTTTTGGTCCATGACCAGGAAACTCCCCAGACTTTAATCTCATTGAGAACTTGTGGTCAATCCTAAAATGGTGGGTGGGCAAACAAAAACCCACAATATCTGACAAACTCCAAGCATTGATTATGCAAGAATGGGCTGCCATTAGTCAGGATTCGGCCCAAAAGTTGATTGACAGCATGCCAGGGAAACTTGCAGAGGTCTTGAAAAAGAAGTACCAACCCTGAAATAAAGATTTGATAAACTTAATGTAATTGTCAATAAAAGCCTTTGACACTTATGTAATGCTTGTAATTATACCTCAGTATACCATAAACCAGTGATCTCAAACTCCAGTCCTGGAGGGCCAGAGTCCTGCACATTTTTGGGTTTCCCCCCATTTAACACACCTGATTCAACTCCTTGTGCTAATTACCACACAGCTCTTGAGCTGAATCATTTCTGGAGGAACAGGGAAAGAACTAAATCACACAGGGCTCTGGCACTCCAGGACTGGAGTTTAAGACCCCTGCCATAAACACATTTGACAAAATGATCTACAAACACTGAAGCAGCAAACTTTGTGAAAACCAGTACTATCTTTATACATAATTTTTTCTGTCAATAATTTCCAGAAATGTGACAGAACAGTCATTTTTAGTTTTTTAAAATATACTGGATCCTAAGCTTCCTTTTACATTTATTCCTTATTGAAATTTTACTGCTACCTTGTATAAAGTGAGAAGTGGAAGGCAATTATTTTTGATGATGGCATATGCCTTGTGAGCAATTTATCTGTTAGCAAACTGTTCCATTTGCCGTGTTTTCCTCAGTACACCATGTTCTGTGCAAATTCACTCTTGTTTGTGCCCTATTTTCTCAGTTTCGTTCTCATGGTCTTTTCTATTTTTGGGGAGATTTTCAATACACCGGATACGTTCCGTCAACTTTGTGACATATGGTGTCTTTACGAGCTGTGCATTTGCTACAACATAGCTGAGAAGTCCAAACTCATGTGAAACATCATCCAAAGGCTTCTACTTACATAAATGATTATCTTGCATCCTGCTTTGGTGTGTCCAAGCATCACACAATCACTATATTTCTGTCATATTGCCCATCATTCTGAATATATTCTGAATTATATATATATGCATACACAAAATCACACACACATATTGTTATGATGCCGGGTGCGTGTAAGCGAACAAACAAACGGGGAATCCAAGTGGACGGGAATGAGGGTTTAATCAAGCACGGAATACACACACATCGACACTGAAAACGTAAAAGCCGCTACGCTGGACCAGACGCTAGACACAGACTAAATACATTCAAACGGATCACGAGACGGGCGAGCGGCAATCGCCTCACGCAGGATCACAATCAGGGTAATCACACGAGGAAATGAGGTGGGCATGGCAACACACAGGGCTGGAAACGGGATGGAGGACGCAGATCATGACACATATACATATACATACATGGAGTATATGCTGAACACATTATTACAAGCGATGATGGCTTTTACTCCAGTAAAATTGAACTTGCACTACTTGAAGCAGAAATGGAGGTTCTTCATAGTTTACGTATATAATTACATAAGTGTTTTGTATATAATACAGAACATTAAACTAAATTAGCCACCATTACTTAATGTGGGTGGTCACAGAACGTCAACAAGAAAAGCTTGTTTACGCAGTACCCAGTGAATATAATATGCTTCTGTTACTACTCATAGCCCAGAATCAGGGGCTCTCTTACACAGGAACACTTTAAGACCAGTATTAAATAATGTTTCTCAATTTAAAAGTGAGGTATGCGAAGACCCAGTCTGGGGCTAAATTAGCACTCCGGTCCAGGTTATAACAGAAGTTTTGGAGTCATTCCCAGATATAAAATAACTTTCACAAATTGCTACGATGACAATAAATTTGACTAAATCTGTATATGTATACAACTACAAAAAAACAGCACATTAACATCAATTAAGGTGTGTGCTGTGTCTATACTGTTAACTTTTTATAAATTGCCTACAAAGATGAAAAGTAACAACTAAGAGTATGACATTCCATCATCATGAGTAGTATTTCAGCTAGATGACTAGAATACCGAAAGCTAGATAATATGTTTTAAGAAAGACAATGAATTCAGCATGGTACCCAGATTTCCTAAGGAGGCCCCAGTAAGTTTCACAATGAGATCCTCTCTGATTATCGGCAGCCAACTCGTACACGCATTAATAGTAATACTATTGTCTACTAGAGCAACACTAGGTATGAGACCATTAGCTACGAAGCTTTAAGTGCCCCTTTAACTTTCATATTAACCACTGCCATCGCCCATCGCAGGAACTTTTTTCAACAACCAGGAACTTCTATCACCCCGAGTGTGGGGACATCACACTAACTCCATAGCCAGGTGATAATGCAAGAGCTCAAAAAAGATACCCAGCGAAAAATAAAGTTACAGAAAGGAATACCTTCAGCTACACTGCTTTGATTAGCCCAATTATCACCTGCTTAAAATTTCACCAACACTAACCTGTGTTGTTTAACTCCCATTGGATGAAGCCCATTTAACACTTGACATTTTAATCAAATGTGATCATCAGCATGTGCTCATCAGCCATAGAAGGAAAAAGGTACATAATGATCATTATCATCATCAAGATAAAGCAAATAAAAATTTCCTGCGTTAAGAGTCAAACATGCCTAACAAGTGACTAAAGACGCATCATGTAATCCAAAGGGAATTAGGTTAAACCATAAAATGGCCAAATTGGTCGCAGAGGGTACGCACATCGGGCAGCCGAACCACTGACAGGTGAAGTGAATAACACTGATTATCTTGTTATAATGGCACTGATCAAGGGTACCGTTATATATTAGGCAAGTTAACAATCAGTTCCTGAAGTTGATGTTTTGGAAGCAAGAACGATAGACAAGTGTAAGGATCTAAGCGACAAAGGCCAAACTGTGATAGCTGGGTGACTGAGTCAGGGCATCTCACATTGGCAAGTCTTGTGGGGTGTTCCCAGTATGCAGTGACCAGAATTGGTCCGAGGAAGGCCAATTGGGAAACCGGAAATGATGTCATGGCTGGCCAAGGCTCAATAAAGCATGTGGTGAGTAAAGGCTAGCTGAATATGGTGCCACAGAGCTACAGCATTAGTAAAAAAGTTAATGCTGGCTTTGACAGAAAGGCATCAGAACACACAGGCCTCACAGCTTGCTGTGTGTGGGGCTGTGTAGCTGTAGACTGGCCAGACTGCCCATGCTGACCCCTGCCCACTGCCAAAAGCACCTACAATGGACATGTGAACAATGGATGAAGGCAGCCTGATCTGATGAGTCACATTTTCTGTTACTTCATGTGGACAGCAGGGGGCGTGTGCCTCATTTACCCAGGGAAGAGATGGCTCTAGGACACAGTATGAGAAAGCAGGCCGGCAGAGGCAGTGTGATGCTCTCGACATTTTCTGACTAGACCCGTTGGCTCCTGGCATTCCTGTGGATGTTACTTTGACATGTACTGCCCACATAAACACTGTTTCAAATCAAGTACACCCCTTAATGAGAACAGTATCTCCCAATGACAATAGCCTCTTTCAACAGGATAATTTGCCCTGCCACACTATGAAAATTGTTCGGTGATGGTTTGATGAGATGGGAAAGTGAAATTCCCCAAATCCCAATATGACCACGCATCTGTGGGATGTGCTGGACAAACAAGTCCCACCCATGGGGGCCTCAGCTGACAGCTTACAGGATTTAAAGAATCTGTTGTTAACGTCTTGGTGCCAGATACCAGAGGACGCCTTCAGAGGTTTAAAGGAATCCATGCCTTGACAGGGGGACCTACACAATTTTAGGCAGGTGGTATTAATGTTATGGCTGATCAGCATAAATTGAGAAACGTGAATCTTTGTGACTCCCCTCTTAATTAGCTGAACATTACCTAACAAAGGGAGCTTTTGAAAAACACAGTGACCCTCATGCTGAAAAACCAGACTTGGTATTACTTTTTAGCATATGCTATAACTCAGATGTCCAAAAGTATAATTACTAGATGGACGGACACCTCCGTATTTCATGTCACAGGTGAGAGTATGCTCTGCGTGATTTTGTATAGGCTGTTTGCTAAATGGTATTATGTTGCATTTCCTTTTATAAATTTCTTGTTTGAAACAAACAGCATTTTCACCAAAAGAAGCGGATGTTCTGCAGAGGGCAGGGTAAATGGTAGCCGTTCACATTTGGGGGCATTAGGGGCATACTCATTATATTTGCTTACATTATGCTTTTACAAAAACATTAATGCAGCATGCCGTTTTCACAGTGGGATGTTTTGCTAAATTATTTACATTATGATTCTTTCTGAGAAGCAGGTATAAAACCTTTTGTTTTAAATGGACTGAATCAGTTGTTAACAAAATTTACCCTTGGCACAATGCAGGCAGGCATGTACTGTTCTCCTGGCAACCACCAAACCCAAACTCGTCCATCGGATTATCAGACAAAGAACTGTCTCCACTGCTGTAGAGTCCAGTGCCAGCATGCCTTACACCAGAATCCGACAGTTTGCATTGCACTTGGTGATGTAAGGCATGGATGCAGCTGCTCAGCCATGGAAACCCATTCGAAGAAGTTCCTTACACACTGTTCTTGAGCTAATCTGAAGGACACATAAAGTTAGGAGGTCTGTAGCTATTAATTTTGCAGACATTTGGCAACTTCTGCACACTGTGCATTGCGTCTGTGATTTTACATGACCTACCACTTCGTGGCTGAGTTGCTGTTCTTCCAAATTGCTTTCACATTGTTTTAATACCACTAACAGTTGACCATGGGATATTTAGTAGTGAGGAAATCTTATGAATGGACTTGCAGATAAGCAGTTACCCATTTTGTTTTATGTCACTGGTTGCTTTTCTCAATCTTTGTTGATGATTAAGAAGTAACATTGTAAATTGCCCAAAAATACACAAATTGTGATGGATAAAAAGTAAACAAGCTGGGTGAAAAGAGCAGATGTGAACAACTGAGAACTTCATGATGCCTGAATGGGAAGCGCTCGACGGCATTAGAATCTTCGGCATCCCATGATGTTACTTAGCAAGTCCCCCTATTAAACTGTTTTCTTGACATTTCACCTGTAGCTACATCGTTTATAATTTAGCGCTCTTGCTAATTTGATTAAGTATGACATACATCATCGGAGTAGGACTGTTGTGTCCAGGGTCCCACTCATTAGCTGGTTAGGAAAGTCAGAAGATCGTAGCTAGCTAGCTAGTAAATAGAACATGCTGCCTTAGCCTCATCGAAATAAGGAACATGATTATTTTGTATATAGTGTAGTGACCAAAGCTCGGGGATCATGCCAAATACATACTCTGAGTGGTGGTAAACATTGTGTATCTTCTAACTTTAAAAAGGAAACCTGCTAATGTTATTAATTACTAATTCATAATTTTTTAAGTATCAGAAGCAAAAGCAAGATAACATGCCTTAAATTTATACTGCAATTAATATACACTCACCTAAAGGATTGTTAGGAACACCATACTAATATGGTGTTTGACCCCCTTTCGCCTTCAGAACTGCCTTAATTCTACGTGGCATTGATTCAACATGGTTCTGAAAGCATTCTTTAGAAATGTTGGCCCATATTGATAGGATAGCATCTTGCACTTGATGGAGATTTGTGGGATAGACATCCAGGGCACGAAGCTCCCGTTCCACCACTTCCCAAAGATGCTCTATTGGGTTGAGATCTGGTGACTGTAGGGGCCATTTTAGTACAGTGAACTCATTGTCATGTCCATGAAACCAATTTGAAATGATTCGAGCTTTGTTACATGGTGCGTTATCCTGCTGGAAGTAGCCATCAGAGCCCGTGGCATTTAAACAATCCCCAATTGGCACTAAGGGGCCTAAAGTGTGCCAAGAAAACATCCCCCACACCATTACACCACCACCAACAGCCTGCACAGTGGTAACAAGGC
>JABFDZ020000039.1:6264784-6278605 GCA_019775955.2 Pollimyrus isidori
CAGACCGGCCCGTCTGGCACCAACAACCATGCCACGCTCAAAACTGCCTAAATCACCTTTCTTTCCCATTCTGACATCCAGTTTTGAGTTCAGGAGATTGTCTTGACCAGGACCACACCTCTCCATGCATTGAAGCAACTTCCATGTGATTGGTTGATTAGATAATTGCATTAATGAGAAATTGAACAGGTGTCCCTAATAGTCCCTTAGGTGAGTGTATGTGCCCAGTTGTGGACTGACAGTGTGTCCTCTGCTGTGTCCCTTCTTAGGCTCCAGGGTTGCAGTGCCTTTGTACTGAAAGAAGTAGTTATGAAAAATGGGTTGATTTGCGCATGCATATTTGTATTTGTATAACTTCCTTTATAGCAAAGACACATTGGAATAGAAACTATAAATATTTGTTATATAAAAAAATCACTAAAACTTTGATCTTTAGATTTGATAGTTTCATGTTGATTTATTTGACACTAACCAAAATAAATCCAAGATTTTTTAAATTAAGTTTTTATTTCGAGTTGCTGAGTCCCCTGGTTAATATCAGTTCTTGTTGGTTAGCGCAGATAATTTAGTTTATTTTTGATCTGCAAAGTCACACCTCAGTCCCAGCATGAAAAGCAGGGAGAGGAGAGTGGTGTTTGGGGACGGGGCCCGGCTTTGCATCTTAGAAAGTCGGTTTGTTAAAAGCAGGGAAATTTTTGGGTTTACTTGGCTTGCAGTCCAATGAATTTCCAGAAAGTCCCCCCAAAAATTAAGCCAATTACACGCTTATCCGCTGTATCTGAAAAATCATTTTTTTATGCCTCTTTTCTGTTGTATCCATAAAATGATACAAAATAGTTGAAGAGAAGCCCATCCTTTTAATACTTAAACATTTTTTTATGTTATTTGGGTAAATTTGATTCTTCAGTTTTTTCTTTTTATGGGTTTAAGGGTTTAAATGATTTTTTTGTACAGTAGGACCCCCCCCCCCCCCATATGAATTATGGTAATACTTCTTCCCCAAGCAGTTTACACCCAGCTGTGTGATGTGTTTCCACGATTTAATAACATCTGCCTCACAGTTCCATATTCCAGATCCCCTTGTGGATCGTCATGACAGTGGCAAGCCAAGCTGCTTCCTCCTCGCACAAAAACATATTACTGAGGACCAGGCAAAGTGAAAACTTGGGAAGGCAACAATTTTTGAGACTTATATTGTTTTACAAGTCATTTCCACTTGGTTGTTGTACAGGTATGGCTGTATAATGCTGAACTTCAATTTAATTAATTTTTATAAAGCACCTCTCCCAATGCATTTCCCCTAAGCCACTTAACAAGAGTGTGCAGCATTTAGTACACAAATACTAAATCGTTCAGGATACAGAATAGTTGTGTCTCTATCTATGCAGAATCCATCATTACGGTTACGATGAAGCGATTGGTAATAGTCACATAAAGTCAGGATTGATTCCACCCTGTCCCATGTGTTTTCTCCCTGTTTAGCCAGCAGTTCCCTCAACTAGTTCTTTACTATTTACCATTTATCTTGTGTTTTATTGGGTCACTTGTCTGTGTATTTCACTTGCAGTCCCTTGTGTTTGCTGTCTGTTCCCTTCTGGTTGGCCTTGGCGTTTGGACCTCTCTGTGCTTGTTGATTGTAAATCTACTCCACCTATTCCTATTCCTTGTTTCCCAGAGTCCTTTGTGATTGGTTAATTGGTTATGGTTCTCACCTGTAATTCATATACAGTAGTAGTACTACTAGTGTATTTAAGGGCCTGCCTTTGTTCTGTTCCTCAGCTGGTTGTTCCAGTTGTCGCTGCACCCTCAGTAACCCTGCATCCTCGCACTGTTCCCCTCTGTCTAGTTGTAATTTCAGTTAGTTCTTGTTTTACCTGCTCGCGTCCGATCGTGGTCCCTTCGTTTTTCTGGTTGTCCCATTGTGTTTGGGTTTTGTGTAATAAAACCTTGTCTATTTGAGAGCCGACACATGCATCCTTCCCTTCATCTTGCCCCGCCGTAACGTGATATATGGAGATATACAAGGTTCAAAATACAGCGTCAGGCAACTGGGCATTCAAGGGTTAAACTAGCAATGTTTATTCTTGATCACCAGAGAGGAACCAGACTCTGAGGCCTGTGCCACTAAAGAGCTACTCTGAGGGCAAGAGCAGCAATCAAGGAAATCAATTAGAAGGCAGATACTGGTTTCAGTGACCAAAAACAAAATTGCAGTTCTTTCTTACTGCCAATACCCACCCCTAGATGAATATACACATTTATCTGCCCGTATTGTTTGCTATCTCCCTTCTCAAAACAATTTAAGCGCAGCTTGTAGGTAACAACAGTTGAGGGTCAAGTCCTTTACTGGAAATAGCAATGGGGCTGTTATGTTTGTTTACATTTATTTGAAATCTTACTGTAATAGCTTACTTAATGAGTGGTATGGAGCAAGTAATCTCAGCAGGGCGCCGCAACAATGACGTGTGTTGAAAAGCATAAACAGAAGAATAGAGGGACTAAATGGTACAATTAAGTGTATTTGGTTTTATTTATGAAATAGTAAAAAATAGTTGTGTTCGGGCTGCTGCTGTTGTTGTCAGTGTGTGATTCGGGAAGCTAAGCAGGAACAGGTATTTTGATCACCGGGGGGCCATTGTTAGAACCTTTGACCCTTATTTGAAGAATCTACTTCTTCCGAGGCTAATTTGACTCTTAAAAGAGTCTGTCCATGCACAACCTTGAATCCTCATTAGTGCAGCAGTTCCACTTCAATTAAAACAGATTGGTAAATGAATGTTAGTTGTTTTGGCAGGAGAGTAACCAAAAGCTCACCACATTTAGATGAATTCATTTTGACTGGTTTCTGTCCTGGAAAATGTGATGCTGATCATCATTGTTGATTACTGTTGTTTAAATATTTGGACACTATAATACAAAGAAACTGACATGGCACGTAATCCAATGTGCGGGACTGCAAAACTGGGACCCAGCTGAGCTATCCCTGTAGATAATGCCCTCTTTATCTTCCCAGGGGGTGTGCAGGAGACAACAGAATGTGTTTTGAAAAGAACCGTTGCTAATGCAGTACACTGCCACAACACTGATGATGATAATAATAATACTATTTATTTTACATGGATGTTAGTGATGTGGCCATCCATCTTAATGTAACGTGTATCTTTGAAGGCTTTATCGCCACTGTGACACTGACCAGGATGGATAAATGTATGTTCATATAAAGATGTATGTCCATAGCCAGCGTGGTAGGAGTCCTGCACAGCGATGTTTCCCAACCTGACCCTGGAGGACCCACAGCCGGTCCACGTTTTTTCTCCCTCCCTGCTCCCTGCCAGGCATTCCACATGTTTGCTTCTTTCCAGATCCTGGTTGGTAGTTAAAAGGTGGACTGTCTGTGGGTCCCCGTGAATCAGTTTGAGAAACATTGCTCTACACAAGGGTGTGGTTGTGGACCAGATCCCACCAAACCCTACGCCCCTCTAAACTCATATGGTGCTCTTTCAATATTGATAGGGTACCATTCATACCCAAAACTATGCCTTGGCTCTATAGTGCAATTGGGATACAGTTATAGGTTCATGATTAAAGTTTGGAAAAGATGCTTCTTCATTCTGTTGGAAGCTGACAGATTAATATTTAATTGCTGAAGTAAATAAGACAACATATTTAGAGGTACAGCGATATGAAGATTTGAGTTTCTAAAATGGAGTTAAACAGAAACACTGTGTTCTCCTCATGTATCACTAGAGGGCGATGGAGAATAAATAATCATGTTAATTTTTAAATTCGGAATAATTATTTTGCCTCTCTGCATTTGTGCAATTAATGTCACTATACATTTAAGTAGATATTTCAGTAACAATGCTGACATAAGACTATTGTTACACATTTAAAGATTGCAATATGAATTATGACCTACATTTTTACATTGGATGATTACAATGTAGAAGGGGATTCAAATCATATTTTCACACAAGGTCATCACTTTCTGATGGAGGAAATATCCCTCTAAAAATATGTGGTTATTGGGACTGCCATGTGTCAATTATCCTCTCATGAAACACATAATGGAACCAAAGGAAAATGGGTTAAATCAGTGACTGAGGAAATCCCACCCTGTAATGTATCCAAGCACAGAATTGATGTATAATAAGTGAATGTGCAGGACAAATGCTATAGTGGGGTACAGGAGGGTATGGAAAATTAAATATAATCATACTTAAACTTAAAAATAAATGAGCCGTTTCATAAAACTTGGGAGTTCATTGCTAGCATAATGTATATGCTTAATAATTCACACTCGTATATTGCGTAACATATTAGCATTATACATGAACAGCATTATCATAATAAGGCAGGAGGTACAGAACATTATCACTCACAGAATAAGGTATGTTTACCTACATTATTTACCCAAATTATTATTATTTTTTTCCATTTAATTTTCTTTTGCATTTAAGAATATTGATATAATCTCCAGAAAATGTAATAGCAATTTACCTTGGAAAAGAATTTACTCAGATGCAATCAGGAATATTAATAGTAGTAAAAAAAAACGAATAGATGTGATATATATGAAAGGAAAACAAAGAATGTGGAGGTAAATTTCATTTATGTTTCACACACTCTTCGAAAATAAAAATGGACTTTTATGTAAAACCAAGCAGGCAATGCTGGGTCAGATGGCTTGATTAATTTCGAGAAGGGTCCCCGGAAAATGTGGAGATTTGATGCACATGCACGTAGACTCAACGGGAGACCAAAAATAAGGCTCCCACAGCCTGTAATCACCTCCAAAGCACTCTATCTGGATTTCCATAACATGACTGGAGCACTGGACATGCCTTCAGCATAATGTCATCACTTAACATAATTACTGGGTATCAATAAATAAACGAAGGCACAAAATAAAACAGCTAAACAAATTGTTTTTGTATATGCTTTTGTATCTTTCATATATGCTCAACATTGCAGCTCAACCAAACTGCAGCATATGTCGATAAATTGATTAGAATAATACAGCGAACCAAGTGGTTTGATGAACATTTTGTCTCATGTAATCTTTGTCTTATTTTCCGACATCTGAGTCAGCTATTCACAACCAGCTACTAGTTTTCGGACACCTGTTGGCCTTTGAATGTCTTTGGTGCAACTTATTCTCTCTGCTCCTCAAATAAAGCACACATTCTTACACAACAAATCCAGGTCATTTTTATATCTCAACCACAACTTTATTTACTTTACCGATGTGATTAGACTCCCCATGACAACAGCGCTAATGCCCAGCAACTGCATGAACACAGTGGCAATTGTCTTTAATGTTATTTTAGGATACAGCTCGCCACCCCTGTGTAATGCATGTACATAAGAGTCACTGACAGGGAGCTGCACTTTCATGTGAGAAGGCTTCATTGTATCATATTGCATCATCTCATTCTATGTGTTTTAGTAATGGTAACAATACGCTGGTATGTTGAGCCACGGATGGTGAAATATAGTTACAGACATAGTACAACAAACGTTTTTAATAAGTATACCACAATTTCAATAACGATAACTCTTTGCATGCTCATTCCTTAAGCAATGCCAAAACTGACCAACATTCATTCATCTATCCTCGGTACCTGCTTGTCATATTCAGGGTCGCAGGGCTTCGGAGCCTTTCCTGGAAGCTACGGGTACAACACAGGGAACAGCCCAGGATGGGGCGCCAACCCATCGCAGGATGCACATGCACACATGCACACCCCTATGGGCAATTCGGTAACTCCAATTCACCTCGGTATGTTTTTGGACTGTGGGGGGAAAGCGCAGTATCTGGAGAAAACCCTGGATGAAGCAGGTGGCAACATGCAAACTCCACACACATGGACTAAGAGTGGAGACTCAAACGCCAGTCCTGGTGGGAGGCGAATGCACCCCCACACCACCCCAACAGACAATTCCTATGTATGTCATAGAAACATCGCTATTTATTAAAGGATTATATATTATCTTAAACCTAAGCCAAATCTTCCTATAACATTTAACGATTTAAATTGATAATTGACTAACTGCGACTGGAATGTTTGCTTGCTACTTACAGCTGATATACAAGGTAAAAGGACCACTACCAGCTTTATCAAAGCAGACTTGCCAGAGTTTTGTGGCAGATGTTGAATCTGCGGAATAGGCATCACTTAAATGATATTAATAAAGTAAATTGATGCTAGCAGGTCTACCAATATAATTAAAACTCTCCTCATAAATTTGGACTTTTGTTTAACTTACATAAGCACAGACCTGGAGATACAACCTGGTTTATTTGTGACCTAAATTGTGTACACTGTTTATTAATAGGCAGATATATTAAGTCAAGGCATGTCCGTTTAATCCTACCCACTCATTTATGGCGATTTCAAATTCTCACTTCTTTCAGGGCACCCAAAATATAGCATGAGGAGTCGAGATTATACAATCCTGTAATGGGTAAGTGGCTGAAAAATGGACGGATGGAGCCAAGATATACATGAATCCTGGAGGGGGTAAAAAAGATGCCAGTTCTAACCCACAGTAGGATTTTATTTGCCAAGAACACATAATGCGTACTAAATGCATTTTTATGACTGTGTTCTAGTAGTATTTTTAAATTTTAGTTAATCAGAATTTTGTAAATACTATTTTTGTTGGATGTATAAGAAACTCAGACTTATCAGTTTCTTATTATCAATGAAAATGTTTTCGTCCACATCCCTCCTGTGAGGTATGAACCCCCTCCACACACGGTGCACCTTTAGTACCCAGTTGTGACACTAGGTGTTCATTGTATTACAACTGATGGAGAATGGAGACTGTCTGGATCATTATGTAGATTAAGTTTTATTCTGCACCTTCCCCGAACAACCCCAATTTCACTGGAGTGGAGTAATTGAACCGAAGCTTTGTCTGCCATTTGTACAAGTATGAGAAAGCATGTGCATCGGAATACCTTTGTTTTCAGACATCCCATCATGCTCTTCTTTTAAAAGGCATACAAACATATACTGTACAGGTGAGGGCAAACGTGGTGTGAGACTGCAGGTGCAGATTCAACCAGCAGCCTCTGAAACATATTTCAGAGGCTCTCAAGAACCCAACAAAAATGTGGCTATAGTATGTTATGATACATGCCTACAGTATGCTATGATACACGCCTATAGTATGCTGATACATGCCTAGAGTATGCTATGATGCATGGCTATAGTATGCTATGATGCATGGCTATAGTATGCTATGATGCATGGCTATAGTATACTTTGCCAAGCATGGGATTCAAACCGATGACATTCTGATCACAGACCCTGAGCCACAAACCACCCCATAGGAAGGGATGTCATTCTCTCTTTTGACACGGCATCAGCATTCGGTGTCAGTGAAGTGCCAGTTTTATACAAACAAGAGGCTCAGATACTGTCCACATTGAAAGAACCGTGATTAATCTGCCTTTCACATGAAGTACATGTTAACACATGTGATATGGGAAACTGCAAAACATAGCGACAACGGTGATGACGGATAACGAGTTTGCACATCTCCTGTAATGTGAGAGATGGCATGAAAAATATAAAGGATCCAACAGTCTATCCCAGGGCCATGAGTGTCTGAATCAGAGAAGACTGCAGATCACTTTATGGAGCCACACAATAGAGTCCCTAATGCTGAATAATGTAAATCTTGAGGATGAAGATTAATATTTTAGATATTCCAGCGAAATAATCTCGGATTCCCAGCATTAACCTTCCTTCCCTTTCGAGAAACTTTTCGATTAAGCACCTCCAGGACTGCCCCTTACATTCTTCATGTGCTTTATTTTGGAATTGTAACGAGCCCCATTATCGAAACGGAGATAAGCAGTGGGGTTCCGGTTTTTATTATTCTTATTCCACTCTTATTTTTCCCCTTACAAGGATTTTGCAGTTTTAAATCATGTCCTTTTTATCTATAAGCAAATCGTTATGCCTGTGATCTGCATTTAAATTGACTTTATCGAAGAAATACAATAATGTAAAATTATATTATCCTTCTTTTATATTTCCATTATAATTTTAAGGAAAATGCAGAAAGAAAGTTTGCTTAATCTTGGAGTAGAGACCACAATTTGTGTTTTAATTTAACTGTATGTTGCGGTTATTTTACTTGTAAGAGAATTAGATGAGGCTGTTTATAGTCATGCACTGATCAATTACTGGTCCTCCCCATTTTATCCTATGACAGAAATGTGTGCTTTTCATACTCCTTGTATGGTAAGTATCTTACAACTTGTGTAAGTGTGATTAAGCATGTAAAAGTGCTGTTAAACTAGAGAGTTGCATGGGACTACCTTTTCAGGCTTTCCCTAATTATCCCTCCTGTGTTAAAGGTTATTGCCTGCAAGAGGGTACAAGCTAAGGAGTAAATTAACTATGGGGGAAATTACCATGATTCAAATTATGCCACCACTGCTTTAGATCGCAATTTGAGTCAAGGCTTAATTGCCTTTGTGGTAGTTCATTCGCCATGTTTCTGTAGGCCACTTATTCAAGTCACACTACCCATAATTACCCGGTTCAGAAATATTAACAGCACCTGTTGATCTCTGTCAATTAAGCCAATATTGCAGGGAATATAGGTGACTTTAGGATTAGGACATTTTGATACTATGATTGAAGTGAAATACAGTCTGATATATTTAACATCTGAATTATGTGAGTACTTGTCATTTATTTTACATGTAAGGACTTAATGGATGAGTTGATGTTTTATTGATCCTTGTGGGGAAATTCTCTTTCCGTCTATCCCATCTTGCTTTCCATGAGGCAAAGACATACATGCAGGTGAGAGCTAGCTTGGCAGTGAAGGGCAGTCACCCGCAGCGGCACCCATGGAGCTGGGGGTTAAAGGCCTTGCACAATGGCCCCCAGTCATGACTATATTGCCAAGGTTAGGGTTGAACTGCTGACCTTCCAATCATAGGCAGAGGCTTTTAAACCTTCTTTAAAAATGTATATATGCTTTTCCTTTTGACCGTCACGATACTGGGATACATGTTTTACAGAATATAAAGTCCATCTATATTCCACCCTGATCAGGGTGGTGGGGCCTGGAGCCTATTTCAGGCCGTACAAAGTCTGGACAGTCCCAGGACAGATTACCCATAAAAGAACATCAACAGAATATATTCTGCAGTTACTGGAAACCTAGATTTTTTTTAATCATATCTTTTATATACAGCCTTGTGGTCAAATAAAGCTAGTCTAATAAAAGTTCAAAATGTCATTCTGTTTTTCTATTTATTTTAAAAATACAGTTGCAAATTGCTTGAGAGCCAATAAATTTGTGCTACTGTGCTTTGCATTCTGTCCTTGGCAGGGCTCGTCTTTACAGAAAACACTGATCCTCATCCATTCTTCCATTTTTGTGACTGACGGTCCCGTCATATGCAAGGTCATCAAGTCTGTCAGCTTTCAGCTCAGTCAGGCAGGCGGTAATGCAGATTTGTTTCTGATAGCAGCAGTAACAGGCTGCAGCTTCACACGCACTTTTCTTCATTTACGACTTTATTAGCGACTCTTCTCACACTTGGAGAGATCAATGCGGACAGCTGATCACCACCTCATTACCAGGACTTACTGCCTGTCGCACCATTCAGTGAACAAATTTCAGATAAATAATACATTTAAAATACATATTGATAAATAATGCAAGGCCACTAAATCGAGAATTAAAAAAATCAGCTGATCTCAATCCAAACAATTAAACGCTAAATAGCTTCACAGGTAAAAAACATCTCCACTCTTACCCTGGTTATGGTGATGGGGGAGTGTAAGCCTGAGTTACGAGGCTGCGCACATACACACACACACACACACACACACACAGTCTGTGCAATTTTAGAGGCTCTGATTAGCCAAACTGCATTTCTTTGGATTGAAATACCAAGAGGAAACTCACACAACATGAATTCAAGCCCCCCGACCCAGGTGGAGATGGATATCTCTGTCGTCCCCTAGGCTGATAGTTTGCCCTCCGTAGATTTCAAACTCGTGATTCTCGTTACTGACTGTGTGTTTGATCAGCAGCAAACTAATTTCAAAGGTTGGGGGTGTTAAGTCTGTAATTTTACTACGTCGTTATGTGCCCTGTTACCCACTGAGCCCCAGTGGTAATAACCTACTGTACAATCTTCATTTATTTATTTTGTGGGCATGTACATGGTATTATCTACTGACACTCAAAGTCGAGGCATATCTGTCCAGTGAGATTCTAATTGAGCCACATGTCATTAAAAAGGTAAGTGACACAATGTCATAAAAAAATTACATTTGACACATTTATTTCAGAGCTATAGTGGTTTAAGACCAGACAGCATACTAATGACAGTGGCTGAATATAGACTATGGGTTGAAAAATAAGACAGATATACTATCATCCTGAGACTCTTCTGTGCTACTATAATCCTAAATTATAGGGTGAAATATTTCGTAAGATTTAAAGTGAATCATTCCCATATGCAGGATTTAACTAAGGTGATGATGTGGGTTTTGATTTGAACGTTTTGCTTCAGTCTGCTTGAGTCGGCTCACACAGGGGCATACGCATTATGTGTTCAGTAGCTTTTCTATATAAGACTAATAACAGTTGCCTGGGCAGGTGCTCCATACACTTGCAGTGTTTAATACATTTTTAATGAGGCCACACAATGCAAGGCTGTAACATGGTGAAGTTTCCGCAGGTCTCTGGTATGAGTTTTTCAGTCGTCGAGCAAAACGTGAAAAGCTGCAATGAATCCTGCAGTGGGACAGCACTACCAGTTACAAGTTTTTGTACGTTTCCATGTTTGCATGCTACTCACCTGAAACTGATTAAAATTTGCTAACAAATAAATTTACAGCATTTTCACCATTTGAGTACCTCTATTAGCAAAAAAATGTCAAATCTTTATTTCATCAAAGCCTCCTCTAGCAGTTATAACACCAGAGGAAATTCAAGGCATTCTTTCCACAAAGGACATTAAATTCTGCTGTTTCATGGGATGAAGCAGTTAACTAGTGCATTCAAAGCTATATTTCACTGTGCCATGACCACACAACCTGTTTCCAGGATGCCAGACATGCACTGTTACATACTCTTTCCATTTTATAAAGGAAACTTGTTTTATCTGACACATTTTCAGTTCAGTTGTTCACTCAACTTCCCAAAGCTCAACGAGAAAAAAAAAATCTTATGAAATAAATGTAAAAGTGGCAAAAACTTGTGGTGTGTAAAAGCTTTTAACTGGTAGCTATGGCCAGTCTCACTATGAGAAACAACAGCATAAGAACAAAAGTTAGTGCTTGACTTAAAATGGGGGGGCGGGGGTTGTGTGTAGTTAACACGTGATTAAACGATTGCAATTTTGACTGCCACAATTCGCAATAAGACAATGGGTGCAGTGATCTTACTCTTAAAACCTACTTAAAAATATGCAATTATTGGTGAATAGGTTGTCTTTGTAGAGTGGAAGCCAAAACACTTGAAACGCTTTAATAAAGTCACTCAAGCAGCATAGAGTAAAAGCACCCAAGAGCCGGTTGCCCTCGGAAATTGAAATTGACGGAAGAGTGTAGCGCAGCTGCCAGTCACAGGCATTTACCTGGGAGCTGCATGAGTAGCGCGCGGCTCATGCTCAGCAGCGCGCTCCATTCGTCGGTGCGCCACTTGACTCACTTTCCTGCGGTTACACGTGCGTAGAACTTCCCGGGAGCGCGAGACCGTGACACCAAGGCATATAGCTGTCAGTGGTGATGCTGCTTTTTAAGGAAAACAGTCAGAAAGCAAGCAATGCAAACAAACCTGGACCTTTATTTTTAGAGATGCAGAATCCAAGTTAGATGTGGCAAGTTACCAAAATGCACACTTTTAAGCCATGGCTGTGCAGAAATGTTGTGATTGGAGCGTAGAGAGGAAAATGCAGTTGACAGCATAGCAAACACAATATGCTATAACTTTGTTTAACACCTTCTAGTGAAGCTGACTTTTAAATATGCCCTGAGAGTTATATCTTATTAAATCTGCATCTCTTCCTATTATGGCAGAATCATCTATCTATCTATCTATCTATCTATCTATCTATCTATCTATCTATCTATCTATCTATCTATCTATCTATATGTCTGTCTCTTTGCTTGTATACGGTTGTTTATAAATGTATTTTTACTGGCATACAATAAGATAAGGATGCATATGTGAAAAAGTACTTATTCCATTTGTATTTCAGAATTGAATGCAGCTGAAAGATTTGATAAAATGACACCAGATATCATATGATTATACGTTGTGAAAAGAGATCCCAGAGATATGGACGCATGTGCCTTGGCTTTCAATTTAAAGCTAATTTACCTTTTGCGCTTGTGTAAGCTATAGAGCGAGCCGTCATACATCGAGGTTAGCATCGCAGTTGGGAGTTCTTAAGCTCCACTGGTTCCAGAATCACTAAGTGCACTATTACATCTCCTGTGAAAATAATACATGATTAATCACACGCCGCGTTCCAGCTGAACACTGCAATCATCACCTCACCAGGGCTTCGAGTTGAGTTCTAGATTATATTGGAGAGGGCTTTGTGGAAACAGGGATTCATTCTTGGATTAAGTCACATCTCTTGACTTTTAATGACTCTTGAGTTAATTGTGGATTAAATGTGCATATTTGTACTATGAATACTTCAGTTATTGGGAATATATTATCAATGGGACTCTTGTGGGCATTGGAGGAAATGTTATGGCACTTGTACTTAAGATTAATAGGGATATCGCAGATTGAGTATGTGGGCCATGAGACCAGATGGTTAGGAAATCTGTATTTAATGACTCAGATTTTCACCCTGGTACACCTTCAAATGATGAATGAGTCTTAATGGCTTAGGACATTCTCTTGTAGCAATGACAGGTACCAAATGTGTCTCTGCAGATTTCACTTCCAAAGACAGTTCTGTGTCTATTAGCAGTCCTTTTAAATAGTCTGGTACTTTCAACATGGGTGGAGCACTCTTTAAAATAATCTAAAAAGAATCTCATTACTGTCAAGCCAGTGTAACTCTTGCCATTTTAAAAAATGCGAGGCTTCCTCAAAACGAACTATTGCAAAGATTAATAATACATTTTCAGCAAGTGTTCCGAAGCTTAGTTTTAAGGCATACAATAGAGCAGTCATCCATTTGTGTGAATAATACCTTTTATTGAATTGTGAACCTTATTCCTTGTACAATGATGTTTGTCAGAGTTTGTGTTTTTAAAATTTACTTATTTGTTTCGAAACACTTAAAGTAAATAATTTTATGGCAAGTAATGTAAAGATACATGAACTGAATTTTAAAAATAAATCTATAAAGCCTGGGTTTTACCACCAAAGCTGGTTGGTGTTCAGAAAACAATTATACTGCTGGGTATAGGCACTAATCCTTTGGTTACTAGATATTATTATTGCATTAATATGTTATTCTCCTGTAAAATAATTGGCATTTCCTTTCCTTAATGACCTATTCACTTTTTATTGAAAGTCAGATTGGTTAGCTAAGTTGCTGGTTAGCTATGTAGGTACAATATTTCATTTGGTATACAAAACACCTGCTTACCTGGGGAAAAAAATGTTTGATTTTGCTCATATAATGCAGATAAAATTACTACACTGTGGCTGTAGAATATTCATCTATATGTCGAAGCTGCACATTATGGTCCATATCTGCCTATTCCTTGAATGTGGGGGGGGGGGGGAGGGGGGGGGGTGGTGATGATGTATTTGCCTTTTTAGTCTCAGACAATGGGGAATGTCTGGGCTTGTTTATGT
>JABFDZ020000039.1:6278705-6289574 GCA_019775955.2 Pollimyrus isidori
TCAAGGCCCAAGGCTGAGAAACACTGACAGCTTGCTGGTGACAGGTTTGCGTTTTATAGCGGCCTTAAATACCTCAGGGTGGTGGTGATGATGTATTTGCCTTTTTAGTCTCAGACAATGGGGCATGTCTGTGAGTGATTATGTTTGATGGAGAAGGCAAAAAACACTAACATCTCGATGGGATGTAAGTGATTTTCACTTAAAGCCCCTTTATCACAGTAACATTTCTCTTCTCGACACGCTTCCTCATCAGAACCCCACTGTTTTCACAAATTCAAGCCTCTTGGCAATTGGTCAGATGTATTTCCATATCTTCCTAAAAGGCTTTCAGCAGCAGAATAGAAGGTTATTGCCATGTGCATTATCAGTCTTCGATGTTATAATTTCAGTGAGGATTGTGTCAGAAAAGAGAAAATAATTAAGGACATAGAGACACTTACAAAGAGGCGAGCAAAAATAGACTCAAAGTATTTCTTTACTGTTCCTGAGAATATTCTAAGCAGAGTCACAAATCCTTTATCCTCATTAGCAGGTTCATTGTTTTTTGGCAATATTTATGAACTATATGTAACATTTGTAATGTTACAACACTTATGCAAAGCACATTGTTATTAGTTCATGTTACGGTACTCATTGATTCCACAGCCCATCATTGGACGTGCAAGTCTAGAAGATGTATAGAAAGTATGTATTATATTCTGCAGAATCTCCAGCTTAAATTGCTTAAAATTATTTCATCAGCTGCTAAATGGCTGAGGCTCAGGTGCAAAATCTAGGTTAACAACATCCATGTTTACACTGTTTTGGCAGTTACCCTCTACTTTAAATCACATCTATTTATTTATTTATTGAAGCATCATAAACAGAGGCTAAAGGAAGGTGATGCCGTGTTCATCGTAATATTTCTTACTTTCCTCATGCTAATTAGCTAGGTAGCAGGCTAGCAGCATATGTAACAGTGATGAATTATGTAATAACGCGACAGAATGTCACAAGTTTATTATTAATACTACTACTACAAATACTACTACTACTAATAATAATAATAATAATAATAATAACAGGGTGATGTTGTAGTATAATTGCAATGCAGTACACTTGTATTGTATAACCATTTGCTGAAGGCCGCTATGAGTCTATCTGGGATCTCTCTCTCCCCGCTCACCATAGGAGAAGCCCCCCCCCACTTCCCTGGGATGATCCCTTGCTCTCACCTCTCCACAGTCAAGGGGCCATCTACTGCAATCCACACGTTCAATTACCACAGAGGGAGTCTCTCTCCATTACTCACTGGGCTGACTGGAGGGCAGTGGGAGCCCCTTTGATGGTTTTAAAAGCGCATGTTGTGATCAATACGCCATCAGACTCTGTGATTTAACAAAAATGCCACCTGCCCACATATTGCAAATTATACACATACAGTAATGTGTTTATTTTGGATTCATTTTAGTTTTCAGATCATAGGCTTTAGAAGCCAAAAGCACTCAGATTCAGTAGCATTCAAGGTCCATGCATGAGTTTGCGAGATCAAGATTATGCTGACAGTTCTCATCGTACCTTAGCCATGCTTGTCTGGTGATATAAGGCAATTTGCAAATATGACTAATGTCAGGTTCTAGCAAACAACCTTGTGTCTATCACGAAAACCTTGTTCCTATTTTCAGCCATTCATGAGATACATGTAACCAGTAGCAAAAATTTCATTTCTGAGTTGAATTTGAGTTTTGTCCCTATTTTTACACACTAAAAACAGAATCACAAGTCAATTAACAGATGCTTTTGACTCTGAATAGTTTAAAATTCACAACATCTTAGAAGAAAAGGTTTGAGAGGAAAAAGGGTTTTTAAAAATATAATTTCCAGCACTGTAGAATTCATTTTTTTATCTCTTCAGAAACAAAATGTATTATTTTAATGATTGAAATACTAATGCAATTTTGTTCTGCACAAGTAGGGCAACACATTTACATGAAGATGTCAAAATGAGTTTATGCCTTTAATAAGAGTGAAGGTGAACCTGAGAGAGAGAGAGAGGCAAATCTGCTCGTATCTGAAGCATAGAAATTAATTCCAAGGTTTGTGCAGAGAATCCCCAGTCACCTAGTCTCTGACCTGAGAATATGTGATACCTCCAGGCTAAATAACACACCTTTGCAATGATGCGTCCCGCTGCTTTAAATATTCCCAGGGTCACCCTGGTCTGCTCATTGCCCCTGACCAGCCATATGCAGGGGGAGCAGCAGTGATTAAATTTGCAAGTGACGCAAACGCACACACACCTAAATGTGTGTGACAGATCTTGTTTTGAAATGTGCTTCTTTTTTACTAGAATTTCCTTGAATTTGCTTACCTTTTTTTTTTTTAAAAAAAAAGTGAATGTATGTTAATATATATACTTTCATTTATCAAGTTGCATAACATATGGTCTGTGTTTTTAGTTTTATTTTAATTCAGGAGCTGCTATGCAGAATGCAGCTACTGAATGCTATGCAGAATGATAACACAGCTTTTGATACTGGCATTCCGGAGAGAATGTTTGTTATTATTCATGAGATATAATATAATGGCTACATATACACAAGCGCTATATAAAGAACAGGGTGCGGAATGTGGCTCAGTGGGTTAGCATCAGGAAGGTCACTACGTTTTGCAGAGTTTTTCCTTAAATAAGGCCCTAAATGCCCTCAAAAATGCTCCGGGGGTCTGGATGGAGCACTGAGCACTGCTGACCCTGTGCTCAGACCACAAGCTTCACCATCACCTGTATATGTTTCTCTTAAAAAGGACCGCATGATGGGATATGTGAAAGCTAATGTATTTTAATGTACTTGTACCAAATGGAAAATAAAGCTTTGGTTTTTTTTTAAAGCATGTGCTTTCATGAAGCACCTTCCAGGATGGGTGAGATTCCCACCCCTCCACCCACAACCTTCCCATCCATTTTCTCTGATCTCTGCTTTGGGTGACTCACCCAGAAAGGTTCTGCAGTCTTAACGGACAATTAGGAAGTTCTAATTACACAAGGAGCTTCAATCGCTTGGATAGGTGTGATGAAGTCAAAGTGCACTACTCAAGGCAGGCCTACTCAGACGAGACCAGGAACTTGTTCCAACATTTCAATGACTGTTGTCACGGTGCCTGGGATACTTCATGAATATGTATCACTCAAGAACAAGGATGATGTGCTAAAATAAGAAGACATGAACCTCATTTTAAAGGTATGTGCTGACACACACACAATATAGCTGCTTAAAATTTTGAATATTAATTTATCAATCAAATGTAACAATGTCAACTATATTTTTAAGTCATGGTCAATTTTCAGAATTATTTGCTAGTTTCAATTAAAATCAACTCGAGAAGCTCCTGAATTCCAATAGCACACTGTACTCATGCTATGGAAAAACATCAAATGAATTAATTAACTACCTAAATTATTAATGCAGTGCATGAGTACGGCAATAGCACTCATGTGATTTTGGATTTCTTTTTTTTGCCGTGCATTGAGGAACAGGGCAGGAGAATAGCCATCATGCAGCATGTGCAAACACTCACGTCTTCTGCGTAAAGTGGCCGCGGATCGCAGGCTGTCAGACAGCGAGAGTCAGGAGCCAGTGCTTGCCTTTAAAATGTCTGGAAAGTACACTTGTGAGCACTGAGGTGGGAAAATGAACCTTTATCAGAGAGCACAGGGACCATTATTGCCGAGAAAGCTCACCTAGAGCCATCAGAAAGCATAGCACCGGTAGCGAATGAGGTGCTGCCTGGCAGTCTAGTCTCACAGCTTTAATGAGCATCCTATACTGCCATTGTGGGCCGCTATTTATATGTACCTTATGAGTAACACTCTGCATTTAGTGCTTCGGTAATATAAAAAATACCTGTATTGGTATGCAATCCGTCACAATCAAATAGGAAAAGCATTGTCTCCATTACATTGAGCATTAAGGAAAATGTAAGACCTTTTTGTACCATAATAATGAGTAAATGATGCTCTGGAAGAACTATGCCTTCTACTAGATAGAGGTATTTTGTAATTTTCTTCTCTGAGCTGTTTGAATAAACTTTTGTTTTTGTTTTTTTGTAAAATGCTCATACAGTGATGACTCTGCTTTTGCTCACTTTCACCAGCATTCTTACCTGCCATATAACTACAGCATATACTAACTATAAGATGCTGGTTACAAGATGTAATATAAATAGCTTTACTGGAATTTATCAGTATGGTTTATTCATGCATTTGCTGGTACATTAAAATGCATATGTACATCTGCATTTTGCCGTCAAAATAGGAATTCTTTTATGGTGCGTCATTTAATAAGGACTCCATAAGCAAATGCATCAACAAGGTTTGTAATATAAAAGCTACGAATACAGCCATTAAGTCCTCTGATGAAAGCCCTCTTATCTACAAAGAAATTTGGAGAAGCCATTAAATGTACTGGTTTGAATCATACTCATAAACACTTTAAACATAATCTAGCAGAACTCATGTTCCGCTTAGAGAAAGATCAGTGTTTCTGACTTGACGGTACTTCAAACAGAATATTAACTATTTATATAAATCAAAGTGAGCCACATATGGAACAGAACATATGTCACTTTATCGTGATTAATTGTATTTATTATAAAAAAAACATTAGGCAATAGGCAAACTAATTTCATTATTATTTAATTTCTTAGCAAATGCTTGTTTTCCAGTGAAGCTAATTAAAAAAAAATTCTAAGCATTTTTATTAAGATTGCCAGAAATGGTACCTGAGACTAATTAAAAAATGTGTATAGCTATCTTAGGATGCTACATAATCACCTTGTGTCAGTGTCCCCAATAGTGTCCCTGTCATGGGGGTTGGCCTGCTAAAAGCACTGCTGTAGTACCATCTACACAGCGGAGGAACAGAGCTGTCTTCACTTGGCATGTTTGTCACTGTCAGTATAAGGGCGATGTTCACCTCTAGCTGAGCAACAGATGTGTTTTTACACAGCTCAGGCTGCCTTTTTTGGGAGGAAGTGTGAGGAATCGGCTGCCAGCTCCCATTCGATTACAGCAGCTGTTTGTACATGAATGTGTGGCTGAGCTTTTCCTTGGGCTGAGAGATGACCTCTAGTTGTCAAGGCTAATTTCACCCAATTATATTGCTCTCAGCCGCAGGTTGGCTAGGGTCACATAGGATCCTCTAGGCCAAACAATGTCACTATCATTTTGTGCTACAGTTAACTATAGAAGGACTATATTGTGGGAATCACTAGAACATCTTTTGCACTCAGTTCTTCTAATGCTTTAGGAGATAAGGTAACAGCTAATGTATTTGTTAGATACTAAGATTTACTTACAAACTTTCTTCATTCTGAAATTACAGCCAAAGACAAAAGTGTATTTGTTTGTGAAGTCAGCACCGTGAGTAATGTACCATGTGATAAGGGACAAAGTCATGCCTTTCAAAATTAATTAAAACCACTCAAACATGTTACCTGTTAATGACTTTTTTCTCAAGCTTGCGACTGCGTCAATGTCAGTTAACGCGTGTGTTTAGAATAAAATAAAGCTATTAAATAAACTCATCAGAAATTGTATGGGTAAAATGTTTTCTTTTTTGCTGAAATTATATCTTGGTGTGAGTTTAAGTTTTTTTTTTTGAGAAAAATTTATAGTGTACATGGAGTCTGTCCAAGGATTCCAAAATAATATCAATAAATATTTCATAAAACAAAAATGTGGGTATTATTGGAAAATAATAATTATAGAAATTATGAAAGGGCTGTCTTACAGATAATTCACAATTATACATAGTAATAATTTAAAAATGGCATCCTCCTTATATTCATGCAGATTTTCTGTACTCACTCCAGTTTCCTTCCACATTCCAAAACATGCGTTTAGATTAACAGTTATTTGTAAATGTGGTCATGGTGAGTGACAGTATGTGTGAGTGTTTGCTCTACAGTCAAGTGGCAGCCATTTTGTTTCTTATTCACCATGCTGCTAGACTTGCATAACTTCCTTAGCTAGGCCACCTTTGCATTGGACCTTGATAATGCAAGGGTGGTGCTCGGGTTTCTCAGTTTTTGTTTCATCCCAATGACATTCCTTAATAGCCTGACTTAGCTTACAGCGTTTTGCAGTATGTGCCACTAAGTACCTTCAATAATCACATATAATTCATACTCTAGCTGAAAAAAAGAGCAAAGGACTGCTTTAATGTTTAAAATTAAGTCAGACTGCTCTTACCTGCCTCATGGTTGAGCATGTTTCTGTGTATTAGAGTATTAGCACAAACATTCAGGCCTAGTCAAGTAAAGCTTTACGGTCACCTCAGCCCATAGTGACAAGACATATATTACAGTGCCAAAGACATACTTCGTAGAATAATTTAGTAAGTGCAAAAAAAATCTATACAAGTATTAATATTGTAAAGGGAGGGGAGACAGAGGGAAGACCATGGTAGGTCTAGCTAACATAAAATATCATGGCATGACATGACAATACAATATGACATAACATACATTTCACATTAGACAAACAATGAATAGGCACACTACACGATACTGGGGAATTAGTCCTAAGTTCAACAAAAGATGAAATTCCAGAGCCTTCTGAGCCAAGCTCCTGAGATGAGAGGGGGTGACCTGAAAGAGAGGTCACTGCATCTGACTTTACTTCTCATTCTGCACCGAATATGGGAGCAGAGCGATATAAAGCATGTAAATGGCATATTAGACAATCCGGTGCTTGACCTCGGGGGCAGTGCTCAGTTGGGAGGCCCCGGCTATTGCAGCATGCTACTTGCTACCTGGAATGTGACTGACAGCGTTTATATCTGTATGTCCACCCCAGGGCTTGGCTGAGAAGCTGATTGCATGCTAACGTCCGGCATTCCAGAGAAGCCCTCTGCTGATTGGAGGTCACCTCTCATCTCGGCAGAGTAACCAATGTGGTGCCGCCGGATCCGTGTGCACCCCCACTCCCCGGAGTCATTTCACCCACATGAGCATGGCTTGTTTATGCAAACCACCCTGTGGGTAGAGTGCACTCTAGTTGGCACCGTGCTACATTTCTAGACAGTTTCTGCGGTGCCTGTCAGGTATTGCTGCACAGGTATGACAGTCTCCTATATAGACCCTGGCAGTCCAGAAACAGCTTCACGTGGTCTCCATGATGGCCCAGAGTCTGGCCAAGATTAAGGGAGAAAAAGGTTGGCCACTAGAGAACAGAGGTCAGTTCACCTTGGACGGGGTTTTCGGTGGGGGGGTCTGGTGCCTTTGTGCTTCAAAAGCTATTCTTTTGTTTGATATTGAATGTGACAAAGCTTTCTTTTATCTAACCAAAAATCAGCAATGCTATCAGTGGTTAAAGCTTCCCTTATGTTCCTGTATTACACCAGTTTGCTTCAGATTGAGCAAAGATTGGAAGAAAAAGGCACTCTGAAAGGTGTAAGGGCACAATCACCCCGATGCTGCTTTGCCGAATGAGTTTCCAACAAAGGATCTATTTTGGTGTTTGAAGTTTTGATGTAAGAATTCAGCAAAGCTTAGTTTAAATCTTCAGCAGAGAATTTTACTCAACAATTCTGAATACACACACACACAGACACACACAGGTTTGTAAATATATTTTTGTGGGGACTCTCCATTCATTTATATGGGAAAAACTCTAATTCGATCTCCCTACCCAGCCCTAACCTTACCCATAAGGAACCAAACAAAATACTGAGATTTCTGGCATTTTTAGTTTTTTTGATTGCATTAACAAATCATTGTGGGGACCTGAAAAATGGTTCCCACATCAAAATAACGGGTTTTTATTACATCGTGTTACATTGCATGGAATACAATGTATTACATTTATTACAATGTAATATAAAAATTGTTCGAATACATACATATTGGTTATTTAGGTTTATGTAAAATCTGGATGTAGGTTTAAAGTAGATAGGTGGTTATGTTTTCTACATCACGTACTATAATGCTAATAAATTTAAATGTAGAGTGTTGTCTGATAGTGCTCTGAAATGTTTTTTTTTTAATCCTGTTTTGTATTCCACTTTAATAGTGGTTTCCCATACTTGTATTTTTGGACAGTTTAACAAGAGAGCGGAGCTTGTGATTGCCTCATAGTTACTTATTTTATATGCGTTTTTAGTTGTTTTTTTGCTTCAGAAGAATGGAAGAGTGATGTGGGCCCTTGTAGCTGTCTGAGCTTTTAAGCGTTTGGATAGAACACCTGTCTTCTGGGGGATCCACATCCGACACAATGCAGCATTAGTGTCAGAACATATAACTTATCTGTAGTACATTTAACTGAGTTCTAAGCTTCTAGAAAATTACGTCTTTGTTTATCTTCTGCTAACTCTGTTCGATGCTGATAGCGTTTTGGCAGCTTTTATAGG
This sequence comes from Pollimyrus isidori, assembly GCA_019775955.2. NCBI lineage: Eukaryota > Metazoa > Chordata > Actinopteri > Osteoglossiformes > Mormyridae > Pollimyrus > Pollimyrus isidori. The sequence goes on from JABFDZ020000039.1 coordinate 6,287,093, forward strand.
TGCATGTGAGGCTCTTTGGGGGTGTGAAGAGGCATCGACTGTGGATTCACCTGGAATCATCTCCCGGTGTCTCATCTCATTCTCACAGTAATACGCTGAGGGCTCCACAAGCTCTCTTCTGCACTTAAACGTTTCCACACGGCCAGTTCAACAGACCCTCTTTAGCTCTCCAAGCTTATACCTGCAAACACACTTTTCATTCCTAGCACCTTCGGAAGTCATATTCAATATACATTAATGGCAACAAAGAAAATGGAGATTAAGCAAATTTGTTACATTCCCCTGAGGTGATTATGTAAATGTATTTGCAGTGTTCATTGACGCACTGTGGGCCAATCAGCATCACTCACATGAATTACACATGACGGTTGCTAAAGGGACCCCTTTAATGCATCTGGGACTTAATTCAAACACCAAAATTGGGGAACTGTGAAACCCACAGGACTACTGTGCCACTTGTGGAATGTGTTGCAATTTATAATGATACTCATACTAGCTATGGCCAGTGCCTGTCCACCCATTAGATGACATAAGCGGCCACTGAGGGCGCCATCTTGTGGGAGCATGCGGCAACAGCGGTGAAGCCTGCCTAATGTGTGACAGGTGCTTTGACTAGTTCTGGCTATGGCTGACAAGTACTCCTGATAATGCATTGCCAATACAGGGTATACCTTAACAGATTAATGTGTTGCATTCATTTTTATTTAGCTGGTGCTTTTGTCCATAGCAACATACAGGTGAAGTAAATATCACAAAATTAAAGACAGACGCTTGCCGGGATACGCTGGTCCATGTTGCAATATTTTGACTTTATGATGGGTATGATTATTTAATAAATTACAGGAAATATAGCACTGTATTATAAAATAGCCGTTGTGTTAATCATTTTGACCAACTGTAGGCTAATGTAAGTGTTCTATGCATGTTTAAGTTAGACAAGACTAGGCTATGATGTTTGTTAGGTTAGGTGTATTCTATTAAAATGCATTTTCGCCTTACGATGGGCATTAGTGCAGCTAGACTGAGCTTCCAATGGACACCCAGTTACATGTGTAAGTAGTATAGGAGCAAAAGCTACTCATCTTCCTAAACAAATCAAAACAATTAATTGACTAGAAGTACAATATGTTCTATTTGACATTTTGTCACGATGCTATAGGCTGTTTAGCTATTTTACTTATAGCCACGATTTCTATGACAAGGACAGTTTAAGGAGAATTTCAGGGCTCAGTCTTGGGCACCAGCTGAACAATGCCAAATTTAACATTCACATTTCTTGTCATCCCTCACTCTGACCCCAGGGGCTCACAGAGGTAAACTTTCCCCTTCTCATTCAGGAAGGAACGCCATTTATTTCCCAGGTTGACAAAAACTGGTAAGGGATGCTCACCAGGGCCTCTGGCAAGGGGAAAGCAGGCTTCCAGCACGGAGGAGGTGCGGCAAACTGACACTTAATTTGTCCAAATAGAAAGCGGATGGCTCTTTTGCCCACTCCTACGGGCTCTCTTGGTAAAGAACACTGCAGCTGACTGTGAGACAGATAATTAAAAACCCCTTACAGTACTATGATCAATGTGCTATTTCTTAGGGGAGAACAATATGTAGAAAGTGGGAACTGAAAGGAACGAGCAACAATATGGACTAGCCATTATTTTTACCTGGAGACAAAAGCACAAGGCAGCAACATGAGCTAATGCTTTATGGTGCAATGTGAATACATACTGTAGCTGATTTTTTTTTTTGTATGTCATGAGCTATAGCTTGATAATTTAGAACAATTTACATTTTTTTAAACATTTTTTAAATGCTAATATAATTCCTCAATTTTGACAAGAAATTCATATTGAGATTTATTGAATTAGTCTTAAGGTCCATGGGCTGCAAACATTTCTCAAATATAGTTCTTCTGAAGGGCTCATTATTTATTCATTTTCTGCTGTTGAAAATAAATATGACTGGATAGCTGAAGTGTAAGAATACACATTGCATTATATAAAAAATGAAAAGTGAATTTAAACTATTGCTTGATTTTGCACGCTTTTGTCAGCTCCAGTCAAAGGTGTTTTGTGAAATGAAATTATTATAATTTCTTTAGTTACTTATTTTATATGCGTTTTTAGTTGGTTGCTCTCCTATTTAGAGAGACACACACAAAGGTGAAAGCAAAGCTTGGGGTTTGACTACATGTTGACTACAAAGACATGGCTACACTATTTAACAGAGGATTCAAACCAGCAACCTTCTGGTTATGGGCAAAAAGACCTAGCATGCTGTGCCACATATTGTGATACCACAGGACCTCAGCAGCTGCTCTGCACTCATCTCCCCGCCAAGCACCATGGACGCGGTGCCCCCTTCCCCAGCCTGCGACACTCAAGGTGGGCTAAAGGGCTGCCCAGATGAGGCTCCTCTCCTGAACAGGGCGAGAGGCCTGTGAGGCGTCAAGGCCCCACGCGGACGCCCGGTGTGGCTGCCCAGATGA
>JABFDZ020000039.1:6389148-6400464 GCA_019775955.2 Pollimyrus isidori
TGTGTGTGTGTGTGTGTGTGTGTGTGTGTGCGTGTGTGTGTGTGTGTGTGCGTGTATGTGTGTGGGTGTGTGTGTATGTGTGCATGAATGCTACAAGATGGATTGGCAACCTTGCCAGGGTGATCTCTGTTCCAGGATTACTGTAACCCTGTATTGGATACAGCTATGGGTGTACAGATACAGCTGATGGGTTGATGCATGGATATCAACAATGTTACATAAACAATTAATTATCCGAATGATACGAATATAAAAATCAAAGGAGTTAAGAGGCCTGTTTGACACCTTTTGCTATTTGTCGGTGAGAGGAAAACAGCAAGACGACATTCGTGTTTAAAAATAAAAGGGAAAATGTTTGAAATGTAGGGAAGCACACCGGTGAAGTAAATGAGATTAAATTCACACTATACATATATGTGATGAATGACGGCAGGCTGGAAGCAGGGACCCTGATTGGCTAGGCTGCACAGCGCTTTGCTGATTCCGTCCTGAAGGAGTGCGGTGGATGTCGACTCATGTGATGCTCTGCTTTCCCCTTGAATCTAACAGATTTTTTTTTCTCTGTCATGAAAATTGCTGTGGGGATCTCTTTGATACCGCTCGCTTTGCTCATCACAATCCGCTGGAAGCTATCTCTGCTGCACATTAGGACAGGCAAGGCAATTTGCAAAAGGGGGGCAGAGACAAGTACAAACACATGAGTGGGATAAGATGCTTCCATTCTAGAGTAGCTGTGATGCTTTTAGAAACTGTGTGATACCTATACGCTGCATACAATGGGTGTCCAAAAACTACTTCCATTTCCACTCTTACTGATTTCTGAAGGAAATAATTTTAGACACCCTATGAGTGCTTTTCTTTAAAATAGTTTTGTCAGTAGTAGAAGCTGACAATCTTTAAGTGTGTAACAGGTTGTTTTTGAGAACATAAGAAATACATTGGCTGATTTTGCCCTCCTTCTACGCAAGACCCTGCCTAAGGCGGAATAAGCCACCCACCCCCCCCCGGGTAAACCACACAGGGGATCTGCATCACCATTCCAAAATTAAAAAAAAAAACTCCACTCTGCAGTCTCCTCTCAGTGGCGCTGACCCTGCCTTGTTCTGTGACCTTTGACTTGCTTTGCCACCATTTTGTACTTGATGTCTTGAAAATATGTGCTGAATTCTAAATGAATACGCTTTCTAAGGCTCTGTTCCCATATTTTCTACTGCTGTCATAACATACTTTCAGTTGATTTGCATCAACAATTGGATTTTATACACATTTTTATGTTTATATATCACTGTCAGCCATGTCTAGGTTTTATTTAATAAAAAGTTTTAGTTAACAATAGATAATGTACTTTGAGATTGCTGAAGATGATGAAGTTGACTATACTCATGATTAGATAATGACAACAGATAGTTATGACCAATGACAATGCTTTAAAATAAAATCACAAAAAAAAAACACTAACAAGTTGAAATGTTATGCATTAAAAAACTGAAATGGAGTGGACTATGGCAATTTCACTCATGCAAAAAACACTGAAGGATGACAACGGAAAAATGGTGTGGCTTTCAAAATCAGGAAGGACAGTGGAAAAACGATGCATACAATGATAATATCAATTTAATTTCATGAACAATCCTTCAAAATTATAGTCATATAGGTCAATGTCCTGATTTGGAAGAAAGATCAATTCAAACATTTCATTACCAGACCCAAGCAGAAAAAAACAGAATTTGCAAATAAAATATATTCTTGGTGACTGGAGATTGAGATGAGAGTGTGGCAAATAGACCTAGCCAGTATGGACACAAAACTGGGGAACAAGCTGGATACGTGTGCATCCAACACTCTCTCATGGTCCGAATACATACGGTTAGGCTAAATGGTGCCTCTAATGGAGAATCACTTGATTTATAAGCTTCAGGAAAGGTTGTGGACAAAGAGCCATCACTGCCGATACAAAAAAACACCAAGAGAAGGTCAACCATTTTTTTGATGGGAAAAAAGCCTTGATTGTTGACTTTGTACAACTATCTTCTTAGGAAAACGGGTGCCCTCTGGAACGAATATCGAGGAATTGAGTAGCTTCTGACTAGTAACGGATTCAGACAAGGATTTGTACAATCAACAGAAGCATTCACCTCTTACGGTACATATCAGAGAATTTGGACAGGAAAATAATAATTGTGAACTCAGGATTGCTGGAAGAAATATCAATATTCTTTAATATGTTGATGACACCACATTTACAGTGGAAAATGAAAACCTGGAGAGACGTGTACAGACATTAAAAAAGTAAAAGTGAAAAAGATAACAGGATAGGTGGAATGAAAATAAAGGTTATGACCATGGATATGCTTGTGATGCACTATGTAGCTCACTCATACATGGCTTTGGACAAAGGCGTCCACTAAACACATTAATATGATGTAGTAACAGTGCCATCAGAAAAATAGATGCTGCGGGAACATACCCACAATGCCTAGCCTGCTACTACATAAATAAAGCAGACTAATAGAAAAGTGACACATGCAAGACCTTAAGTTCTAGTAATGGCTCAGTGCATAAATAGCAGGAACAATGGGCACAACCTGAGGAGGAGGTACATCAGCACAGGCTTGGGAGGCTGGTGTTTCAGCCTCGCTGCAGGTACAGACTAAACAGTGGGGGTGGACCGAGAAATGAAATGGGCAGGGAGCTGATTTCACACATGGGATGAGATGATTGGGTGGCTGGTCATGCAGGTTCTATTATTTATCAAATTAATGATAATGCAGATGATTTTTCCCCCCCTCCCATCAACCGTGCATGCTTATTTAGATGTAGGGTAATTACATGCAATTAAATTAATGTGCTACCCACATTCGGCTTGTTTGCCACTCACAGTTAACATTTCAGGCAATGGATAATGGACAGCAAGCACGCAATACAGCCAAAATCATGTAAGATACAAAATAAGGGCTTGAAACCTGGCAAACATTTCGCTTTTAATTATCTTATTTTTAACCTGCGCTACGGTGGCAATTACTGTGCCGAGCTTTTAGAAGCCATTTTCTCGGAAATCTACCCGCTGCCGCAATGTTTTATCTCAAAAGGAGCGCATATAGCGGATAGACCGGTGAAAGCGCACAGAAAGTGCCTGGCTGGGACTCTGGGATTCGGCGCCTGTCAACACGTCTCCTTCCACCCTCTCCAGAAATCACCTCGCACAAGAGTTTCAAAATTGCCGCTGTCGAAAAGGCGGCTTCTGCACTATCATTGCCATTCATCTTCATCCAGGTGCCAGCGTCTGCCTCTCCTCCGCACTCAGCGGGTTGCTCCTGCCTCCTGATCGCCTCCCGCGCTACGGCTTCCGCCGCATTTTCCCTGAAACTCCAGGCTTTTACAACACATCGGCTTGTAAGTGGCCGCAGCGCACCGTGGGGCCGCGCCAGAAGAGAAATAACAGGGCAGGGGTAGAATGAAACGAAATTAAATGTGAACGTGGGTATGGCTTTGATTGCCAAGAAGTATGGAAAAAATAGTGCAGGACCCAGGTACCACTTCTCCTGCCTATGTCAGCAAAAATATCTTACATTTGCCGTAATGTCCAACAAAATACAGATTATAAGGTCAAACAGGGAGTTCGTTTCTCATTGAAAAACAGGAACACATTTGTTTTTAATCGTTGCTCCACAAAGTATTATTTATTTACTACATCGGAGAAAATAAAATTTTAAAAAGTACAGTATCTTCCATATAACTAGAAAAATACATTTTAAAAGTATGTTTTATATTACAATAAAAATAGGTATACCTTTAAAATCGCAAATTTACATAATCAATTTAAGAGAAAAAATGATGCGAATTAAACACAAGTTAATCAAGTTCTAATCAACAGATAATTTAATGTAATGTATGGCTTCGATAAAGTATATTTTCACAGTTAAACATCTATCTGTCTAATAGTTGTAGTGCACAGTCTTGTCATTTCATTGTTTGAAAAGATTTTGTGGGCTGTTTATTTTCCACTGGGATTTTCAAAGAGTCTGAACCCAGTATATATGTGTAAAAGGTAGCCTTGAGCACCTATATAGAAACTTTCACCAAAGCCATAATTTTGGCAGTAAAAATGAATTTTTTTTTTTTTTTATAGAACAATCAAGGTCAGACTAGGATGAAACAGGTGCAGAGTATTACAGTGGCAGAAGTGAGCACATGTTATAGTGATTTACAGACACCTGAACAACGTCTGTCTGTTCGGCACCACATATGAACAGCGGAAAAATATTAAAAGTCGCAGCCAGATTGGGAATGAATGTCAAACTCCAGACACCATGAAGACGTAGATCTAACGGTGTGTTTCCATGCTTATGCACTATTATGCTAGGAATGTTTTTTTTTTTTTTAATAGTGAATTGCGTGTTCCTAACAAACAGTACAGTGTAAAAGTCTTAGGCAGTGAAAGAGGTGTTTATGTGTCTGGTTAGTAAGTGGATATATGTTCAGAACACAAACACAATGTAACATTAGAACATTTGCTAGTTCTGAGTAACAATAAAAATGAACAAGAATTTCTTCTGCTCTCCAAGACATTACTGATATCTTGTCGAATGGCAAAGCTCCTCGTAAGCATGTATGTTTCACTTTACAACCAACTCGTTTAATTCATTAATTGTTGTTATCAAATTCAATCTGTAAAAATAATCAATCAGACATTGATTAGCCATTCAGGATGGGTTAGTGGTTGAGTTAAGAAAAAATAAAACAAAACGTATGGTTGAATAGGAGGGTTGCTGTAAATACTTGGCGGATTTTAGAAAATGGTTTTGAAATGAACTGCCCTGTTGCTTTGTGCCTGGAACTGGTGCTTCCAAGATTGCCCAGCGCAATCTGTCCCTCGACTTCGGCGTAAGTACATATAATAAAACCGCATCTATAGTCAAGCCTGTACATTGGAGTATTCCAGTGACTGGAATATTGTAGAGAAGTGACAATTCTTCAATAAAGGATTTAGATATGACCCTGTGATTCTGACAGATCACCAATGGTGGGCTAATCTTTCCCATTCCGGCAACAGAAGTTAGGTTCACCTATCAAGAGGCAGCATACACAACCCTGCCTCCTTTTCAATCATCATATAATATTTGTTATCCATGTATGTCAAAGCGTGGTGCTTATGAATGATGAGCTATGTATGCATCATGAAGGTGTGGCAAATATTCCACAAATGCATTATAAAGCCATAGAAGAGTGCCAGTAACGTAAAGTATTACCATGCATTTTATATTAGCTCTTTTATCAAAACAGGGTGAAAGATCAGTTGGTCCAAACAAAATTGTTATTTTGCACCTTGTTAGTACCTGGCACAAACAATACAAACTGCTTCAAGGGTGGATGAGTTGTGGATTCAGAAAAGCCATTCTGTATACTGTTGTAGTGAGCTGTTATTTTTTAAGTTGTGGTGTTCCATCTTAGCTTTGACGAGTCTGGCCATTCTCCTTAGACTTTTGTATTAATAAAGTGTTTTTGGCTGAGGAACTGCCTCTGATGGAAGTTTTTGTTCATCATACCATTTCCTGTAAACACTGAAGCAAAAAAATCTGATGGGGGTGGCGTTTTCTGAGATGCTTGAACCAACAGTCACACCATATTCAGATTCGTTTAGATCTGGTGTCTGAGTCTTTAGTTGAACAGCAACTGAACTCTTGATCCTGTCAGTGTGCTGTGTGTACTTAATTGCAGTCACATTATTCACTGTTTGGAGGATCACGGTCTTTTCATTACCAAGAAAGCATACCCAATACTACTTAACCTACTATAATACTTTTTATCTAATATATAACTCATTGTGTTTGTGTAGGGTACAGTTTCCTAGACCTCAGAGGACGTCAAGATAAACACAATAATTAGAAAAACATTTAGAAGACTCAAAAACACAGACAATGCAAAAACATCAAGATAAAAAAATTAAGCAAATTTAATTTCTAATGTGTCTTAATGTGCTCCCGTTTTCAAAACAGAAGTGTTAGTATTTGACCCACTGATCATGGTTGTACAGTATTAAGCTGTACAACCATGTAAGCTGTATGTTAGGGTGGCATATTGATATATTGTTAGAACCATATATAGCATGACACAATACTGCTTATGTTGATTTATCATACGGTAAAATTGGGGCTCTATTAAAGATTTTGAATAGAGACCAAGAGTACTGAGTACTCCTTACTGGTTCTAACCAACGCAGAAGCTTTAATTGTGATGTTGCCACCGTAGTAAAGTATGCATATATATTAAACACTTACATAAAGGACTACAAAATGTTCTTTGTATAAGCCCTGCAGGTCAAAGACAGAATGATCCAAATAATATAAAAATACGGAAAATGGCTATATTATGGGCACTTTGCAAAAAACCTCCATTGCATGGACTTTCTTGTGAATGTTCAACCAGACATCATCCAGGGCTGTCAGCTTTACCATCCATTAAAAATAATAATGCTGCATGTTAACAATGCCATCGATGTGTGATGCTATTCAGCCTGTTCAAATCAGTGCCCAGCTGCTGCCTTCTCACAATAGATAACAATGTGAAGCAGCTGTGGTGAGATACATAAGTGAAAATTGTACTACATACAATTATACCAATTACTGAAGTCATCTCATGGTAACACCGAAGCTTGCCTTTTCTGTGTTTGGTAATTACTCTGTTGCATTGTGCACCGTTTTTTAGGTGTCGCTAAAGATGAAACGAAATGGCAAATTTCATAGCTCTAGCGTGCTGAGCAACCAAGTACACAAGTAAACAAGTAACTGATTGAATTACAGTGAAGTGGACAAAATTATAAACAATCCTTCTGCTAAAAAATGCTACCTCGCTCGTCCACCTCTACCCATATGTTAGGTAATGTGTAAGGTAAAGGTAAACTATAACTAGTAAGCATAAGCCTAGCTTAAAAAAAAACAAACCCAAACTTTTTAACTAACCCTAAACTTATTGCTAAAGCTTAACTAAACCTAAACACAACTCCTGAGCCTAACAATAAATCCTATGCCCATCCCATCCTGATGCTTCAAGCATTGTACAGAAAGCTATAACCCTTCTCATATCAGTTTCACTGATATATTACTCTGAATTTCTATTAAAGCATAAGGAACATCATGGAAGGTAATTAGGACGTAATCATCAAAGATGGTCATATATATTTTATGTAAAAAAATATGTATTTTTACAAGTCTAATGTGCACATTTTCACAGCTGATTCACAGCACACTAAAAATAGTCGTATATCAGCAGTGTTTTAATGAAGTTACACGCCCCATGAAAATAAATCTTGATTCTTGGTTCTCACATGAATAATTTGTTTCCTTATGGAGAAAACTAAGGATGTCAATGAAGCTGTATGACATTTATTAAATAGAGTTAAAGATAGGAGACAAATTCGTTTCCCTATCAGGAAAAACCAATTCCATTTATTTCAAATAAAGTTAGTCACCCATTTATGTAATTTTGTTTTCTCTATTTGATCCATGTGAAAGTTAATTTTCCTGTTTCATTGTCAACAGTACTGCTCAGTCTTTACCTTGCATTTTACTCCTACAGTACATTTCCAGGTCGCCACATGTTGTTTGTAGTGTTCATAGTAAAATTCCAATAATTTAGTTCAAAGATGAATATCGAGGCGTATTGGGAGGAGGTTTATTCATTATTCTCATATTTGATTTTTTTTTGCCTACTTGATGCTTCCGCTAAAAATAAAAACAAAAATAGCAATAAAAAACAAGCTACACTTTGAATGTATTATTGCTTCTGGCTCTGTTATTTTAGCAGGTTTAGTTAAGTGTTTTGGTTATGGTACTACGAAGAGGTTGCATCCACGTCCTTGAATGTTTGACCTTTAATCGGTATCCTTTCTTCTTCAGGAACTTGAATTTTGAGGCAAATTCTGTTGTAGAAGTGGCAGGATGAGCAGTGGCCGTCATGATGGTTTGTAGGTATTTGTCATATGCAGAGAAAAAAATTAACTTTTCGAGGGCATATGGTGAGCCTATAGTAGTCTCTGCTTTGCTTCTGTTTGTCCATAATCAGATGTATGTGTCAAATCAACTGTCTTTTACTTGTTTTTTTTTGTTTTTATCAACATTTGATGGCCAAGGACATCAGAAGCTGTCCACACAAATGCACCTATTCATAGAGGCAGGCACATACAGACAGATATATTCCCTCCAGAAAATGTGAAATCTGTCACAAAACCATGAACCCCCTGTGTTAAGTACCATGGCACCCAAAAACTCAGTAACAACATATATGAACAGAGAGAATACAAAAGCACATTGAGATCTACCATTGGCATTAGTTTTACAGGCTACATAACATAATGCAATTTGACATTGTAGGACTATATACCACATGACAGAAAAAGCAGATACAACATGTGGATGTGCGTCACTACACAATTGACGCTTTATATCAGTTGACAACTAAACATTTTAGCATGGAGGATAATATGTATTCCTTTTGACAGCACTGTACTGCTCAAACAATGATTCACGGTAGCTTGAATATACATTAATGAACATCTTTGGCAGGTATATTGCCGTGAATTCAACTGGGTAAGTGGTTTAAGTAAAAATATGGATGATGCATTGAAGGTAGGCGTATAACCTATCAGATAAAAGTACCATCCAAAATCCATAATGCATTCTAAATAATCAACCCACCTAGCACAATCTACTCACCAGTATGCTCTTTCAAAAGAAATATTTCCAATATTACACTCACTTCAGCTGAGGGGAAGATTTAAAGAGACAGTAATGTAATATATTGTGCTGTGCTGGGTTGGTACTCTAAGAGTGTAGACATTACTGACATTTTCAAAATGAACGAGCCTTGTTGTTCCACTCTGTACTAAAGTACATCAGTATTACTCTTTATACACCTTTATACAAAAAACTGTGATGATATTTACCTTAATCTTAACAGTGAGCATGGCATTTGAAGGTTAGCGTGCATATTGCTCAATGAGGAAACTTTTTTTTCTAATTTATTGAAAGCATTAGGCAAAAGCACATGTTGATGCCTTTTGAATATTGCATGTATATTTATTAAAACATGCACTTGAATTAAAAACTTTTACAGAGCTGTATAACAGTTAAACATCTATCTGTCTTTATATCTGTATTATGATTATTATGACATTAAATTAATTGTTTATGATTTAAAAATGGGAGTGCCAACTGAAACCCTAAGACCCAAGTAAGATAGTTAAACAAGAACGTTTTAAAAGTTGTTTAATTACTTTTCTTCCCCAATTATACCTTCATTTAGTAAAATTATGCATCCCCAAACCACTCAACATCTGTAAAACTGTTCAATATTTCTTTGCAATAATTATCCATTTCAAATACTATGATTCACTCTATTGCTCATTTCATTCATGTTTGTGGATGTGAATGGAAATCTTTTGAAGGAAATCTCCCACTAAGTGATAAAATTAAAGAAATCCCTTTTTAAATTAGAGAGTAGTCTTCTTTCTTGCATGTTCAGAAACACTTGCATGGGAATCCTGTATTCCAGTGTTTTATTATTTTTTATTCAAAAAGCCAAATCAATGTAATACTCAGGACTATTTTGTAGGATTGGTTTAGACAAGTTATTTGGTGCATATTCTAAGAAATTATGTGCAGGTGAGAACTGAACAGATTTGGCAAACATTCAAAAGCTTTTGGACTTTTTGTACTGAATAGTTGAACTGGTAGTTTACATATGAATAAATAATATTAAAATAACATTGGGACTGGAAAATATACTAAGGTACCAATCAATATGTATAAAGTATTTAAAAAATTTCAACGTGAACGTAGTTCTCTAATTACATTTCCTTTTTTCAGTTCAGGGTTTTCTTTTTGGCAATAATGCCCTGTACGTTTGGGAAAGAACTACAGTAAACCTCGGATTGCAAACATAATTCGTTCCAGAAATTTGCTTGTAGACCAAAGCACTCGTATATCAAAGCAAATTTCCCCATTAGAAATAATGGAAATTCAGAACATTTGTTCCACAACCCAAAAATATTCATGAAAAATTATTAATGCAAAATGTAAAGTGAAAACAGAAATAACAACTTAGCCTGCACTTTACCATTGAAAAAAATCATGGATGGTGTGAAGGAGATGAGAGAGAGTTGAAAAGAGGAGGGTTATGCTGTAGGACGACTTTCACTAAAACTAACAGAATCCCTGCTTCTTTGGCTCACTGGAATCTTTTGGTGCTACTTTAACAAGGAACCCGTCGAATGACAGACAGCTGATTCTGCCTCCTTTTCGATTTCATGGAAATGTGGACATTGTATTAATTGCCGTTAAAACACATTCATCACTTGCACTGCTATACCCTTATTAAGGTGGTACTTATCTACAAAATTTTGGCTATACAAGTGAGGCACGCCGACAGGGACCAATCATGGGACTGAGCTTGGGATACGATTACCCACAATTCCGCAGCGAGAGAGAGAGAGAGAGAGAGAGAGAGAGAGAGAGCGAGCGAGAGAGGAACCATCGGCTCAGTTATGATCACATGACGCTCGGCAGACAAAGCGTATATGTAATATTTGTATGGCAAGACCTCATTCGTTTATTAAGTTAAAATTATTTTTTCTCGTCTTGCAAAAACACTCGCAAACCAAGTTACTCGCAATCCAAGGTTTGACTGACTCATTCAGCTACATCCCACCCTCACCGATTGTCTTTGATTCTTGTTCTTCTAAGTTGTCTTCTTATCCTTCTTTTCCTTCTCTCTCTCAATAATAATAATAATAAGCCTCATTCACTAACTTTTTTACAAACAGATTTATCCTTAAACCCCACGTGCACAGTATCTTTTACAAAGATTCCGACATTCACCAATGTTTTTTTAATCGGAGTTTGTTCTTAGCTAAGAACAGAATCTATGCACACTCAAGACCATTTGTACGCACATTTGAGTAATGATAGTTTGTTCAAAATAATTGGTTATAGCAGTCTTGTTCATTATACAGTTCTTAAAATTATATTATTTTAATAATTTATAAAAGTAAAATATAAACAAAAGAAATTAAAGTGTAAAAATTGTTTTCATGGTAGTAATGGTGATAATGTGGATTATAAATAGGTCAGAAACTACGTAAAAAGTGCGTATGTGGGGTTTAAGAACAAATTTGTTCGTAACAATGGTTGGTGAATGAGGCCCAATGTCTTTAGAACAAGTTTTAAGAAATATATTCCAGGTATTTAGGGCGGGGGGGGGGGGGGGGGGGGGGGGGGGGGGCGGGGCGGGGGGGGGGGGGGGGGGGGGGGGGGGGGGGGG